>CM042822.1:10850395-11441654 GCA_009982885.2 Hyles vespertilio | reverse complement strand
TAGAAATTACTAGGTATAAAATAGTGTGAATTTTCAAAGGAGGTAAGATCGTGTTCGAGCACACGTATTGTTCTTGTTGTCTTTTTTTTATATATTTCTACTACACGTTTGTCATTTTAAAAGAAAACAAAAAAGAGACTACCTGAAGACAAATAACAAGGTTAACTTGTGCCTATATAATCCTAAAACAGCGCGTGTATTGAAATTTTAACATCAATAACTAATATTGATTGTATAAAAAAATTAATATCGTTATCTAGTTAGTATGATACTTATTATCTGAGTACAAATAGGTATGACTATTTGTTCCCAGTACTTCTTACGGTTAAGGTGAGATATTTTGTATTCTTTACATTAAAATTATAAATAATTTCCTATTACGCCCATAACTCTGATTCGTTTTCTTCATTTTTAAATGAACGCACAGACAAACTTTTGCTAATTATGATAATTAAATAAAATAAATACCCTTAAACGTTCACATACATAGTCTGACACAAATTAAGATCAATTAAGTGTGTGTCGTGGGTATCGGGAACTACGAGAGGCTTTTCGGTCTCGTAACATCCAGAATCGAGACCAAATACTTACGGGTCTCACAAACATTTGTCGGTGCGGGGCTCGAACCCGTGGCCTCTCGTTTCACAGGCGGGTAACCAACTGCGACACGGAGGGCGTCAGTTAGACAGTTAGTATTTACAAACAATTGCTACAAAGAATGCGGTGTTATTTCTGTGAAGTTTCCCAAAACAGGTTAGATTACCAGCGAAACACCTCATGTAAAAATTAGAAATGTCCAAATTGTATTTCAAAATTTTTAAATTGTATGCAGATTGAATAAGAAAATTAGACCTTGTACGATTATAAATCTTAATTTAATGAAGTTTAAGAAATGTTATATTAGGTTGGCTAAAAAGGTGTAGCCAATTTACAAAACCGATGGTTGTGTACACTCAAGTTTGTCCACAATCGCAAATCAGCTCAAAAGCGCGGTGTGCACGGAGAAATTGTTATTTTATTTCCTCTTCAAATTTCATTACATTGGAATTATTATCATGACTACTATTGGACTACTAGATAATGTGACAGTGTTAAATTATTGAAAGAATATTTAATGAAAGCGTTGTTAGATATTTTTTACTTTCATTTCTCGTTCATATTTCACCAATTGCCTGAGTAGTTGCGCTGTATGTCTCAGACAGTTTTTGTTTTTGAAGGTCATGACCCCGAATTCGACCGGGACAGTGTGCACACAACAAAAGAATCTATTGTTCAGATCGCTTGTAAGACGCGTTTGCTCTAGGATTTATGGCGCTTCTTTACTCTATGCGTAAGACAAAAACCTGACAGTTTGTGTTTAAGCATAAATCTTCGACGCATTTGTGTAACAACATGGCGGCCCGCCCGGGTGCAGACAGGCGCTGTTCACAATTAACGATGGGTACCTCGATATTTATCGGTAGATGAGCGCTGTTACATAAACTAATGATGGGCACATGCATAGAAGGCACACACCACCCATCATATTCGCCAATAGATGTCAGGAAATCATATTTTCAGTTTGTGTTCAGTTTTTTTGCACATTTTTAACTTAATCTAATTATTAATTATCCTATTCCTAATTAACCCTAATGAATATAGTAACATAATATTGTTCGGGGTTCGCTTCCCGACACCGAAACAATATCTGTGGAAGTAGAGGTATTGTGTGGGTCTGGCTATTAGTGAGACCGAAAAGTCTGTTGTAGTTCCTGATAAACGACACAAGGACTAGTTCTTGTGTGGGGGCGAGACTATAAATGTGACTGTTGGTGTATTATTTATTTATTTTTACCATTTTGGATATTTAGGAGACTGTCCGCCCTCACACCGCACTGCAAACGCTGAAGCAGGATCAACAGTGCACGCAATGTAAATGACACCAAGCTTGGAGCTCGGCGAGTCTCGGGAATGTCTAAACTTGTCTTTAACCCGCAACGAAATGAATCAGAAAGTTTTAAATTAAAAGTAAAATTAAAACACCCGCAAAGCGGGTGACAACAAAACATTGAACCAAGAGGTAAATGGAACTCCCAAAAAGATTCCGCCGGAGAAAGGCCAGCTGTAAAGCACCACGGGAAGTCATTATTATATTTAAATGGACCTATTGTGAGAGCTGTTATACTTGTTCCAGTAATAGGTATGGCACAAACTGACGAAAAGAACGGAAATTCGTCCTAGTCTATTTTGGTATTTGATTACAATACTATGACATCAGATTTTCATAACAATGATGTGTCGGATTTGATAATGGGAAGCTTTTAAAATCCAACTAAAAGCAAGTTGCCCACACGAAGCAGGCGATTCACGTAACTTTTTTGAACGCGCCCGATCAAGTGCGGTGCGGTACACTAAGTTTACGCTGTGGGCAAAATGGTATTCTTGTAAGTGTTTAGCTTGCGCGTGAACTGCGAGTGAGATGCGCGTCAACTGTACGTCAGATGTATGAACTTTGTTGAGATTGAATATATTAGCGAACAGTAGATACGCTAAAAAGTTTGCGTGGACGCGAACTTCACGCGAGCGTATTTGACAGCGGGTGTCAAAATTACGAGAATACGAAAAGGGGCTGTTTTGATCGAAATTAACCGCAACATGTACTGCAAGCCTGAATTATTAAAAATACGTGAATCGCACTACACAGGACCAAACTAGCAGATTTGTGGAAAATCACTAAGTGGCAACACTGGTGAAAAAAAGCTTGAAAGGATGGCCGCCCATGTAAGTTCTTGTCCAGACGAATTTGATACAGGAGTTAACGGTTTAAAACAGCGCGGGGGCCAATAAGTAAGTTACTATCGAGTGTAAAATAACATGAATGGAAATAATAATGACTTAGTCTATCAAATGTTAAACATTGTATACACTAGTTTGTAATGTAATTTATTGATTTGCATTAATGAAATTTGAGCGATCGAGACATGCAAGCTGTTATCCTGTTTTTATAGTGTTTGGTTTAGAAACCAACTATAGTTATGGTGGAGTTTAAGAAAATGTCCTTAATTAGACGAGCTTTGTATAGGAAAGGTACTGGTAGTATAGCGTAATCCATTACAATTACAAAATGTAATAGTATTTAAAAATTACGAATAAGGTTAGGTAAGTTGAAATGAAAACAAAATAAAAATGAAACAATATATTAGCAATCAAGAATAAATCTTTAGGAATAAAATACTGACAATTCAATCTATAAATAAAATAATAATAATTAAAGATTTGTAAATTTGATTTAGTACTTTTTTTTATTTGGCCCGGAATAGTAGCCGGCACAGGGCCTCGCACCTGCCTACGGCCTTCTGCATCTGCCTTCTGCCCCGGGCATCGTCTCCCCCATTTCGCACTGCCCGCTCATGGAAGTTCAAGTTAACTCTTAGCATAGTGATGGTTTTTTATTTGTTTAATTGACACAAACTATGCATGCAGAGTGCATGCATCTGAAATAAAAATAAAAACACTCACGAGCGTCGCTTTCCAGGATGACCTAATAATTGAAAATGTATTTATTATTTTCCCTTTTTTAATTTCAATAAATTTGTCCAATTGTACTACTAGTTTTGTATAAGAATAATACTTAGTAAAGCGGTCAATTTATAAGATGCGGCGAGAACGCAGCTGAAGATATTTAGAAAATTGACGATTCTGCGCGCCGCGTCCAAGAGACCCTGAATCTTGTACCACTCTCAGCCGCCGGCCGGCAGTCTTATAATTTGTTTTGGATTAATAGTAGATCATTTCAATGTTCGGATTATTCGCAGTCGCGCATCATTACTATTCGTAATGTACGTAACGGTTTTGCGTGGTCCTGAGGCGGTTCCATCCGTATATAGATATATTTTTAAATAGCTAGTTGTGTCCCACTGCGGGCAAAGCTTCCCCTTTATAATTCATTGACCGTCCCGGCGAGTCTTTGATTTTGGCTAGAGTATCCAACCTCGTCATTCCCGGTTTGGATGCATATTTGGAGAGGAAATATTGAAATATTTAAAACGAAGTAATAAAATAATTCTTTGACATTGAAATTTAACTAACCACTAGTTGGCGCATCTACTTAATTATAACATCACATCCCAACATCAAACATACCACACTTCTAGTTGAACAAAAACTTTGAACGCAAACTCTGATCTTACAAAAATGGCGCGCGACTTTCTACGGATACTGGAAATCAATTAAAATATTGAATGTTTTGAGATTTTTCAATTATCAATGGCACCCATTATTCTTTATGATATGTTTTCCTCTCTAACACTTTATTTATCATTGTTTCCTAGACTTAACACAGAAATATTTAATGAAAAACCGACACAACGACCGTGATTTACTGTCGTGGCTAAAAACTTAGAATCACGCGTCGAATAGGCTATTTTAGATAATGATAATTATTAATGTAAAGGTATCTTGTAATAACTATAATAACAACAATAAAGAGAGTTAAAAATCCAATATTTACATTTTTGTAAAACATCCGGCACCCTCGTCCGTTTGTCTTAAAACAACACACGAGTTGCCTGTTTTTTTTTAAATATGCTATTGCTAATGTTTGTTGGCCATGTTCATTAAAGTCTTTATCAAAAGCCTTATATATATTTGTTTTCATAACGCTTATTAATATATTTTGAATGACGCTTTTCATTATTAGTGTATTTTTCTATAAAAATGACAGGCTTACGTCAAATTGGAGGTCGGGACGTTGGTGGATATAGCCATCTGCAGGCTATTCTCTAAGCAAGCAGCGGTGCGCGCAGCGCTGTAACGCGTCAGACGAGCTTGGGTATTTCACTAAGTTACCAATTGCGACACTAGCGCCCAAGGCTGCGACGGCCGTGGTTAGAATAATCAACGACGAGTAGTGTGACGTTCTTCAGAGATTTTGGTATTCCGTAAGAAAAAACAGGTCGAAGACGATCACAGCCTCGATCGCAGCCTCGAGTTATCTGTCAAATCTAAAAGCTTCGTTTTCTGCGCTTAAACGCATTGAATCTTAGTGTTTCTTCGAATAATTTCAACTGTTTGTTTTCTAATATTAATCCCTATTAAAAATGGCAGCTCGTTTATGCTCAACTCCAATGCTTAGAAGAAGCCAGGAAAAAAGACGATCTAATAAAGGCATAGTCAGGGAAACAACTAAGAGAGAGAGTTAAGAATATATACCGGGACGAAGACTTTATCATATTTATGTCTTTCTGAGGATTTAATTAATATATGGAAATGATATAAACTCCTTACTTGCGCCCACACATGTGCGCTCGAGCGGATGACTAATAAGGCTAAAGGTTTGTTAACTGTTATTGTTTATATTATATACCTAATTATTTAAGTAACCGTTATGTAACATCTTAACAGCTTTTTAATAAAATATGATAATGTTTCAGATTGTATGCACTCTCTCATTTTTTGCAAATGGAGCTATCAGACCATATTGGCAAGAATGGCAGACCCTTATGTTATCTAAAACCGTCAGCTTCTAGAGCAATACATGAAGTAGTCAATGCTCTAATAATATAAATATTATTAGCAAATATATTCGCTTCCCGCAAAGCCACAAGGACGACAAGCAATCAAGTCAAGGGTAAAAAAATAAAAAAAATAGATATTTAGTGGCTGTAGGGTCTCACAACAACAAGAGCCATTGTTTTCAAATTTCGTTATAATACAGGTTTTATGAAAATCATATCCAGGAGTGTTAGGTTGCATGATGGCACTCTGGTTTCTTTCTAAGTCCTAAAAAAAATGAGGAGGATATTATTGCCGTAAAGGGTATCATGCCAGGAATGTGTTAATTGTTAGTTATTTAAATTATTTTTACATTCATGTGGATAATTAATTATTTAAACTGATATCTAGTACAAAGCTTTGAACATATTGTCATTATTGCGATGTAATGAGGCTGATTTAAACATTTGATGTGGAGTAACTTTTGGGGGTGCCAACATGATAGTTGTGTTTTTTCCAACACAAGTGTAAACTGCACTTAGAAAAATTTAAATGTTCTGGAGGAAATTGTATATTTAATGGGTAAGTTTTTACTATAGAATATCTTATTCCCAGATTGTAATTTATTCAATTCATTCTTTTAATACATGAATCAGGATCTCCCCAAAAGGAGTTATCTCAGGACTCCATTCAGTAATCCAGAAAAAAAGGACTCCAGGAGTCAGTACAACAATCTAAACAGTAGTGCACGTAACAGTGGGAAAGGACCATTGGAATACTAAAGGGGACGGGTTCGGTGGTCTGTTAGTTCACAGAGTTCTTACAATACGACCATCTTATGGTGGGGAAAATAGGATAGCGCTTGCAATTACAAACATGTGTAATAAGAGGCTGGGCTACCAGCTGCTAACTTAGATGAGCCATGTATAGAATGAGAATATAGACTATTGGCAACTGAACAGCAGGCTAGCACACACATAATTGCTCAGTGGTCAAACCAGTAGGAGGGATATGTGAGGTGAATCAATTGTGGAGGCCCGGCATATTCAAAATGTAGTCCCACACATCAGGGAGGAGCCATTATCTTAATAGTTTTTGTGTATCATGATAATATGAATTATAGTTGTTACATTTTTAAGTTAATCTATTAATTTTAATTATATAGAAATAAAACAATAAGAATGACTTCTTTAGGTTTACATGTATTATACAAAACATAATATCTTTTTTAAACTATTTTAAAATATGAAAGTAAAAAATATGTAAAGTATCTAAACTGACTGGTGTATTTAACTACAATTGTACATGTATTTAAGGAAATATATACAGGTTTATATGTTTACATTTTAAGTAGTTTAGTATAAAAAAGTTGCAATAAAATAACAAAAAAAATATAAAAGCATAACTATGAAATAAAAATATACATTGTATGTGCCAGGCATTTCATTGACTCCCTGATGGATGCCCACAAGTCGTGCCAAGCTGAGTTTGCCTTGACCACTGTTCGATAATATCCTTTAAAAATTCCAACATCTTCTGCTGGTTTCAATAAGCAATCTTCATTGTCAAGGCGTTTTTCTCGATGGCCACAACGCGTTTCCGTTAGGACTCGCCAAATGTGAGCCCTTTGGAGGTGGCGAAACGGTTTAGCAAAACGACGTGTGCCGTCACCAAGACGACCGCCTTCGAGGGTGCTAATAAACATAATGAATGCAAAAATTATTTTACAGAGTGGACAATCTTGCCAACTTTTAAAGTAGATTAAACAAATATAATAATCAGAGATTATTAACTATTTACTAATTTTCATAGGGGACAAATTATTGACATTTTGTAGCCACCAATCAAGATCTTCAGACAATAAAATATAGGTATCCAAGAGGACCTACTCAAATAAAGTTGGATAAAAGATGTGAAGAAAAATAACTCTCGTACATGGAGAGTGGCATTGGGGCATTATTTCTTTGAGCTCCATTTGCTGGTGGTGAGACTGCAGGAGGTGGGTTGATCACAGATATATATTGCTATCAAGAGGGCACGGCTGTACATCCTTAATCATTCAAATATAAAAACACTTATTATTAAAATTTTATATGAATAATAAACAATACAATATTATTTTATTGAACTACGGGAATGTAGGGGTGGACTGTTGTTTGGAGCAAGCACTGCAGCAGGTACTGTGGTGGCTTCTTACAGTATTGGCACATGACTCTATAAACAAAAATGATATATATTTTAATGAATATAAACATATATGTATGGTAAGTTTACATAATAATTAGATGTAAAGAAATACCTGAAGTATATTCTAGACTCTGGGTCTGTGGGCCTCATAATATTCTCAATAAATATGCTGCATGCTCTGAAAACAAAATCTCATTTAGAACTACTTAATTTTTTATTAAGGTATTGTAAATTTTTCAGAAATACAGACCAACACCATAAAGGCAGTCGGCGATTCAGGCCTATGAGCAGTAAACACTGGCCCAGGTTCATTTTCCAAATGGCTAATAAAACCAATAATATTAATATAAAGAAGTGGATTATTATGGTAGCTCTACATAATTGGCTAGCTATTGATGTTAGGTTTAGGTAAACTATACTTTACTACATAATATGTTAGTAGTAATATATTTCTGAATGTGGTAATTAATAAATTGATAAATTCAACTTAAAACTACAATAAGGCATAATTAAATAATGAAAGTACAAGCTCAATTCTAATCCCCTATCTCCCCCCCCGATTGAAAAAGCCTTCACCAACCATAATAGATATGCTTCTCTCCTCAATTGCAGAGAAAACCCGCTCTCGTGTTCACCGACACCGTACGTTGCCTAGCCATTCTGATCGAAGCTTTTTTCCGGCTGCTGACTTCTATCTTCAATACTAAAACAAAAATCCAATGTGGCTTAAAGCATGGTTTTTGTTGATGTTCATTGCCACACATAAATTTAGAATAAGCAGTTAATTACCAAATATACAGGACCCAACTATGCACCATAGAGAAAAACACAATGAGCTTAATAATGCCATAAGTGAAAACAAACCTTGCCCATGCTGCCAAATTGTAATGCAAGCCACTCCATCACTATTTAACTTACGGCTAATTCATCCATGCCGCTCTTGTTAAGTCTAGGGCATGTGATGTCCGAGCGGAGCCCTGTCGCAAGCCATCGACTCTTTCCAAACTCCAGTAACATTTCGTACTTGCGAGAGATGGGACCGCATTTCTGGGCATGCTGGTATAGAAATATAAAATGTTGATGTTTGAAATACCACAATAGCAGTTAAATCTAATTATTAAAAAAGTTACTACATACTTATTAAATATTATCCTAAACAGCTTCAGTATAAATCAGTTTAATAAATGCACATATTTAATACTTAGTTTAAAATTGCTTACACAACATTAAGTTAATACTTACATGTCAATGTATTATTGTATCCTTTCCAAATCACAGAACTATGTTCGCACTTAAATTCAAAAAGCAAATAATGTTTTATAACTTTGGATTCTACACGAGATCCAGTGAAGCTATGCAGTCACATGCAGTCAAGTCAAGTGTTTTGTTTACAAAAAATAGCGCCCTTTCTAAGTGTCTTGAAGTAGGCAAAGAAATCGCCGTTCGGTCCCACTTCGTGTAGTTACATTATTAAATAAATTCTCTACATTTTTAAATTCGGGACTACATATGCCCTATTCGTTCAATTACTCAATACTATCATGTATTACATGCGATAAGCCTCCTTTCAACCCATAAAATACTAAGTCGAGATTCATCGATTGTGTTTTTAAGATTTTTGGTTCAAGCTTTAACTCGTCGTCGAAACAGCGCTGAGACGTTACAGCCTCGAATTCGTCGACGAGCATAACCGTGTTAGTGAATACCATTAAAAACAGCGCTGCGTGTTCGGTCGATGTCAAGGCTGTCTCGACGACGAGCTCGTCGACGACTACGGCCGAGAGATTGTGTTTTAGAGAATAGCACTGCAGGCCCGTTTAACTCGGGCTTAAAAAGTAACCCAATTTTCTTTCTCGCTTTCTCATATGCCGTTTTCGCCCCATCTCTTTCACTTTTATGAATGTGTGCGTTTGCCGGCGTGCGCTGTCGCCGCCATATTGCCGCCATATTTTCAACAGTCGATTGCTGTTTAGTTTGGATTTGCTTATTTTATTTTAATTGCATGTTATTTCATCTGTTTGTAATCAGTAACGTAAATATTAACAGTACAAACGTGATATAATTTGGTTTGTGTAAATCGTATCTAAAAACTTGTGATTTACGTGATAATTATTAATTTTAGTTATGTGTTTTGTTCCCGAGTGCACAAACGAAAAAAACATAGAAATATCTGTGCAGCCTTCACAAACAAAATATACAAACACTTTAATAAGTGAACAGCTATGTTGGCGGAGCAAGAAATACCAAATTATTGAAATTATTGAAAAACATAAATCTAACCTCATCTGACATAATTAAGGTAAATATAATAATATGTTATTCCGCTGTGACCCTATTTCTAGTTTAATCTGCTACAGGAATATAAGAAATAACAATAAGTTGAAATAAATACCCATTAAAATACAGATTTATTAGATCTCTGAACATGTGATAAGGTTAACTTTTTGTTAGTGTCTAGAGTTGATGGATTATGTACCCTTACTCCTCTCATTCGTACTCTCGACTGTAGAGGAAGCTTGTGCTGTGCAGTATAAGTCGACCCAGCACAGTACAGTGCAAGATTAAAGCTATTGGTATAGGTATTTCCAAGTTCCTAACATATTAATTTATAATTATCAGTTTTATGGTTATATGTATCTAAAGTCAGGAAAGAAGTCAACTTCAACAGATTGTGCCCTTATAATATTTATTTTTTTATTAATTGTTTTATAATTTCTAGGCTAGACTCGGGTGAAATTTCCAGTCCAAGCAATTTACAGGCAAATGCGTTCATCGTTGGAAGTACAAAGAAAGTCTCTACTATGTCTGCAGGATCACTTTTTGTAGACTTATATGTTAATATTGGTGAAGGTTAAATCACAACAGAAGTAATTATGTTCATTAATAATCTGTATATAATATTTATACTTCTTGATATAATTAAGATTCTCATAAAAATGCATTTGCTAAAGATTTTGGTTATATTTTCAAATTCAGTGCAATGCAGTTGCTTATAAGATTATATTATAGACCTATATTGTGCATACTATAATAGTAATAGCATTAACATTCTTTAAAATGACTTTATTTTAAACATATGTTCTGCCTATTCCTTTAATATATTATAATAATTAATCAAAAAAGTTTTAGTATAGCTATCATGCATTTAATGCGTTCCATGATTTGACTAATTATTTGTTAATTGATAGCTTATTTTATTTATGTATGTCTTGTTTTTGCTTTTCAATTTCTCCAAAAGTAAGCCAAATCGCTTTGTTATTTACTTAATGTCAATTGTGTCTTAGATAAAATTTACCAATAAAGTAATCTTGTGCTGTTTCATGGTATTGTAAAATATAATTTGCAATTATTAATGTTTCCATTTAAACTTTTATTTGTCAATGCATATTTAAATTCTGTAGTCATGTTCTTAAATTTGGCATTGTTTTATAGGTCCTAAAATTAAGAGAATTTTAAGTGATAAAATTAAGAGATATTAACAAATTGAAAATGTTTAAATTAATCTGAAGATGTATAAAAAAGTATTGGAGGTTATAATATTCATTAGGATAAAAATGTTTAAATAAAAGTGTTTTAATATAAAAATATAACATCAAATAAATCAAAGAATATATTGTTGATTAAAGGTTTAGAATTATAACTTGGTTTTATTTGTTATTTTCATTTTGAATCCATAAATTTGAACATAAAAGCATGAAACCTAAATATAAAACCGGTAAATTTCCGGTAGTAAAAATCGGATTACTGAAAGTATAACGTACATCCCTAAATATTTCAAAATCGGTAATTTCGGTAAAGTACCGATTTCAGATCAGCTCTGGTGGGAAACGCATCTAATTTATATACGTATAACGTACGAAAGAGATGGCTCAAATACGATGAACAAAATTCTTTAATACTATTGGTCAGTGACAAAATTATCAATGAAAAGAAAGAAAGATCCGATGAAGTTTGAATGAATTATATATGTAGAAAAGCATGTTTGGTTTCGATGTGTGAGTTTTCATAACGTGTTAAAAAATTTGTATGGAGTTGGCCGTCTGTATTTTTAGTCGTCTGTGATAGCCACTCAATCTCATTGGCCAAAAAGACATTAGCAATAGGCATATTAAAAAAAAACAGGCAAACTCGTGTGTTGTTTAACCGCTCATTCTTTCGTTCACGAATGTCGGTTGACAGATTATCAAGATTATTCTTTTTTAATATAATAAGGAATGTGGAAGGAGCGTGGTGGTACTGTTCTTCAAAAAAGGTGATAACACTTTGCTGAAGAACTACAGGCCCATCTCGCTCCTGAGCCATGTCTATAAGTTGTTTTCAAGAGTCATCACAAATCGTCTCGAAGGCAGGTTTGATGACTTCCAGCCTCCCGAACAAGCCGGTTTCCGAAAAGGCTTTAGTACCATAGACCATATTCATACGCTACGGCAGGTTATACAAAAAACCGAGGAGTATAACTTGCCGCTTTGTTTAGCGTTTGTGGACTATGAGAAAGCCTTTGATTCGATCGAGACCTGGGCAGTGCTACAGTCTCTTCAGCGGTGCCACATAGACTGTCGGTACATCGAAGTGCTGAGGTGTATACCGGGTATCTCAAGACTGCTACCGAAAACGAAGCCGGGTGGTAGTTTTAGTGGCTACAAACACAATGCAACTAAAATTTTCGCATAGAAACGCGACAATTATTTTTTATGATTTTTTAAATATCGTCATTTTTGGGTGGTAAATCCATAGTTTTTGCTAAAATAATTATTTAAACTCTCTTATATCTTAGAGTATTTATAAATTAAAGGGTATACACTATTATTTAAGAAAAAATTATTTACCACCAAAATATGGCAATAGGAAAAAAAATTCAAAAAAAAATTGTCGCTTATTTTTGCAACTTTTTCTGTTGCATTGTGTCTGAAGTCGCTTAAACTACCACCCGGCTTCGTTTTCGGTAGCAGTCTTGATATACCCTGTATACAACAACGCCACCATGTCGGTCCGAGTACAAGATCAAAGCACGAAGGCTATTCCACTACAGAGAGGCGTGAGACAGGGAGATGTCATATCTCCGAAACTCTTCACTGCCGCGCTGGAAAATGCCTTCAAGCTCTTGCAGTGGAAAGGATTCGGCATCAACATCAACGGCGAGTATATTTGGGGAGAGCAGGTAGGATTCGTACAGTGGGAGCATTCGTACAGCGCTTGTATTTACACAACTAAACACGCTGACGGGTTCGTATTTGTGTGTGTGAATCGCACTCGGGCGCTAGTACTACAGAGCGAGACGGAACGACGATCAGTGCGCCATTTTTGTCGTGATGAGTCGAGACGTGTTTTCGCACCGCGTAAGTAATTATTATGTTTATTTTTAAAATCTATTATTTAATAGGGTTTCTCTTGATTGGTTTGTGTGATTTATTGTAGTTTATGGTCACAAACTTTAGTTTGTAAAGATTTTGTGGTGTTTGAGTTAAAGTAAGAGTACCTATTTTAATTAGAATTTCTTTACTATTTTTTTCGGCTTGGGGTGCATTCATACAGTTATACGTGGGGTAGATTCGTACTGTACGAATGTACCCCACGCATAATATACGCATACGCTTTGATAGGTTTAATACATTTTAAACAAGAATATCATTATTACAGAACAATGCCGCGAATTTACAAGAAGAAAGGGACTAGGACGCAAGACGTCGATGAAGATGCAATGTCATCTGCAATGCATGAAGTTTTAAATAAAACTTTATCCATCAGAAAATCCGCACAAAAATATGGCATCAAACCGACAACTCTTGCAAGTCGTTTGACAAATTATCATAAGAAAGCTGCTTCGATTCACCAAGATACTGCCAGTGAGCGTGTATTTAGTTCCAAATTCACGTCAAATCAAGTTTTCACTGTAGAAGAAGAAACTCTTTTAAATAAATATATCATTGAATGCTCAAAAATGCACTACGGTTTGACCATAATACACATCCGTAAATTAGCATATGATTTTGCAAAGCAAAATAAATTACGTTATCCTCCTTCGTGGGATAATAATATGATGGCCGGTAAAGAATGGTCGGACAGCTTCCGTAGGAGGAATCCAAATTTAAGTCTAAGAAAACCAGAGAACACAAGTGTGGCCAGATCATTTGGTTTTAACATATCAGCTGTTAACCATTTTTTTGAAAATTTAGAAAAAGTTCTACGAAAATACAAATTTTCTTCAGATCGAATTTTCAATTTTGATGAATCGGGTATATCTACAGTGATGAACACGCCAAAAGTGTTGGCTGAAAAAAACCAAAAACAAATTGGCCAAATTGTTGCCCAAGAAAGAGGTGAACTCGTTACGTTTGGTGGTATCATTTCTGCTAGTGGGAACACAATTCCTCCACTCTTCATTTTTCCCAGGGTGCACTATAAAAATCATTTCTTGCATGGAGCTCCAGAAGGGAGTTTAGGAGTTGCATCAAAGAGTGGTTGGATAAATTCCGGTATATATTTGGAGGTTCTAAAACATATTCAAAAGAAAACATCATGCTCTAAAGAGAATCCTATTCTGCTTCTGATAGATAATCATGAAAGTCACGTCACCATTGCGGCGGTAGATTACGCACGTGAAAATGGCATTGTTTTTCTATCATTCCCGCCCCATACTACGCACCGTCTTCAACCCTTGGATGTGGGTGTGTTCGGACCTTTTAAGGCTAAACTGAAGATTGCATTTAATGATTGGAATATAAATAATCCAGGAAAAACTCTGAAATACCTTGATATTCCTCAACTTGCCAAAATTGCATTCTTTGAATAATTTAATTGCAAAAATATTATAAATGCTTTTGAAAAAACTGGAATATGGCCGTTCAACAAATTAGTTTTTAGTGATGATGACTTTGCACCCATAAATATTTATCATTCAGACTCTGTCAACCCAAATATAAGTGGTCATAATACCACAACCGATGCTGCTAAAAACATAGATCTTACCACAACCGATGCTGCTGAAAACATAGATCTTACACAGCCAGAAATATCACAGAGATTATTATCTGTGTCACCTTCTTTAATATCTCACCAACTCGACTTACCATCTACTTCAACAGCTGTAGGATTAATATCACCGGAAATCATTCGACCCTTCCCGAAAGTAGATAGAAATGCATCCAAAAAAGTAAGAAAAGGAAAAAACGCCCAGAAAATCTAGAATATATACAGACACACCTGAAAAGAATAGATTGGAAGAAATTGAAAAGGTGAAAGACATGAAAAAACAAGAACAAGAAAGAAAACAAAGGGCTAAAGAAATAAAGCGTGCTTTAAAATTAGCGGAGGAAACAAATTTAAAAACTAAACCAAAGAAATTGAAAAAAATAGTAGAAACTGATAGTGAAAATGAGACTGATATAAGTTTACGAGAAAGTTCTTGTTCTTCTGTTGAAGAAAGATCTGATATTGAGAATGAAACTCCAGTTGTGACGGAAGATATCAAACCAGGAAGCTTTGCATTAGTGAAATTTGAAAAGAAAAAAAGTGTTTTACACTATGTAGGACAGATTATAACAAAATACAGCCCCACGGAATATAAAGTTTCATTTTTAAGAAGGAAACCTGGTACCTGGAAGTTCGTTTTTCCCAATACAGAAGATAATGGAACTGTATACTTGTCTGATTTGGTTTGTATACTTCCTCAATCCAAATCGACATCTACTTCGCGAACAGCTAAGATATTTAGTTTTTCCAAAGATTTAGTCATGTATAATGTTCAATAAGTTGTCTGTTGCATTTGTTTTTTATGTTATCTTGATATTTGATTAATGATAAAGTTATTATGTTGTTTTGGTTGATCATAAGGCTGACTCTGTGATTTTGCTCAACATTGATCTCAATAAAGAGTATTATTTTTACTATAATATAGTTTTTAATTTCTGTGTATGAACGCTCCCCACTATGTACGAAGGTATCCCACATGGTGAACGAAGCTACCCCGTGGTGGGGCAGATTCGAACACTTTGCCATTTTTTCAAAAAATTGTCATGGCATCCTAATACTCTTATATACTGCAATTTACTACTTCTATTGTCAAACATAGATATCTAAGCTACATAACACGACTGAAATTATTTGAAAAAAGTTAATAATTAAAATTATAAAATTCTTAGAAAAAAAGTGTACGAATCCTACCTGCTTTCCCCTACTCACCTTCGATTTGCCGACGATATTGTAGTCTTGGCAGAATCGCTGGAAGACCTTAGCACTATGCTCGAAGACCTTAATCGAGTCTCCCAACAGGTGGGTCTTAAAATGAACATGGATAAAACGAAGATCATGTCGAATATCCATGTTGTGCCCACCCCCATTGGAGTTGGGGGCTCGACTCTCGAAGTTGTAGACGAATATGTCTATTTAGGACAAGTGGTCCGGTTAGGCAGGTCCAACTTCGGGAGAGAGGTCAATCGTCGAATCCAACTCGGTTGGGCAGCGTTCGGGAAACTTCGCGACGTCTTCTCGTCCAAAATACCTCAGTGCCTAAAATCGAAAGTCTTCGATAGTTGTGTGTTACCAGTGATGACATACGGCACCGAGACGTGGCCTCTCACTATGAGCCTTATTAGGAAGCTCAAAGTCACTCAACGAGCCATGGAGCGGGCTATGCTCGGAGTTTCCCTACGAGATCGAATCAGAAATGAGGAGATCCGTAGGAGAACCAAGGTTACCGACATAGCCCATAGGATTGGCAAGTTGAAGTGGCAATGGGCCGGGCACATAGCTCGTAGAACCGATGGCCGTTGGGGCCGAAAGGTTCTCGAGTGGAGGCCACGTACAGGCAAGCGAAATGTCGGACGCCCGCCTACAAGGTGGATGGACGATCTGACTAAGGTCGCAGGAAGTCGCTGGATGCAGGCCGCTTCCAACAGGTCATTGTGGAGATCCTTGGGGGAGGCCTATGTTCAGCAGTGGACTTCCTGTGGCTGATACACAGATCACTCCCAATAGATACCTAATGCAAGGCAGCGGTTGCGCCCAACACATATAAGCTATCAGATAAATATAAACCGATGCCAAATGTCGCGTCATCAGTGTCGTCTGTGGTGTCGTCCAAGTAGTGGACCCGTACTTGTCGTCGCACGTTAGCGAAAATTACATTTTGGGAACATAATATAACAGTTAAAAATGATTTGTTCAATAAAATGGTGTGCAAACAACTCAAAAAAATAAAGTATCTAAAAAAACGCAATAAGTTTTCATCGATAACTAATATTCTTTAAATTAATTTGGTCCCGAGCGAGCTCAATTTATACTGGTTAATGTATCAATGTCAAACGGTCGAGTTCGGATGGAGAATCAGCCGTCTCTTTTTCGCTTAGCAATAACCGTAATAAGCCATCTTTTTTTGGCGAAATCACGCGTTCTTCTAGTGTTTGACGCATGTTTATAATATAATTCCTAGAAGTATCGATATTGTAAAACAATAATGTAAATTAATTTTATTAAATGACAATGTCACAAAATATATATTGATTTAAATAAAAATTGTAAATTACCATAATTACGTTATTTTATGTAATTTGAAATAGTTAAATTTGTTAACAAGGTACTTTTACAATATGTTTTTATTTATTTTTATCTTTGGCGTAATTAAATTTCCTTTTTACCCTCTAGTTGTATACGTTTTCAAATATTATGGGAGGGTATTTATCATAAGTTTTAGTATACTAAGTTTATTGAGAATCAGTAGCACAAGCTATTGCACTAATTTTAACATACGTTGTATAAATCGTGTCAAAAACATTCATAGTTCGTCAAGTGGGTTTCATCGTCATTTGTCGATATTACATTTACTAAAGCCGCCGCGCCGTCAGAATTCAAGAAATGGAATAAGTTATTGTAGCCCTTTAGGGCGTGAGGTTTAGTTATTTACTTTTTCATATTTTTATCTGATCTTTTATATCAAAACTTAATTTGGGTATTTCGCCATTTTGGTATACAAAAATACACGGTGAATAATAGAAATAAAACCGTTACATACTAAGGTATAAATCTTAATCCTATTTTATTCGTAGTTAGCGGTTGCCGGTTGGTATAATTTATCCGATCAGGCCGGTGAAAAAATATTATCAAACATTTAACAAGTTGGTAATTAAGTTATAGAAGCGATCATAACACATGAACTTACTGGCAAATCAAACTATCGATACATTTTTTTATTTATCGACTTATGCCTCATCTCTCCAGTGAAGTCCACGTGACCGCGCTGCAACCCGCCCACCCCCCGCGCAGTTCCCTTCGTCGGCGTTTTCGGTTCAAAACAAAACTATCGTAATGCGGTATCTATTGGAAGTGATCTGTGGGCTGATATGATGATGATGATGATGATAATAAGGAATACAGGCAAAGGCAGTTGTATTCAGTCTTAGTGCGAGCGCTGCGCGTAGCTGCACAGGATATTTTTTTTCGTTTTTATTATTTTGTTAAGTCTCTGTGAATCACATTAAAGTGATCCAAAGAAACTTAACAAAATAATAAAGTGAGTGTATCTTTTTAGATGAAAAATATATAGATTGTGAATAAAACACTTAAAAATATTTATTAAATGATTTATTTTTTAATGGTTTTTTTGTACTTAAATAATACATCTTTTTGCTGAAATTTTTGTAACATAGTAATTTTCAGTACTCTAGAAATGTCAATACTCTTTACAACGAATAATTAAAGAAAATATATTTTTACATGTTATTCTAGATTTCACTTATCAGTTATTTTTTTATTTTATTTTACAATTTTAAGAAAGCTTACAGACTAATCACCTACAGACATAAATATTTAAATCTTAAGTGTGTTACAAATTTGCCGATAACAAGCTTCCACATATACAGTATTTACATAATGTGCACTGATTTTTAAATGCTTGCTAATATAAGTTATTTTAATTTAAGGAATGAACTACTTTTTCTATGACACATATAGAGATATTAATTAAATTATTGACAAAGAAAAGAAAACAAAAACAAAAGTAACAATCAAACAATACAAAATATAATGTTTAAATATACATTTTGAGCTACAAAAGGTATACTTTTTGACCTTTCATTATTAAGTTTCAACAAACATATTGCTCATTTTGCGTTTTACTACCGATGTACTAGTGCAAAACAAATCAAAATCTAAATGGCATGACACCTCATTAAATTTACTGGCACTACGTAACAAAAAAGCATTGCGTCTATAATTGGTAGTTGCAAATGGTACAGACAATAATGACCGTAGTCTCAGTGTAGCTAAATGAGCACGGATAAATATCCCATTCAAAAGTTGTTCACAGTCAATGCTACCATTACCAATGTTCACCAAATAACATATGTCATTAATGTCGCGTCGCAAGTATAATGGTAAGAAATGATACTTTTGACAGCGATGAATATAATAATTACAGACCTGTCTAGCCCTGAAGTCCAAATAGTGTAAAAAATTCTTTTGTATGGCCTCGATACGGGATTTATAAATCTCATACCGAGGGTTCCACACCTGCGATGCATACTTTAAGTGGCTGCGTACGAAAGAACAATACAGTATTTTAATACATTTAAGTGAACTGAATTCTGATGAAACTCTAATTAAAAATCCTAATGCTTTTGATGCTTTATTAACAATTCTATCTATATGTTTGTCAAATATGAGTTTACGGTCGTGAATAATGCCCAAATCACATATTTCATTAACTCGATTAATTTCGATGTTATCAATTGTGTAAGAAAAATTACGAAAAATATTATTTTTTCTGGAAATGCTTATTTGGTAATATTTAGATATATTTAAATTCATACTTTTAAATTAAGTTACCAGTATTAGCTGTTAAACAACATCACTGCTCCTTCAAATAGGTACTTATGCCTAATTTTATGAACAATCTCAAATTCTCAAATACTGATCCAACTGTAAATGCCAGGACTTCCATCTCTCGTTAACTTGTCTTGGCATTCACAACCATTTATGTAACTAATTACTTTCATTACTAACCACCCAGCAGCATAGGCCCGCAAGTGAGTTTTCGTGCCTTCTCAATGAGCCTGCTTTAGTATATTCCCAATATCACATATTTTCTTTTGATGTTTTGACTGTCCATAAATTCCATTTTCGAATAATTTATTTAAAATTATAGCTATATTTGTCAAATCATCATACCAATTGAAACTATTATTATGAAATTTGATTAATCATGTAACTAATAATGATTTGGAGGTTCAACTGGAGGTGTGGCAGTTAGCATCATTGTATCTATAATTATAGTAATTTGTCTGATTTTCTTTTCAATAGGGTCTGAATTAAAATCTCATCATATTAATTTGATATGATTTTAAACACTTCCACACCCTCATAAACCGTTTTAAACTATACTCCATCGGTTTAGGTACTTAACTAAATGTAAACAAACCATAAAAAAGGTTATTTAACTTTGCCATTTTTCATTTCTAAATTAATTGAAGACAAAAAAAAATGTTTATGTAAATGTAAATGTTGCATGTGCAAATTTATTATAACGATTATAATTATGAATGTGTGGGCTTGGAAACAATTAAATTATGTAAGATCATAATTAAATTATCTAGTTTCACATCAGGCATCCAAAAAATTTTCATAAAAGTTACAAGATATGCTACAAATTCTAGAAGTACGACTTTACCGTAATGCGACCATTTAAATGAAAGATAATGCATTAGGTCGCATAACTAAGCATCATCATATGTTATCAATGGCAGCTAATTATTATTCATTGCGTTAATGTACTAACTGTTTTTGTGAAGTGGTGAAGTGTTTGGAAATGTTCATCATTGTTCTTTATTCTGTTTTAGTTATTATTTGTTATAAGCTGCTATTAATTGTTTTTAATACTTGTTACTTGGTTGGCTAAGAAAATATTTGTAAATTGGACATTGCAATAAAATGTTGAACAACCATGCGTCACATGTTCTGGTTTGTCTACATTTAGTTAAGTACCTAAACCGATGGAGTATAGTAATAGTTATATTTTATAGAGGGTACTGACTTTTCTCTTGTTTTTACTGCTTCTGGCCAAAATGTGTGATGCTCCAGATTTTCTATTACTGCATTGATAGAACTTTTTATATAAACAAAGGCCACTATTGCAGTAGTCTTATTTGTCGTCAAGCTGACTGAGTTTTCATTGGTATATATTGCTGGAATAAAAAATATCAATAATTACAAAAAGATATAGTTTGAGTTTGACTTACTAATGGGGTAGTTGATTCTATTTCATTCTATTAAAAAGTTGCAAGATTCACAATTATAAACATAAGAAATCAAAAAATTGTTTCAATTCCTACAATTTTTATATCTGCTTTATATGACACTATACAAAAGCTTAAATCTTCATCAATTTCATGAACACAAACCAAGTCTTTTACCTTGCATTAAATTAGCATTAACTATCAAATAAAACGGACTGATTGTATGATTTTTCAATACTTACAATAATTTGTTGAGCAGCAGATATAGTTCTGCTAAAAACTTTGACACAGCTTTTGAACTGAAATTAAATTAGAGAAATTAATTGACAATGTTGACTTGACAGGTACAATTAGAACTAAAACACACACTTTAAAATGTTCTTTTTTTCATTTTAAAATGATTACTATTTACTGTAATATTTTACAAAATAATTTTCAGACAACTGATGATTAAAAGGACATTAATTAGTTAATTTCCTTTGATTCCATTTTTATTTTAAAGAACATAAATTATGACAATAAGTTAAGGTAAGGAGAGTGGTTAGGCAGTCTCAATCGTACTGTCGATTGTAAAGTAGGCCCGTGCCCTGCAGTGGGACGTATATGGGCTGATACATACACATACAAATTATGACTGATGAATATTCAATGATCAAATACCTTAATCTTCTTTATTGATTCCAAGTATGACATATTGGTAATTTAATGTATGTAAATCATGTTGGTATGCAGGCAATCAGTTTCATAGACATCAATTATATCTTGCTAATGAGATATGTGTCTATCCAAGACTATATTTTTGGCGATATATTTAAATTCGCCCAACTATTTTATTGGTTCCATCTGCAAAAAAAGAAACAGTACACTTATTTAGTTACCATTATCATCAAAATATGAAAACATAAGCTTATAGAGTACTTTGTTTGAATTACTAACCTGGATTTTGATTTAGCAAAATATGATGATATGTTGTCTCTAATTCCAATTTTTTAAAAGCTTATCGGAAGTATGTGCCTTAGTCGTATATTAATGCCGTAAGGCTGTCTTAATATAGCTTTTATTTCTGGTACAGATGTAGCCCCTTGAGAAAAGTAAAATCATATTTTCTGCTGCCACTTTAGGAATCCTCTCAACATGAATATTCACATTTTTTCCAGCACCTTCACAAATCCTTGAATACAATCTTTGTATTTAACAAACTATACGCAGTAATTGAAACCCCGGTAACACAATAAACAACAAAGGTAAACAACTTGACAACTTGTAATCCTTGTAATGGCGGCCATATTAAAAATGTATGATGGCGCCATAGACGTAGTATAGGTCTACCAGAATCTCATGGCATAAAATTAAAAACAAACATAATGATTTTTATGTGGCAATACCATCGGCCAACAGCTGATTCAAAACTTGAGTTATGTCATTCGATGTGAATATTTTAAGATTTCTGTACTTCCTTAGCGTAAATATACAAATTAGTTCTACGATCACATGTGCGACACAATGTTAACAAGGTTTATAGCCATATCCATGAATAATTTGGTCAAATTTAGACAAAATCATCGATTTTAAAATCGACGTCGTTTTAACAAATAAGTCGGAGTGAATAGTTTTGATACTTCATTTTTTTGGTTCGTGTTAGATATGTGCATGTGTTTTATCGTATATACTTTGATATCATTTTTTGATACGAAACAGTAATGCATTAAATACCTACTTACAGGACTTTCCAGAGATTTTAGATAAGGAACGGTTTATTATTATATCTTTATCTTCATCGTCTTCATCAAAAGATGTACACGAAGAGCAGTGGCGGTACTTCCATACAAGCCCAAAAGCCCGGCTTGCCTTACTTAATACGCATATACTCAATCCTAAAGACAAATCAGTACTTTAAATAAAATATATTCGTTTAATGCAAAACGTCTATCATTTTTAAATTTACCGCGCTATAATGGAGCCCCGCGCCTGCGACGGAGCACCCGCGCCCCGCCCGGCAACTCGCCTAAGCGAGCGCTGCGGTCTAAAACTAATATAAAATAATTTCATTCAAAATCAACGCGTGACGCAATATCTTAAAAAGATGGAACACACCAAAGTATTATCTATCTTTTTCTCTCTCGTGTGCTTTTACCTGGCTTCTGGCGTATACTGCCCTCTCAGTCGCACCTCTGGGTGAAATGCTATTACCATGACACTACGTACCTATACATATAGCTATTTTTTATGCAATTTGTACCAAGCAAAATGCCCGGCTTCGCGGAGTGAAGTTGTGCACTTGACATGTCATATTAAGATCCAAATTTATCGAAAAATATTTATGTTTTGCTACAAGTTATATTGGATAATATATAAAATAAATAGATATTTTTTGAAACCGTATTATGATGTTTTAAATATTTTTAATATATTAGAATTAGAATACTTAATTTGGAATTGTCCATAATTTAGGACCTGTGGCTAGCTTCACGCTTATTATTATGTCTTTCGAGCGGACGATCAACGATTAACCAGTAACAACTTAACATATACGTTTAGATTTTTTTTCATTATAGTATTTTACGTTTATTATGTATAATAATGGGTGAAAATGTGCCTTGTGATGGTTTGAAGTGTGTGCAAGTGTTGATCGGCGAGGAAAAGGTAAATTCATTACATTTCGTAGACAAACAACTACTCGTATCTGGTCGAAAACCTACGCCTGATTTGTTGTGTATTTCAATTTTATAGATCAGTGCACATAACTACATAGATTGCTGGATGTTCTCATACTGAAGTGTGTGCAAGTGTTGATCGGCGAGGAAAAGGTAAATTCATTACATTTCGTAGACAAACAACTACTCGTATCTGGTCGAAAACCTACGCCTGATTTGTTGTGTATTTCAATTTTATAGATCAGTGCACATAACTACATAGATTGCTGGATGTTCTCATACTAATAAGTTATACTGTCGGTGTTGTATATTTTTTTCCAACGATGTATTTAAAATTTTGGAATTGTTCCGGCTATAGTGATTTAAATAATTTAACTGAAACTTTTATAGTAATTGACAAAAACATGTGAATGCATTAATATATTTTCATAATTCCGGTAAACAGCGTATAGAAACCTCTATAAGCGTCATATACATAATATGTGATGAGATTTCAAAACATTATGATCGCGTAGACAGTAATCGTGGTGTTTTTCAGATATTCCTTAGCTTCCTTTCAGAGCTCATGATGAATCAAAAAATCACATGCATACACAAAAACATAACATGAATATACTAACAATAATTTGTGGCCGCGAAGTTAAACACGACGCCGTACTTGTGCTATTGTAGTGCCGTTTATTAATTTACAAAATAATTACAATATAAAGTTACGTATGCATGCCCAAAAGTAATTTAACTTACACATTTGATTTATTCATCTATTTAAAACGAATGATGGGCCCTTCAGTATTTTTGCAATAGATGGCCGCGGAAATCGCGCCATCTATTAGATTTTTTCGAAACAACTTGTTGTAATAGATTTTTTCATAACGGTGATAAAGATAGTTATTATTTTATTGGTTTTATCCTAATCTTATATAGATCGTGTGGTAGGTCTAGGACTGCCTCGATGGCGCAAAGTTGAGTTTTTAGTTAATTACATCGCATAGGCTCGCCCCCTATCGCATGATGAACACGTTCTTCTTTCTTAATACCATTTTGCTCTTGAACCAATACATATTGTTACTAAAAAAATATTGGGCTTGCCCTAGTCCACAACCCTAGGCACGCCACTGACGAAGAGTATTTAGAAGTAAGCTCTGACTAAAGTGCTAATGAAATAAAGAAGACTGAAAATAAAATAAAATTACACGTTTTTTTATCTTACAATTTTGCATCTTTCGTATAACATTTTTTGAATCTAATAACTAACTACCTGCACGTCCACTGTCAATGTCAAATTTCAAATTTTTAAAATACTCCCTGTTTCTATTTACATTAGGCTGACAAATTGAATTTGACAAACGTCAACTGTCAAAATCGGAGGTCGGGACGTGCAAGTAGATAATTACTTAAATAAAACCGACACATGATCACGTGAGCACTAATAAGAAGAGAGAATGAAAACGAAACTGGTAGCTCGGTACCACCATTGTTATCTACGTTTTGGATTACCAGCGCTCCCTCTATATTATAAATACTCGTAAGGCACGTATGTATATTATAATTTAAAACTGAAAAAAATCTTAATTATCTATTTTAATTGGCTATTAATCTGAAAGTACAATTTCGAAGACATTTTGATGTTTAAATAACCTATATATGTATACTTAAAACATTATATTCTTTATTTACAAATTTGTACTAAAAAATAATGTCAATTTCAAATTATAATAAATTACAATTATTGAAAGTATCAAAATATGTTCATCCAATTACCCCAGTGTTGCAATGCGTAAATTCAAATTTCCCAAAATGCCATGAGATTCTGGTAGACCTATATCAATAGACTTGACATGCATTTGACATATATAGTCCATCTCACTTAGACTTATGCATAAACCTTAAAAAATGAAAGTGACAAAACACAATTTGCGGTCCTTGTCATAGTTTCACATAATTTTGTAGGGCAACACTGGGTGTACCCAAACAAATAAGACGTGCGGTTTGTTATAAACTTGAATTACTGAGTATTTTACGAATATTTGCGGTCAAAAATGTATGTAAAAGAGTGTTGAAACTGATTATAAGACAAAAGGTATGGTGTGCTGCTTTATTATTGGCTGTGATAGCCTATCTAAACGATAATATGAAAATATAACCTCTCACTGGTAAGTGCATTTTATTTAGTATATTGGTAAAAATAAATGTAGACGTTCATTATTACTAACATCTGCAATTAGTATTTCATAGAATACATTGAAAAATAGGATTATATTTGCATAAAAAATAAAAATGCTTTTTTTTTTTACTTTATGTCTGTCCCTTACGGTGGAACTCGAATGTCGAGTCCATTTGATACTACGTCCATGGATGGCGCCAACGCTGGTTACAAGAGAGAAAGGCAACCGAGGGGAATGCAGGGCTTACGGGGGGGTGCAAGCTAAATGCAACTGTCAACTTTGTTTTGCAACATAGACGTAGTATCAATAGACTTGACATGCATTTGACATATATAGTCCATCTCACTTAGACTTATGCATAAACCTTAAAAAATGAAAGTGACAAAACATAATTTGCGGTCCTTGTCATAGTTTCACATAATTTTGTAGGGCAACACTGCGTGTACCCAAACAAATAAGACGTGCGGTTTGTTATAAACTTGAATTACTGAGTATTTTACGAATATTTGCGGTCAAAAATGTATGTAAAAGAGTGTTGAAACTGATTATAAGACAAAAGGTATGGTGTGCTGCTTTATTATTGGCTGTGATAGCCGATCTAAACGATAATATGAAAATATAACCTCTCACTGGTAAGTGCATTTTATTTAGTATATTGGTAAAAATAAATGTAGACGTTCATTATTACTAACATCTGCAATTAGTATTTCATAGAATACATTGAAAAATAGGATTACATTTGCATAAAAAATAAAAATGCTTTTTTTTTTTACTTTATGTCTGTCCCTTACGGTGGAACTCGAATGTCGAGTCCATTTGATACTACGTCCATGTTTTGCAATCAAATTGCGCCACAGATTATACCATGGAAAAATTTTCAATACGGAGTTGTACAGGCATGACAGCGACTCTCTCACCGGGTCAGATAAGTTTGTGGGACTATAGTAAAATCTATGAAAACAACAGATAAAATGTCAAATTTTATGTGGCACTTGGAAGACGTGCCATTTCACTTTTCAGTCACAGATTTCAATTCAAATTTTAATCCAAAGGTTATGTTGAGAATTATTTAAATACTAGTAGTAAGTGAGAAAATAAAAACAAATTTTATAAACTATCAAAATGAGCGCGTGTAACATAGATGTAGTAAAATTGGTTGGTAAATATTTTGATGTTCCTGTGGGGACCGTTTGTTATAATACAGACAAGGTAAATCATTGTTAAACTAATAGTAATTTAAGCCATATGTTTCAATATTTGTAATTAGGTTTTGTCTGCAGGTATTGACGACTGTGCTAAATAAACAAAACATTGAAGGGTTTGCGACAATCATTTTACGGTTGGCTGAAAAAAGTGGAGCGAAAATGAGCCAAGAACAGAGATTGCTGAGCTACCAATGGCTTGAATATATCGCTATGTACGCTAACCAAGCAGCCAATAATCCTGTATTCGCCAAAAACTTTTTACAGGTAAATTTCCTCTAGTACATTTAGAGAAGTTAACATAGTTATTTCATACCACAAGAGTCTTTCAGTTAGAAATCCTAAATAGGTAGTAACCATCTTACATATTAATATTGTCTTTCTTTTTCAGGATATCAACAAAGCTTTAGAAAATAATACATATTTGACAGGACAATTTTTGAATGTGACTGATGTAGCTGCATATTATGTGCTGTATCCAATTTTGGTAAGTGTGTTTAAACTTAAATCACATATAAAAGGTTGTTTATAATGGTCTAGTTTCAAGCACAAGTTTAAAATTGTTTCTATTTATATGAGAGATGATGATCTATTGGTAGTTGGCGAAATATCCGCATTATTGTATTCAGAGTTGGGCATTATTCGAATGAATCGTTATCTAGATAATTATTCGAATGAAAATTTATTTGCACCAAAATTATTCACGAATGATTTATTCGTGAATAATGTATTCGTGAATAAAACCTAACCTCACGAATTATTTATTTATGATTTATTCCTTATTCTGAATAATATTTTTAGCTCGGTACTTCATATAGGTTGTGGGTCAGTAAGGCCCGAACCCAGGGCGAGTACTTACTCCAAATTGTGGTTTCTATATTGGATAATAGTTACCTGGGACTGAACTTTTTCTTAGTATGTTGTGGAAACAACAAACAAATTGCCAATTACAGTAGTGACCGAGAAATGTTTTTTTTTTTTTTTTTTTTTTCCTCCTGTTTTTTATTGTGTGGGGGTCTGGGTTTGAGTCGCTGTCGAGTGGCGTGCGTGAGCATGTGGGGGTGAATCACCGGCGAGGGGATAGAGTCTCGCTATTTGATACGACAACCTATCCCTCACCAAGAAATGATTAGAGGCGGTGAGGTAAGGTATGTAGGGAATTTGGGTGTACTGGTTGGTTCTAGAGATACTAAGCTTGGTGAGGTGGGTGAGGAAAGAACCATGGCACAGTTATCCTATTTACTTCTCTATCAAGGGGAATGCCCATTTTTCATAGTTTCTTGGTCTAAGAACGAACACTTACACTGGGGTTCTTTGGGACTTATTTCAGAATAAGGGTATCTATTATCAGAAAATACATTAAAAATTATGCCATTGTCTTTTTAAGGGAAGAAAAAATAAGAAATCCATAACATTTTGACCTTATCTTTTTAACAAATTGACAATGAAACATTTTTTTTATTACTTTGTATTGCAAAACGAACATGCCGTTCGCCTGGTGGTAAGCGATAAGACCGCTCATGAACAGTGCCAAAACCAAACAATACCTTGAATTACAAAGCAATGCTTGGCATTTCACTGCGCTTACCATCCAGAGACATAAGATGTTAAATCGCAATTTGTCCAGTAGTTACTCCGCAAATGTATTTGGCTGCTTTATACTTATTTTAGTTCAGAATTTTATTATTCCCATATTTCTCCGCCAGTGTGGAATCAGCTGAGTCCATTTATTAACGTTACCAGAAATAAATAAATTCAATCCAATAAAACAAATCATTCTCGAAGGTAACAAAAATGTTCAATGAAACGTCAACTGTGTCATTTTGTCATGTACCTAGCCTATATGTATAAAAATATTGTAAACTTACCATTGATTAGTCGATTTAATGACACTCAAATGAAAGATATCATGAAAATATAATGTTATTGTTTATCTGTTTTTATTTAAAAAGCCTTTTTACGAATGATTAGTCTAAAACTATGTTATATTATTAACGAAATATACAGGTGAGTTTTTCAAGTAGGCATGGATGTTGGTTTGATTGATTCGTTTTTCTGTTTGTCATTGTCTGTTTAGCCCACGATGGGCATTAGCCATTGTCTTAGATTATATACTCGTCTAGATTGAGCAATGCCAACAAACGATGCGCTAAAACTGTCCTCACTTTCTTTGATATATGTGAGTACCGGTCGTGTAATTATTGTAATCCAACTGTCAAGGTGTGTGTGTTTAGGGATGCCTACTCCAGATTATTAACTTAACTTTTCCCCATTATTTGATTAACAAAACAGGTTAAATAAAATATTTTTTTTATTTAAAGTAATCATACTATCAATTATATTTATAACGCATTTTAGTAAAAACAATAAAGATCTAAACCCATCTCCTAGTGTTTGTTTCCGAATAGAATTAACTCTTTGGATTTATTGCCTGGGCTGTTATCTGGTTTCTGTATTTATGTAAAATATAAATCATCATAAGTAAAATGTTCGGAACACATGACTGAAGTCTTGTGAGGCTACGAATGGTCTTCTTTTCGTTACCGCTGTGTAATGTCTCTTCAGCAATTTGCTAGTACGGAATCCGTAGGAAGTCTAAAAAATATAAGAAAGAATTAAAAAAATTACTATAAAGTGCATGACGTCATGGGTTTCATTCATATTGTGTAGGTAAGTTATTATTTACTCATTAAATAAATAATGCCATTCTTCTATTTGTTCTTCTGATCGAAATATGATGTAATGATATTTGTGTTTTATGTCCCATAGTTTCAACAAATCTTCCAAGTAACAAATTGACAACACTGGCCAATGAAACTCATCTTCAAAATAACGAATTAAAAGTTCATATATTATTCAAATAATAGTGGTTTAACAATCACGTTACCGATAGAAAGTGATATTGGTATTATTATACAGTTTTCCCACATAATTGCGATACAATTCGACAGCACAAACCGGCATAATCATTGACGTAAAATATATGGACGGGGCGGAGAGCGGGAAAAGTGTTGTCACGAAAGTGGTCTGCAGCACCAGTGCAGCGGTTGTGACGTCACAGCGCACCGGTCTGTAAGTCGTCGTAAAAATGCCCAATTGTATCGTGCGTGGGTGCAATAAACATGATCGAAAATTCACAAAAAATAAAGATAACATTTCTTATCACCGATAAGTAAAAATTATATTACTTTAAGTCAATATAACATTTATTTTAGTATTATTGAAATACAATTTCATGGCCGCCATCAAATCATTCGGCGTATGTATTCTGCACGACATAACTTTGTACTTTGCAGCGGCGCATATTTAGGAATGCGTAGACCTATGCTGTAGTCGAACTGATGCGGTGTAATTATTTGACATAATATTTACCACTTGATTTACATATTTTTAATCCGTAGCAAATTATACTACTAAAACTACCTATAATGCAAATTAAAATGTGTTCCATTTAATAAAATAGGCTTACTAAGACGTTACAAATTTTCAGATTTATTATTTTTTATTCTTTTTATTTTCATTCTTCACTGTGATGTTTTTTCTGTTATTAATTTGCACACTATATTTCACATATTATTTTAATACATAACTAATATACAACATATTTAATGTTAAAAAATCATTTTTCCTGATTTATGGATATACACAGAAATAAAATCAAATTTTTATAATTTAACGTTTAAATAACTACGACGTAACAAAGTTACGTCGACGGTCGGATCCTTTAGCACACTACGTAGTTACATGAAAATCTAACAGATGGCGCGATCTTCACAGGCGTCTTTTTGACGTACCCAATGTACTGAAGGGCCTATCCTTAGTTTTTAAATCAATGGGCATAATTAATTATTTTTCGGGAGCACGTTATCCATATGTAGTTCAAATGACACTGACGTACGTGAGAAGCGAGCCTACCAAATTTGGTAGACTGATTGAGCCGTGCGGTGAGGTGTGATGTGTCATCTAGACGAGTATACCGGGTATCTCAAGACTGCTACCGAAAACGAAGCCGGGTGGTAGTTTTAGTGACTACAAACACAATGCAACCAAAAATTTCGAAAAGAAACGCAACAATTATTTTTTATGATTTTTTAAATATCGTCATTTTTGGGTGGTAAATCCATGGTTTTTGCTAAAATAATAATTTAAACACTTTTATACATTAGATTATGTATAAATAAAAGGGTATACACAATTATTTTAGGAAAAAATGTATTTACCACTCAAATATGGACATAGGAAAAAAAATAAAAAAAAAAATGTCGCTTTTTTTTGCAACTTTTTCTGTTGCATTGTGTCTGAAGTCGCTTAAACTACCACCCGGCTTCGTTTTCGGTAGCAGTCTTGATATACCCTGTATAATCTAAGACCCATCGTATAGTTGCATCACACACTTTCAATGGCAAATATAAATTAGTGACGAAAACATTTTAATATTTCACGATAAACAATTCCACACCAACAATAACAGAAAAAAACTAGTGTATGCAGTCTGTGTATACATGTCCAGTTGCGATTATTCGTTTTTTCAAGTCGTTTTCAAATAAAATATGTAACGAGTTTAATACCAATTATTCGCTCGTTTATTTTATTCTTATTCGAATAACGATTAAAAAAAGTTATTCGTTATTCGAATAACTTTGGTTCGAATAACCTATGTTATTCTTTATTCGAATAACGAATAAAAAAAAATATTTATTCGTTATTCGTCATTCGAATAAATTTTGCCCAACTCTGACTGTATTTACCACCAACTATAGCATACTTACTTTGCTAAAATATGATAAAAAGCTCTACATAGCATGACTGGTAATGGTTTACCAGCCAGACCTATTGGTAGGATGAATAATGTTTTTAAAGCTAATCATTAGGCAAAATAATTTATATTTAGTTTTTTCTCCATAGGCATATGTAAATTAAATTGAAAAGTAAGTTTATATTCAGCAAAAGATATGGTAAATGTTTAAAATGCTACAAAGTCCTTCACTTGAAAAACAACAGTGCATTTACACTACTGTTTGGCAGGAGAAAAATATATTGCTTCTTCCTTTTAGTATATTCTTCTAGTAGATCTTATTCCACATACAGGTACTGTGTGTTTTTGAATACAGAATTATTTCTGGTTATAATCATAAGATAGGCTGTTTTAAATCTATTGTTTCAAAAAAAATTGTTTCCAATTAGGAACAAGATGATTTACTTAGGATATATACTTCTGGGTGGATCTTACTTTAACACACAATAACTACAATATTGCGGTGTTATTATTTGCCAATAATATAATTATATCTTTAATTTGTTTACAGGAACGCCTTACAGTTAGTGAAAGGGAACCTTTTATTCACATATGTCGGTGGTCAAAACACATACAGGCACAACCAAAAGTATGCAAATCAAAACCACCACTACCTTTGGACACTCTCACACTCTCAGTGCTGGCACCGGTTGTTCATTGATTGATTCTCAAATATATGTATAATTTATCATAATAATATATTTATAAGTGTGTGATAAAGTATAACCCCTTTGCAAAACATTTGAACTCAATAACAACGGTGATATTTGGAACCAACTGCAGTTTTATTCACAACACGATTACAAACTTATCAGTATTACTGAATGCAATAAAAATATTTATATGTCAAATTGTAAATGTATGATTATGGGATTTATATTTCAAATTTTCTTCATGAATAGTGTAAAATTTGTGATGTTTTTAGCTATGGCATATTCATTGACCAGTGTAATTATATTTATTATCTAATTGGTGACATTTTATTATAAAATAGATGATGCTTGATTGAATTAATTTTCAGTTATTAATTGCGCGAGTAATAATTAATGTACCACTGCCCAAGCAATTATTACCACATGAGTTAAAAAATGTGAGCTTAGATAAGCCAGTAGTGTTCCATCCGCAGCCTTTTGCATTCCCTGGTTATCCTGTTATACTTTATTTGTGATTGTGTTTGTAAAATGACAAAATAAACCAATGCCGCATGCAGACTTTATTTTATTTCAACTTTATAAATTGTACTAAGTTTGCTCATAATCGTTTTCATGCCGTGGTCTTTGTCGATTGTGATTTTGTTGATTCTTTTCACGAGGCGAACATACAGATCGATTTAACTATAACACTAGATTTACAGTTTCGCTTTGTGTGTTTATCCAAAAAAAATTACTGTTCGGGCTTTTTCTCCTTAGTAGTTCCTCCTTCGGCTACTCGATCAGCGAAGCGGAGCATCAAACATCTCTCTAACTTGTTAGAATAAGAACAACCGTTGTCTTCCGCTTCTGTTGAAAAAAATATAAGAACATATTTTGATTTCATGTTGGTGGACGGTGGTTGGATATTCATATAACAAAATTCAAGACAAGAGTCGTTCACGCACTTGGTTCTATTCTGTATTCAGATTATGTATATACAAATAACACCCAACAGTCACATAAATAGTCCTGAGTCTGACCGCAAATTGAGATCAGTCAAGTCTTGTGTTGTGGATACATAAACTACGAGAGACTTTTCGGTCTCACAAACACAAAGACACGAAACAAATACTAGGGGGCCTCATAAAAAATCGTCTCGGTGCGGGCACCAAACCCGCGCCTTTCGTTTCGCAGCCAGCGTCTAATCAAATGCGCTACGGAGGCTGTCAGGGGAGTTACTCAGTAGTCAATTAAAACGATAGGAACTTCGAATGTTCGAACGCCGTACGTAAAACTTCACTGATGTGCCTAGATACTCCACAAAATATTGGAATCCTATATCGTACGCCGCAACTATAGAATAAGTACGGAGAAAATGATAAGTATAATAGAGAATAGTATTAATTTTAGAAGTGGAAATCTTATATCTTACTCGGGACCTCGAACATTCGAAGTTCGTATCGTTTTTATATAGTAACTCTCTGGCGATAAGCCTACCTCGATCAGCAAGCAATAAACCATGATGCCTATTGTATTTGAGGCTGCTGCTTGACAACTGCATGCAATTGTACCGGTCACATGTCTTTGAAATGTTTTCTGTTGGCAACAACTCGGAAGTACTTAGCGTGGGGGCATGCGGTTGCAATCCCTGTATAGTTATGAATAGCGCCTTATTTTCTAATTACTATAATTATGCCATAAAATTATGCTCAATATGTTTTGATTGTCCGGCAGTCGACATTGCATATAAATATTCAAAAGGTGCAAATTAATTTTATAATAGTCTATAAGAGTGTCAATAGGTTGTAACTTCTTGTTCACTAATATAATATATCTATTATCTTCTTGATATTATAAGCCTGGAGTTATTTCAACGCAAAATAATTGTGGCAAAAATTGCTATAACTAATATCAGAGATCTAAAAGTAAAAACGTTATACGCGGATTTGAATGGATGAATTGAATGCTATGCAAGGGCCAAGATAAATTGTGGCTATTAGTTATTTTTGTATTCTACATCCAAGTGATATACAGGGTATATCAAGAAGACTGCTACTGAAAACGAAGCTGGGTGGTAGTTTTAGTGACTTCTGATACAATGCAACTAAAGTGCAAAAAATTGTGACGATTTTTTTTTCAGGCGGTTTATGATGGTAAATACATAGTTTTTTTCCTAAATAAAAGTGTACACCCTTTTCTTTTTAAAGACGCTATGGTATGCAAGTCTTTAAATTATTCTTTTAGTAAAAACTATAGATTTACCACCCAAACTCGACGATATTTAAAAAATAATAAAAAAAAAATTGTCGCGTTTCTTAGCGAAATTTTTAGTTGCTTCGTGTTTGTAGTCACTAAAACTACCACCCGGCTTCGTTGTCGGTAGCATTCTTGATATACCCGGTATAGATACGATAGTCGGACATAGAATGAACGTAGGAGACCCAAGTCGTGGGTTTGATAACAAACTGAACATACTCTTTCGTTTTAAAAAAATAAGGTATAGTTAGCATTAATATATATAATGGTTTCTTAGACTTACGCGAATGGTACACATTGAAATAAACATTTTTTTACGGTTTTTATCGCGGATTTGATTTAAGAGCGTATACACCTTGCGCGCAAAGTCAACTATAGGTATTTCTTCGTTAATTTCACGCACACATAAGCGACCAAAGCTGTGTGCGTAGAGCTGCCGAGTCGGCTCGCTATACAATCGGCTCAAACAACTTTGACCCGTGCGCTTCAAATATTCATTTGAAATGTAACTGTAATATAATATCATAAAAATATTTTATTTGCATTATGAGTAGACAAATATTACTGTGCAAGCAAAGAATAATACAAATTTAGATACTAATCATATTTTCGTTATTATTACATTGTTAAGTTGCATTCAAATCAGTGTTCAATCAGTAGATACTACGGACGTTTTATTAATAATTTCGTGTTCGAACACATAAATAGTGTTAGGGGCCTTACAACCCCTTACAATTACGAAATATATTGAATTTTATATTACAATACATAACATAATTTAGCCTCGGAATTACATCCCATTATATTACCTGAAACATAATTTATACTCACTACAAAATCATTGTAGGTAATAAAAATAATTAAATATTTTACTACCAAAGTACTGAGATGTGGTAATCGCAGTCCGCGCGTGGCTATTTTTACTACACGCGGCAATAATCGACTGCAGCCAGGCCGGAGCGACGAGCGATACGTCCTCCCTTTAGAAGGCCTTGCGGCGCGGCGGTCTGATTTGATCCACGTCGGACAGCGTGTTTTATAGTGGTTTTTAAAATATTTGTAGAAAACATGAAAACTAATTTTGTTGAAATATAAAAATTGTAATTTATTGATAAGATGTTCTTCTATTATAATATGCAATTGCTATAAAAAATTATGTACGATAAGTTGGTGAAAAAAAATATGTTCTTGACGAGAGTTTCTGAATGATTTCGCATTGTTTAAATTTTTATTTTTCAGGAACTAAACACAAAAAGATTATTTTTCTCAGCAAAATCCCTCCATAGGGGCTTATTAGTCTGATAATATTTTTATTTTCATCTTACATTTAGTGGTTTCGGATATCTTAAGCTTCTAAATTGCCATTTAAAGCCTAAATAACGAAACTTGTGTTCAGTAATCCTTATAGTACTCACAAATTATCCATCAATCTATAATATTTTCCACCAAAATCCCTAGATGACAACCTTTTCTAAAATTAGTAATAATTATTTTTCCTTTAAATTGTTTATTGGTGGCTATTAACTCATTTGAAAAGTCCTGTTTTTGAGCAAAAAAGCGCGTGCAGGGTATAAACGCTCTTAAGAGCGTATACACCTTGCGCGCCAAGTCAACTATAGGTATTTCTTCGTTAATTTCACGCACACATAAGCGAACAAAGCTGTGTGCGTAGAGCTGCCGCGTCGGCTCGCTATACAATCGGCTCAAACAACTTTGATCCGTGCGCTTCAAATATTCAATTGAAATGTAACTGTAATATAATATCATAAAAATATTTTATTTGCAGTATAAGTAGACAAATATTACTGTGCAAGCAAAGAATAATACAAATTTTGGATACTAATCATATTTTCGTTATTATTACATTGTTAAGTTGCATTCAAATCAGTGTTCAATCAGTATACACTACGGACGTTTTATTAATCATTTCGTGTTCGAACACATAAATAGTGTTAGGGGCCTTACAACCCCTTACAATTACGAAATATATTGAATTTTATATTACAATACATAACATAATTTAGCCTCGGAATTACATCCCATTATATTACCTGAAACATAATTCATACTCACTACAAAATCATTGTAGGTAATAAAAATAATTAAATATTTTACTACCAAAGTACTAAGATGTGGTAATCGCATTCCGCGCGTGGCTATTTTTACTACGCGCGGCATAATCGACTGCAGCCAGGCCGGAGCGACGAGCGATACGTCCTCCCTCTAGAAGGCCTTGCGGCGGTCTGATTTGATCCACGTCGGACAGCGTGTTTTATAGTGGTTATTAAAATATTTGTAGAAAACATGAAAACTAATTTTGTTGAAATATAAAAATGGTAATTTATTGATAAGATGTTCTTCTATTGTAATATGCAATTGCTATAAAAAATTATGTACGATAAATTGGTGAAAAAAAATATGTTCTTGACGAGAGTTTCTGAATAATTTCGCATTGTTTAAATTTTTATTTTTCAGGAACTAAACACAAAAAGATTATTTTTCTCAGCAAAATCCCTCCATAAGGGTCTTATTAGTCTGATAATATTTTTATTTTTATCTTATATTTAGTGGTTTCGGATATCTTAAGCTTCTAAATTGCCATTTAAAGCCTAAATAACGAAACTTGTGTTCAGTAATCCGTATAGTACTCACAAATTATCCATCAATCTATAATGTTTTCCACCAAAATCCCTAGATGACAACCTTTTCTAAAATTAGTAATAATTATTTTTCCTTTAAATTGTTTATTGGTGGCTATTAACTCATTTGAAAAGTCCTGTTTTTAAGCCAAAAAGCGCGTGCAGGGTATAAACGCTCTTAATTGTTATATGTATTTTTTGATTTCCCGACGCGACGTTTAGATTACTTTATAGTTTTCCAGACTACGAAATATGTTTCATTTAAGTAAATATAGCTAAATAAATATATTTTAGCATGATGGATTATAATATGGCTTACACCCTCTCAATCGTACCTACTTTCGATTGTAGAGGAGCCTTGCCTTACAAGCAGTGGCGTAACAATAGGGTGGCAGAGTGCGCAAAATGCCACAGGCCCCCGGCCTTAGGGTCCCCCGGCCCGGCAGAACCCTGGCCCGACAGAGTCTCAGGCCCGACAGGGCCCCGATTCGATAGGGCCTCGGGCCCAAACCCGACTGGGTGTAAGCAGAGAATAATGTAAATCAATAACGAAATTAATTAATACAATAATGACAAACATTTCACGATAATATTTGATTTAAATGTTTTATTTCATTACAGTATAATATTAGTTAGAAATCAATAAATTACAATTTAATGAATATTAAGGTAATAGTTTCGAAATAAATATAAACATGTCTTGTTAAAGAAACTATTTCAGTGGTAGCGAAGACCGAAAGAGAAAGAAGAGTCTGAAGCAATAAATAAAAGGTTACCTAATATAAGTCAATACTTTGGGAACCAATTCATTGATGAAAAGGCGAGTGAACAGAGTCCCAGAAACGAACGAATGAATGAAACTAAAAATTCCATTATAGCAAATCTCGGTGATAAGGAATATTCAGACTCAAAACAATCACAATCAAGTACGAACAAAAATAAAATTGAACCATATTTATAGGAGTGGAAGATATTATATCTCCATAATATGTTACACACACGTGTAATTTAAAAAAATTAAATGCGATGTGAAACTATTTGTGATTGAGAAAAGTCACTGTAAGCCCAATGGCTCTTTTTATGAGACAGTGACAATAAATTAATAAAATAATAAACGAACGTAGAAATCGACAGTCAGTTCAACAGATGCTGCATGACCTGGCTTCAGCCTCACTGCGAATAGATCATAAAATTAACTTCGACAAAACCAAAGTAATGATCAACCACCACCTTGATCCAACCTTTTGCTGTTTGTGGCCACCCACCAGCTGGAAGTTGTTTCAGAATATGCCTACTTGGGGCCGACCCCGAAGGTAGAAACAACTTTGAGAAAGACGGTACGAGGAGGTTCCAGCAGGGCTGGGCAGCATTTGGTAAACTAGGTCCAGTCTTCACGTCACCTTTACCACAAAGCTAGAAAACAAAGGTTTCAACCAGTGCGTCTTACCTGCCATAACCTACGGTGCTGAGACTTGGACACTCACAGTACGACTGCTCAACCAGCTCAAGGTTGCTCAGCGAGCTATGGAGCATGCTATGCACGGTATCTCATTGAAGGATAAGATAAGTAATGAGCTTATCCGTCCGAGAACCTAAGTTATAGACAGCAAACAAGATTAGCAAGCTGAAGTAGGCGGTGCGCTGGCCACATCTATCGAAGAACCGATAACCTATGGGGTTTGAATATTTTTGAGAGGAGACCGCGTCTTGGCTAATGTAGTGTAGGACGCCCTCCAGCTAGGTAGAGTAACGATTTGCAAAAGGTCGCTGCCTGATGCTGGATGCGACAAGCTGACGACACGGTGAAATGGCGCAATTTGGAAGAAGACTATGTCCAACAGTAGAGAAAAAGTGGATCAAGATGAATAAATTTCGGCCTCTCGATGTGCGGAAAGCCAATGGTCCGGATGGAATACTGGTTGTGGTTCTAAGAGCTTGTGCAGCGGAGCTGTCTCCTGCATTGACTTGTCTCTTTCGAGCGTCCTACCACACAGGAGTTGTGCCTAAATCTTGGACGGAGGCCAATGAAAGCGATCAGTGAAATCTATCCCCAGAAAGGGTCTTCGGTCAGACCCTACCAATTATCGCCCTATCACTATAGCCTCAGTGACTTGTAAGGTTATGGAGCGGATCATAAACGCTCAATTGATCCGCTACCTGGAGGATCACACGTTGATCAGTGACAGACAATACGGATTCCGTCAAAACCGATCAACGGGTGATCTTCTAGCATTTGTTCTGCATCGCTAGGGTGTGGCGATTAGACCGGCGTGGCGAGGCTCTTGCTGTGAGCCTCGATATAGCCAAGGAGTTGCATAGGGTCTGGCATCGTGGTCTTCTTTCTAAGCTTCCGGCATACGGTCTGCCCGACAACCTGTATTTATGGATTTCCGGTTTTCTGCATGGGCGTAGAATACGTGTCGTCGTCGATGAATACGCTTCGGCGCTCATGTCGGTAAATGCCGGAGTTCCTCAAGGCTCGGTGCTGTCGCCCACCCAGTTTATTCTGCATATCAATGATACGTTAGACAACTTAGAGTCGCTATAACTGCGACGAAATTTCATGAAATGATTTGTGTTCAAAATCCGATGATAAATATGAAGCCATCATTAAAAAAGTCTGTACTGTACTGTATAAGCTCATATTAACTAAGTGCGTGGCTATATCTAGTGCAGACTGGCGGACCTAACGTAACATAGAAATTGTTACAAATCGCTATGGTATGCAGGTTTCCTCACGATGTTTTCCTTCACCGTCATAGTGCGTGGTGATGGAATATCAATACACGCATGATTCCAAAAAGTCAGAGGTGTGCCCTGGGATTTGATCCCGAGACGAGCATGAACATGTTGGCGACCGCGTCTGGTCCGCTTACAAATAGGCCACGTTAAAAAAAGATTCATAAAAACGAAATTACAATGTAAAGTTTTTTTTTACATATACGAAGGGCCCCATTTGATGAAATTTGCCACGGGCCCCCGATGGAGTAGTTACGCCACTGCATACAAGGGGACGTATTTCGGCTGATACAATACAAAAAATACAATTTTGAGAAAACACTTCTACTTCTTACTTTCTAGAGTGTACCTACCTGATTGTAATTCCTGAAAGCAAGCTCTGATTTGATCTCGCAAAGCCGCCCGAGATTGCTGTGATGTTACAGAGGATTGCACAAGGTTCCATAGTTCAGCCTCGCGGGGTATTCCTCTTGAGTCTACCTATTGACCATGAGTAATCAATATTATGAACGATGATTGTTTTTCTTAGCATGTTTAGTTATTCAGTTAAGTAAATATACTTACGACTTGTAAATTTGCGAACACACACTGACTAAGGCACTGGAAATTGCAAAAATCTGTGGTGAATGAACTTTATTTAGGAACTTCAACATCATGAATTATAATATTCGTTAAATTATAAATATTATGGTCTCAAGTTTTGTTATTGTTCTTAGAATATATCGAAATGCCATTTATTTATTACCTGATTTGAGTCTTGTTTGTCAAAAAGATGCTCACTGCGCTTATTTCTCGTGGAGTTTGTGTCAGTATCATAATTACCAATTATCGTAGACTTTGCTGAATCGAATGCAGCATCGATAAAATTGGCAGCTGTGTAGCCTTCATAATCAAAGCTAGTGCTATTTGGAACTTCTATTTCGTCACGTAGGTCAGTGACATTGCGCCTTTCATGAGCGTATTGGTTGGCTTCTTGTGTTGGGCTAGAATCTATACGCGAATTGCTGCTGCTTACACTGGATCTACGTTGACGATTAACTCCGCCTTCTTTAACATTGTTGTTCTCGTTTACACAAGCTTTGAGGGCAACAGCGACTTCATCTTGCAATAAACGAATGTTTCCTTCCCCAGAGCTCGAAACCAATATTGGTAGTAATGTTAAAAATATTACTGCGCCAAACATTGCAACGGGAGTGATGGAATTCATCAGTTGGTTGCATTTAAATTGCATTTATACAGGAAGTTAAGTGAACAGACATGACAGAATAATGGTAGAATGCAGTTTACAAGGTTTTCATCTATTCATAACTTCAGATATAATTGCCTTTTGAATGCATGTCTTCCTATTCTGATGTGATTGAAAACTGCTGCAGTAAACCTAGTTATGTAGGCACATGAGTATTGTGGTCAAATGTAATTAGGATTTGGTTAAAACGCAGTTGAAAATACTTAAATCGTAAAAACATAAGTAAAACGTTTAAAAGAACTATATCTTCCAACAGCCTCAAAAAGTCTTTGAAGTAGGTACTTTATCAGAATAAAACTATTATTTACGGATTTTATCGCGAATTTGGTTTAATTTTTACACCACCGTGAGCACGAAAGCTGTAAAGTAATCGAAACATCGGGAAGTCAAAAATGTAAAAATTAAACCAAATCCGCGATAAAATCCGTAAATAATAGTTTTTTATTTCAATAGCCGCGTACTGACTAGCCGCGCAGCCTCGCGCGGCAGCCTCAGACGTTTGCTGCGGGACGGTTGCCTCGCGAGGCAGCCTCGATGTGTACATTTTTTGGATCGAGGCAGCTTCGCGCGGCATGGCCGAGCCAGTTTTGCTCAAGAGAAGTTTTGAGGCAGTACGTTCGGAAAGCTACCGCTACCACTGCCATTCTAATAATTATACGGCTTGTAAAGTAAAGAAAACGGAAACCTAAACGTTTTTGGATGAAACTATTATACCAAAACAGATTAGATTTTTTTCTTCAAGTCAGCTATTGGAATGTTCATTTTCTAACTTATTCTCCATGCATCTTCTCTTAATCCTCTATTAGTATAATCGGGAAATTGCGCATCCCAAAGTCTTCTATATTCACCGTATAGTTGTATTAATTTAAGACACTGTTCTTTATCCATAGCGCTAACCTGCGACGAACAAGCGAGGCGAAACACAACCGTCTTGATTGAGCGCGGCAAACGTACCGAGGCACCTTTGAGCATGGATTTGAGCGTGGACAAAAACCGACAACGCTCGGCTCGGGCCGCGGCACGCTCGGGCGAGGCGGCGCGGCGCGGCGTGGCGCGGCGTGTGCGTTTGCCTCGGGCGATGCACGTCCCGACTAGCCGAGCATTTACTTCGCGCGGCAGGCCTCGCGAGGCTGCTCGGTCAGTCAGTACGCGGCTAATGAGTAACATTCGCGTAAACTTAAGAGCGTATACACCTTGCGCGCCAAGTCAACTATAGGTATTTCTTCGTTAATTTCACGCACACATAAGCGACCAAAGCTGTGTGCGTAGAGCTGCCGCGTCGGCTCGCTATACAATCGGCTCAAACAACTTTGATCCGTGCGCTTCAAATATTCAATTGAAATGTAACTGTAATATAATATCATAAAAATATTTTATTTGCATTATAAGTAGACAAATATTACTGTGCAAGCAAAGAATAATACAAATTTTGGATACTAATCATATTTTCGTTATTATTACATTGTTAAGTTGCATTCAAATCAGTGTTCAATCAGTATACACTACGGACGTTTTATTAATCATTTCGTGTTCGAACACATAAATAGTGTTAGGGGCCTTACAACCCCTTACAATTACGAAATATATTGAATTTTATATTACAATACATAACATAATTTAGCCTCGGAATTACATCCCATTATATTACCTGAAACATAATTCATACTCACTACAAAATCATTGTAGGTAATAAAAATAATTAAATATTTTACTACCAAAGTACTAAGATGTGGTAATCGCATTCCGCGCGTGGCTATTTTTACTACGCGCGGCATAATCGACTGCAGCCAGGCCGGAGCGACGAGCGATACGTCCTCCCTCTAGAAGGCCTTGCGGCGGTCTGATTTGATCCACGTCGGACAGCGTGTTTTATAGTGGTTATTAAAATATTTGTAGAAAACATGAAAACTAATTTTGTTGAAATATAAAAATGGTAATTTATTGATAAGATGTTCTTCTATTGTAATATGCAATTGCTATAAAAAATTATGTACGATAAATTGGTGAAAAAAAATATGTTCTTGACGAGAGTTTCTGAATAATTTCGCATTGTTTAAATTTTTATTTTTCAGGAACTAAACACAAAAAGATTATTTTTCTCAGCAAAATCCCTCCATAAGGGTCTTATTAGTCTGATAATATTTTTATTTTTATCTTATATTTAGTGGTTTCGGATATCTTAAGCTTCTAAATTGCCATTTAAAGCCTAAATAACGAAACTTGTGTTCAGTAATCCGTATAGTACTCACAAATTATCCATCAATCTATAATGTTTTCCACCAAAATCCCTAGATGACAACCTTTTCTAAAATTAGTAATAATTATTTTTCCTTTAAATTGTTTATTGGTGGCTATTAACTCATTTGAAAAGTCCTGTTTTTAAGCCAAAAAGCGCGTGCAGGGTATAAACGCTCTTAATTGTTATATGTATTTTTTGATTTCCCGACGCGACGTTTAGATTACTTTATAGTTTTCCAGACTACGAAATATGTTTCATTTAAGTAAATATAGCTAAATAAATATATTTTAGCATGATGGATTATAATATGGCTTACACCCTCTCAATCGTACCTACTTTCGATTGTAGAGGAGCCTTGCCTTACAAGCAGTGGCGTAACAATAGGGTGGCAGAGTGCGCAAAATGCCACAGGCCCCCGGCCTTAGGGTCCCCCGGCCCGGCAGAACCCTGGCCCGACAGAGTCTCAGGCCCGACAGGGCCCCGATTCGATAGGGCCTCGGGCCCAAACCCGACTGGGTGTAAGCAGAGAATAATGTAAATCAATAACGAAATTAATTAATACAATAATGACAAACATTTCACGATAATATTTGATTTAAATGTTTTATTTCATTACAGTATAATATTAGTTAGAAATCAATAAATTACAATTTAATGAATATTAAGGTAATAGTTTCGAAATAAATATAAACATGTCTTGTTAAAGAAACTATTTCAGTGGTAGCGAAGACCGAAAGAGAAAGAAGAGTCTGAAGCAATAAATAAAAGGTTACCTAATATAAGTCAATACTTTGGGAACCAATTCATTGATGAAAAGGCGAGTGAACAGAGTCCCAGAAACGAACGAATGAATGAAACTAAAAATTCCATTATAGCAAATCTCGGTGATAAGGAATATTCAGACTCAAAACAATCACAATCAAGTACGAACAAAAATAAAATTGAACCATATTTATAGGAGTGGAAGATATTATATCTCCATAATATGTTACACACACGTGTAATTTAAAAAAATTAAATGCGATGTGAAACTATTTGTGATTGAGAAAAGTCACTGTAAGCCCAATGGCTCTTTTTATGAGACAGTGACAATAAATTAATAAAATAATAAACGAACGTAGAAATCGACAGTCAGTTCAACAGATGCTGCATGACCTGGCTTCAGCCTCACTGCGAATAGATCATAAAATTAACTTCGACAAAACCAAAGTAATGATCAACCACCACCTTGATCCAACCTTTTGCTGTTTGTGGCCACCCACCAGCTGGAAGTTGTTTCAGAATATGCCTACTTGGGGCCGACCCCGAAGGTAGAAACAACTTTGAGAAAGACGGTACGAGGAGGTTCCAGCAGGGCTGGGCAGCATTTGGTAAACTAGGTCCAGTCTTCACGTCACCTTTACCACAAAGCTAGAAAACAAAGGTTTCAACCAGTGCGTCTTACCTGCCATAACCTACGGTGCTGAGACTTGGACACTCACAGTACGACTGCTCAACCAGCTCAAGGTTGCTCAGCGAGCTATGGAGCATGCTATGCACGGTATCTCATTGAAGGATAAGATAAGTAATGAGCTTATCCGTCCGAGAACCTAAGTTATAGACAGCAAACAAGATTAGCAAGCTGAAGTAGGCGGTGCGCTGGCCACATCTATCGAAGAACCGATAACCTATGGGGTTTGAATATTTTTGAGAGGAGACCGCGTCTTGGCTAATGTAGTGTAGGACGCCCTCCAGCTAGGTAGAGTAACGATTTGCAAAAGGTCGCTGCCTGATGCTGGATGCGACAAGCTGACGACACGGTGAAATGGCGCAATTTGGAAGAAGACTATGTCCAACAGTAGAGAAAAAGTGGATCAAGATGAATAAATTTCGGCCTCTCGATGTGCGGAAAGCCAATGGTCCGGATGGAATACTGGTTGTGGTTCTAAGAGCTTGTGCAGCGGAGCTGTCTCCTGCATTGACTTGTCTCTTTCGAGCGTCCTACCACACAGGAGTTGTGCCTAAATCTTGGACGGAGGCCAATGAAAGCGATCAGTGAAATCTATCCCCAGAAAGGGTCTTCGGTCAGACCCTACCAATTATCGCCCTATCACTATAGCCTCAGTGACTTGTAAGGTTATGGAGCGGATCATAAACGCTCAATTGATCCGCTACCTGGAGGATCACTCGTTGATCAGTGACAGACAATACGGATTCCGTCAAAACCGATCAACGGGTGATCTTCTAGCATTTGTTCTGCATCGCTAGGGTGTGGCGATTAGACCGGCGTGGCGAGGCTCTTGCTGTGAGCCTCGATATAGCCAAGGAGTTGCATAGGGTCTGGCATCGTGGTCTTCTTTCTAAGCTTCCGGCATACGGTCTGCCCGACAACCTGTATTTATGGATTTCCGGTTTTCTGCATGGGCGTAGAATACGTGTCGTCGTCGATGAATACGCTTCGGCGCTCATGTCGGTAAATGCCGGAGTTCCTCAAGGCTCGGTGCTGTCGCCCACCCAGTTTATTCTGCATATCAATGATACGTTAGACAACTTAGAGTCGCTATAACTGCGACGAAATTTCATGAAATGATTTGTGTTCAAAATCCGATGATAAATATGAAGCCATCATTAAAAAAGTCTGTACTGTACTGTATAAGCTCATATTAACTAAGTGCGTGGCTATATCTAGTGCAGACTGGCGGACCTAACGTAACATAGAAATTGTTACAAATCGCTATGGTATGCAGGTTTCCTCACGATGTTTTCCTTCACCGTCATAGTGCGTGGTGATGGAATATCAATACACGCATGATTCCAAAAAGTCAGAGGTGTGCCCTGGGATTTGATCCCGAGACGAGCATGAACATGTTGGCGACCGCGTCTGGTCCGCTTACAAATAGGCCACGTTAAAAAAAGATTCATAAAAACGAAATTACAATGTAAAGTTTTTTTTTACATATACGAAGGGCCCCATTTGATGAAATTTGCCACGGGCCCCCGATGGAGTAGTTACGCCACTGCATACAAGGGGACGTATTTCGGCTGATACAATACAAAAAATACAATTTTGAGAAAACACTTCTACTTCTTACTTTCTAGAGTGTACCTACCTGATTGTAATTCCTGAAAGCAAGCTCTGATTTGATCTCGCAAAGCCGCCCGAGATTGCTGTGATGTTACAGAGGATTGCACAAGGTTCCATAGTTCAGCCTCGCGGGGTATTCCTCTTGAGTCTACCTATTGACCATGAGTAATCAATATTATGAACGATGATTGTTTTTCTTAGCATGTTTAGTTATTCAGTTAAGTAAATATACTTACGACTTGTAAATTTGCGAACACACACTGACTAAGGCACTGGAAATTGCAAAAATCTGTGGTGAATGAACTTTATTTAGGAACTTCAACATCATGAATTATAATATTCGTTAAATTATAAATATTATGGTCTCAAGTTTTGTTATTGTTCTTAGAATATATCGAAATGCCATTTATTTATTACCTGATTTGAGTCTTGTTTGTCAAAAAGATGCTCACTGCGCTTATTTCTCGTGGAGTTTGTGTCAGTATCATAATTACCAATTATCGTAGACTTTGCTGAATCGAATGCAGCATCGATAAAATTGGCAGCTGTGTAGCCTTCATAATCAAAGCTAGTGCTATTTGGAACTTCTATTTCGTCACGTAGGTCAGTGACATTGCGCCTTTCATGAGCGTATTGGTTGGCTTCTTGTGTTGGGCTAGAATCTATACGCGAATTGCTGCTGCTTACACTGGATCTACGTTGACGATTAACTCCGCCTTCTTTAACATTGTTGTTCTCGTTTACACAAGCTTTGAGGGCAACAGCGACTTCATCTTGCAATAAACGAATGTTTCCTTCCCCAGAGCTCGAAACCAATATTGGTAGTAATGTTAAAAATATTACTGCGCCAAACATTGCAACGGGAGTGATGGAATTCATCAGTTGGTTGCATTTAAATTGCATTTATACAGGAAGTTAAGTGAACAGACATGACAGAATAATGGTAGAATGCAGTTTACAAGGTTTTCATCTATTCATAACTTCAGATATAATTGCCTTTTGAATGCATGTCTTCCTATTCTGATGTGATTGAAAACTGCTGCAGTAAACCTAGTTATGTAGGCACATGAGTATTGTGGTCAAATGTAATTAGGATTTGGTTAAAACGCAGTTGAAAATACTTAAATCGTAAAAACATAAGTAAAACGTTTAAAAGAACTATATCTTCCAACAGCCTCAAAAAGTCTTTGAAGTAGGTACTTTATCAGAATAAAACTATTATTTACGGATTTTATCGCGAATTTGGTTTAATTTTTACACCACCGTGAGCACGAAAGCTGTAAAGTAATCGAAACATCGGGAAGTCAAAAATGTAAAAATTAAACCAAATCCGCGATAAAATCCGTAAATAATAGTTTTTTATTTCAATAGCCGCGTACTGACTAGCCGCGCAGCCTCGCGCGGCAGCCTCAGACGTTTGCTGCGGGACGGTTGCCTCGCGAGGCAGCCTCGATGTGTACATTTTTTGGATCGAGGCAGCTTCGCGCGGCATGGCCGAGCCAGTTTTGCTCAAGAGAAGTTTTGAGGCAGTACGTTCGGAAAGCTACCGCTACCACTGCCATTCTAATAATTATACGGCTTGTAAAGTAAAGAAAACGGAAACCTAAACGTTTTTGGATGAAACTATTATACCAAAACAGATTAGATTTTTTTCTTCAAGTCAGCTATTGGAATGTTCATTTTCTAACTTATTCTCCATGCATCTTCTCTTAATCCTCTATTAGTATAATCGGGAAATTGCGCATCCCAAAGTCTTCTATATTCACCGTATAGTTGTATTAATTTAAGACACTGTTCTTTATCCATAGCGCTAACCTGCGACGAACAAGCGAGGCGAAACACAACCGTCTTGATTGAGCGCGGCAAACGTACCGAGGCACCTTTGAGCATGGATTTGAGCGTGGACAAAAACCGACAACGCTCGGCTCGGGCCGCGGCACGCTCGGGCGAGGCGGCGCGGCGCGGCGTGGCGCGGCGTGTGCGTTTGCCTCGGGCGATGCACGTCCCGACTAGCCGAGCATTTACTTCGCGCGGCAGGCCTCGCGAGGCTGCTCGGTCAGTCAGTACGCGGCTAATGAGTAACATTCGCGTAAACTTAAGAGCGTATACACCTTGCGCGCCAAGTCAACTATAGGTATTTCTTCGTTAATTTCACGCACACATAAGCGACCAAAGCTGTGTGCGTAGAGCTGCCGCGTCGGCTCGCTATACAATCGGCTCAAACAACTTTGATCCGTGCGCTTCAAATATTCAATTGAAATGTAACTGTAATATAATATCATAAAAATATTTTATTTGCATTATAAGTAGACAAATATTACTGTGCAAGCAAAGAATAATACAAATTTTGGATACTAATCATATTTTCGTTATTATTACATTGTTAAGTTGCATTCAAATCAGTGTTCAATCAGTATACACTACGGACGTTTTATTAATCATTTCGTGTTCGAACACATAAATAGTGTTAGGGGCCTTACAACCCCTTACAATTACGAAATATATTGAATTTTATATTACAATACATAACATAATTTAGCCTCGGAATTACATCCCATTATATTACCTGAAACATAATTCATACTCACTACAAAATCATTGTAGGTAATAAAAATAATTAAATATTTTACTACCAAAGTACTAAGATGTGGTAATCGCATTCCGCGCGTGGCTATTTTTACTACGCGCGGCATAATCGACTGCAGCCAGGCCGGAGCGACGAGCGATACGTCCTCCCTCTAGAAGGCCTTGCGGCGGTCTGATTTGATCCACGTCGGACAGCGTGTTTTATAGTGGTTATTAAAATATTTGTAGAAAACATGAAAACTAATTTTGTTGAAATATAAAAATGGTAATTTATTGATAAGATGTTCTTCTATTGTAATATGCAATTGCTATAAAAAATTATGTACGATAAATTGGTGAAAAAAAATATGTTCTTGACGAGAGTTTCTGAATAATTTCGCATTGTTTAAATTTTTATTTTTCAGGAACTAAACACAAAAAGATTATTTTTCTCAGCAAAATCCCTCCATAAGGGTCTTATTAGTCTGATAATATTTTTATTTTTATCTTATATTTAGTGGTTTCGGATATCTTAAGCTTCTAAATTGCCATTTAAAGCCTAAATAACGAAACTTGTGTTCAGTAATCCGTATAGTACTCACAAATTATCCATCAATCTATAATGTTTTCCACCAAAATCCCTAGATGACAACCTTTTCTAAAATTAGTAATAATTATTTTTCCTTTAAATTGTTTATTGGTGGCTATTAACTCATTTGAAAAGTCCTGTTTTTAAGCCAAAAAGCGCGTGCAGGGTATAAACGCTCTTAATTGTTATATGTATTTTTTGATTTCCCGACGCGACGTTTAGATTACTTTATAGTTTTCCAGACTACGAAATATGTTTCATTTAAGTAAATATAGCTAAATAAATATATTTTAGCATGATGGATTATAATATGGCTTACACCCTCTCAATCGTACCTACTTTCGATTGTAGAGGAGCCTTGCCTTACAAGCAGTGGCGTAACAATAGGGTGGCAGAGTGCGCAAAATGCCACAGGCCCCCGGCCTTAGGGTCCCCCGGCCCGGCAGAACCCTGGCCCGACAGAGTCTCAGGCCCGACAGGGCCCCGATTCGATAGGGCCTCGGGCCCAAACCCGACTGGGTGTAAGCAGAGAATAATGTAAATCAATAACGAAATTAATTAATACAATAATGACAAACATTTCACGATAATATTTGATTTAAATGTTTTATTTCATTACAGTATAATATTAGTTAGAAATCAATAAATTACAATTTAATGAATATTAAGGTAATAGTTTCGAAATAAATATAAACATGTCTTGTTAAAGAAACTATTTCAGTGGTAGCGAAGACCGAAAGAGAAAGAAGAGTCTGAAGCAATAAATAAAAGGTTACCTAATATAAGTCAATACTTTGGGAACCAATTCATTGATGAAAAGGCGAGTGAACAGAGTCCCAGAAACGAACGAATGAATGAAACTAAAAATTCCATTATAGCAAATCTCGGTGATAAGGAATATTCAGACTCAAAACAATCACAATCAAGTACGAACAAAAATAAAATTGAACCATATTTATAGGAGTGGAAGATATTATATCTCCATAATATGTTACACACACGTGTAATTTAAAAAAATTAAATGCGATGTGAAACTATTTGTGATTGAGAAAAGTCACTGTAAGCCCAATGGCTCTTTTTATGAGACAGTGACAATAAATTAATAAAATAATAAACGAACGTAGAAATCGACAGTCAGTTCAACAGATGCTGCATGACCTGGCTTCAGCCTCACTGCGAATAGATCATAAAATTAACTTCGACAAAACCAAAGTAATGATCAACCACCACCTTGATCCAACCTTTTGCTGTTTGTGGCCACCCACCAGCTGGAAGTTGTTTCAGAATATGCCTACTTGGGGCCGACCCCGAAGGTAGAAACAACTTTGAGAAAGACGGTACGAGGAGGTTCCAGCAGGGCTGGGCAGCATTTGGTAAACTAGGTCCAGTCTTCACGTCACCTTTACCACAAAGCTAGAAAACAAAGGTTTCAACCAGTGCGTCTTACCTGCCATAACCTACGGTGCTGAGACTTGGACACTCACAGTACGACTGCTCAACCAGCTCAAGGTTGCTCAGCGAGCTATGGAGCATGCTATGCACGGTATCTCTTTGAAGGATAAGATAAGTAATGAGCTTATCCGTCCGAGAACCTAAGTTATAGACAGCAAACAAGATTAGCAAGCTGAAGTAGGCGGTGCGCTGGCCACATCTATCGAAGAACCGATAACCTATGGGGTTTGAATATTTTTGAGAGGAGACCGCGTCTTGGCTAATGTAGTGTAGGACGCCCTCCAGCTAGGTAGAGTAACGATTTGCAAAAGGTCGCTGCCTGATGCTGGATGCGACAAGCTGACGACACGGTGAAATGGCGCAATTTGGAAGAAGACTATGTCCAACAGTAGAGAAAAAGTGGATCAAGATGAATAAATTTCGGCCTCTCGATGTGCGGAAAGCCAATGGTCCGGATGGAATACTGGTTGTGGTTCTAAGAGCTTGTGCAGCGGAGCTGTCTCCTGCATTGACTTGTCTCTTTCGAGCGTCCTACCACACAGGAGTTGTGCCTAAATCTTGGACGGAGGCCAATGAAAGCGATCAGTGAAATCTATCCCCAGAAAGGGTCTTCGGTCAGACCCTACCAATTATCGCCCTATCACTATAGCCTCAGTGACTTGTAAGGTTATGGAGCGGATCATAAACGCTCAATTGATCCGCTACCTGGAGGATCACTCGTTGATCAGTGACAGACAATACGGATTCCGTCAAAACCGATCAACGGGTGATCTTCTAGCATTTGTTCTGCATCGCTAGGGTGTGGCGATTAGACCGGCGTGGCGAGGCTCTTGCTGTGAGCCTCGATATAGCCAAGGAGTTGCATAGGGTCTGGCATCGTGGTCTTCTTTCTAAGCTTCCGGCATACGGTCTGCCCGACAACCTGTATTTATGGATTTCCGGTTTTCTGCATGGGCGTAGAATACGTGTCGTCGTCGATGAATACGCTTCGGCGCTCATGTCGGTAAATGCCGGAGTTCCTCAAGGCTCGGTGCTGTCGCCCACCCAGTTTATTCTGCATATCAATGATACGTTAGACAACTTAGAGTCGCTATAACTGCGACGAAATTTCATGAAATGATTTGTGTTCAAAATCCGATGATAAATATGAAGCCATCATTAAAAAAGTCTGTACTGTACTGTATAAGCTCATATTAACTAAGTGCGTGGCTATATCTAGTGCAGACTGGCGGACCTAACGTAACATAGAAATTGTTACAAATCGCTATGGTATGCAGGTTTCCTCACGATGTTTTCCTTCACCGTCATAGTGCGTGGTGATGGAATATCAATACACGCATGATTCCAAAAAGTCAGAGGTGTGCCCTGGGATTTGATCCCGAGACGAGCATGAACATGTTGGCGACCGCGTCTGGTCCGCTTACAAATAGGCCACGTTAAAAAAAGATTCATAAAAACGAAATTACAATGTAAAGTTTTTTTTTACATATACGAAGGGCCCCATTTGATGAAATTTGCCACGGGCCCCCGATGGAGTAGTTACGCCACTGCATACAAGGGGACGTATTTCGGCTGATACAATACAAAAAATACAATTTTGAGAAAACACTTCTACTTCTTACTTTCTAGAGTGTACCTACCTGATTGTAATTCCTGAAAGCAAGCTCTGATTTGATCTCGCAAAGCCGCCCGAGATTGCTGTGATGTTACAGAGGATTGCACAAGGTTCCATAGTTCAGCCTCGCGGGGTATTCCTCTTGAGTCTACCTATTGACCATGAGTAATCAATATTATGAACGATGATTGTTTTTCTTAGCATGTTTAGTTATTCAGTTAAGTAAATATACTTACGACTTGTAAATTTGCGAACACACACTGACTAAGGCACTGGAAATTGCAAAAATCTGTGGTGAATGAACTTTATTTAGGAACTTCAACATCATGAATTATAATATTCGTTAAATTATAAATATTATGGTCTCAAGTTTTGTTATTGTTCTTAGAATATATCGAAATGCCATTTATTTATTACCTGATTTGAGTCTTGTTTGTCAAAAAGATGCTCACTGCGCTTATTTCTCGTGGAGTTTGTGTCAGTATCATAATTACCAATTATCGTAGACTTTGCTGAATCGAATGCAGCATCGATAAAATTGGCAGCTGTGTAGCCTTCATAATCAAAGCTAGTGCTATTTGGAACTTCTATTTCGTCACGTAGGTCAGTGACATTGCGCCTTTCATGAGCGTATTGGTTGGCTTCTTGTGTTGGGCTAGAATCTATACGCGAATTGCTGCTGCTTACACTGGATCTACGTTGACGATTAACTCCGCCTTCTTTAACATTGTTGTTCTCGTTTACACAAGCTTTGAGGGCAACAGCGACTTCATCTTGCAATAAACGAATGTTTCCTTCCCCAGAGCTCGAAACCAATATTGGTAGTAATGTTAAAAATATTACTGCGCCAAACATTGCAACGGGAGTGATGGAATTCATCAGTTGGTTGCATTTAAATTGCATTTATACAGGAAGTTAAGTGAACAGACATGACAGAATAATGGTAGAATGCAGTTTACAAGGTTTTCATCTATTCATAACTTCAGATATAATTGCCTTTTGAATGCATGTCTTCCTATTCTGATGTGATTGAAAACTGCTGCAGTAAACCTAGTTATGTAGGCACATGAGTATTGTGGTCAAATGTAATTAGGATTTGGTTAAAACGCAGTTGAAAATACTTAAATCGTAAAAACATAAGTAAAACGTTTAAAAGAACTATATCTTCCAACAGCCTCAAAAAGTCTTTGAAGTAGGTACTTTATCAGAATAAAACTATTATTTACGGATTTTATCGCGAATTTGGTTTAATTTTTACACCACCGTGAGCACGAAAGCTGTAAAGTAATCGAAACATCGGGAAGTCAAAAATGTAAAAATTAAACCAAATCCGCGATAAAATCCGTAAATAATAGTTTTTTATTTCAATAGCCGCGTACTGACTAGCCGCGCAGCCTCGCGCGGCAGCCTCAGACGTTTGCTGCGGGACGGTTGCCTCGCGAGGCAGCCTCGATGTGTACATTTTTTGGATCGAGGCAGCTTCGCGCGGCATGGCCGAGCCAGTTTTGCTCAAGAGAAGTTTTGAGGCAGTACGTTCGGAAAGCTACCGCTACCACTGCCATTCTAATAATTATACGGCTTGTAAAGTAAAGAAAACGGAAACCTAAACGTTTTTGGATGAAACTATTATACCAAAACAGATTAGATTTTTTTCTTCAAGTCAGCTATTGGAATGTTCATTTTCTAACTTATTCTCCATGCATCTTCTCTTAATCCTCTATTAGTATAATCGGGAAATTGCGCATCCCAAAGTCTTCTATATTCACCGTATAGTTGTATTAATTTAAGACACTGTTCTTTATCCATAGCGCTAACCTGCGACGAACAAGCGAGGCGAAACACAACCGTCTTGATTGAGCGCGGCAAACGTACCGAGGCACCTTTGAGCATGGATTTGAGCGTGGACAAAAACCGACAACGCTCGGCTCGGGCCGCGGCACGCTCGGGCGAGGCGGCGCGGCGCGGCGTGGCGCGGCGTGTGCGTTTGCCTCGGGCGATGCACGTCCCGACTAGCCGAGCATTTACTTCGCGCGGCAGGCCTCGCGAGGCTGCTCGGTCAGTCAGTACGCGGCTAATGAGTAACATTCGCGTAAACTTAAGAGCGTATACACCTTGCGCGCCAAGTCAACTATAGGTATTTCTTCGTTAATTTCACGCACACATAAGCGACCAAAGCTGTGTGCGTAGAGCTGCCGCGTCGGCTCGCTATACAATCGGCTCAAACAACTTTGATCCGTGCGCTTCAAATATTCAATTGAAATGTAACTGTAATATAATATCATAAAAATATTTTATTTGCATTATAAGTAGACAAATATTACTGTGCAAGCAAAGAATAATACAAATTTTGGATACTAATCATATTTTCGTTATTATTACATTGTTAAGTTGCATTCAAATCAGTGTTCAATCAGTATACACTACGGACGTTTTATTAATCATTTCGTGTTCGAACACATAAATAGTGTTAGGGGCCTTACAACCCCTTACAATTACGAAATATATTGAATTTTATATTACAATACATAACATAATTTAGCCTCGGAATTACATCCCATTATATTACCTGAAACATAATTCATACTCACTACAAAATCATTGTAGGTAATAAAAATAATTAAATATTTTACTACCAAAGTACTAAGATGTGGTAATCGCATTCCGCGCGTGGCTATTTTTACTACGCGCGGCATAATCGACTGCAGCCAGGCCGGAGCGACGAGCGATACGTCCTCCCTCTAGAAGGCCTTGCGGCGGTCTGATTTGATCCACGTCGGACAGCGTGTTTTATAGTGGTTATTAAAATATTTGTAGAAAACATGAAAACTAATTTTGTTGAAATATAAAAATGGTAATTTATTGATAAGATGTTCTTCTATTGTAATATGCAATTGCTATAAAAAATTATGTACGATAAATTGGTGAAAAAAAATATGTTCTTGACGAGAGTTTCTGAATAATTTCGCATTGTTTAAATTTTTATTTTTCAGGAACTAAACACAAAAAGATTATTTTTCTCAGCAAAATCCCTCCATAAGGGTCTTATTAGTCTGATAATATTTTTATTTTTATCTTATATTTAGTGGTTTCGGATATCTTAAGCTTCTAAATTGCCATTTAAAGCCTAAATAACGAAACTTGTGTTCAGTAATCCGTATAGTACTCACAAATTATCCATCAATCTATAATGTTTTCCACCAAAATCCCTAGATGACAACCTTTTCTAAAATTAGTAATAATTATTTTTCCTTTAAATTGTTTATTGGTGGCTATTAACTCATTTGAAAAGTCCTGTTTTTAAGCCAAAAAGTGCGTGCAGGGTATAAACGCTCTTAAGAAATAATTATACTTTATCAGTTTAATTACCCGCAATAGATCAGCTTGGTGGACTATATGGTCTAACCACTCTCAATCTTTCTCTCGTTTATAGAGCAGGCCCGTGCCCTGCAGGACGATGTATATGGGCTGATAAAGTACCCCATTTTGAACGATGTATTATGAGGAAGCGTCTAAAAATTAGCAATATTTATTTAGTAAACGTGTGAAACTTATGATAGGATAATTTTCTTGTAAGCAGGCATGTCTTTGACATGACATCAAAGGTTAAAAATATCTGAATAATTACGTCCCAGGTGGTAAATTGATTTGGGTTTTCCAATACCTAAACACATATTGTGTGCTAAGTATTTATTATTGACACACCTACTGACATCACTCATTCTGAGAACATTATATATTAAGTCAATATTAGGTGCTTCTATGGTACATGAATAAGCAATATTTACAAAATAATGTATGCACTATTCTGTCATATCATGAGCCATACTTCGTAACTATTTTAAGAAAAAGAGTACGACTGCCAAATGGTGAATGCGTTATGCATTTTTTCTAGTTCTTAATTATATAACCATTTGTTACTACTATCAATGTGATTATTTTTTTATGAATTGAAATAACAATGTTAAGCTCTAGCAACGGATTAAGGATAACAATAACAATATTTTATAATCGATGGAAAATTTTCATAAGCATATTCAACACAAATGTGTTGAATGTATGTTTGTATGATGTCTGTAATAATTTTTACTCACTTTACCATTGCCCTATTTAATATTAAAAATAAATAAATTACATAAGGTTATATTTATTAATACAATTAATTGGTAAAATATATCTTTATTATGAATAATTTAAATGAGCCTCTTATCGTTCTTTAATTTTACACTAGAATAGAATGTATAAAGTATGTTTTCAATAGCCAGCTCTTAGAGAATTAACGACGATAACATTATTAGCCTTTACCATAATGTCCCCATTTTCCATTACCCCACCCACCCCAAGCTGGTTGATTATTACCACCATACACTTTTACACTGGGTTGTCGAGCAGCATATCGACCGTAACCACTGCCGGCTAATCCAGATTTTCCATAATTTCCAAAAACAGGGCTAGCTCCTGGTATTTTTAAATAACTAGTGCTGATTACTCCTGATGCAGCTGAATTGAGCTTATCATAGGTGCCAGATAGACTGAATGTTAGAGGTATGTGAACACCGTCTATTTTCACTTGCGTTGGCCGAACAAAAGGCCAAAATGTCTCGGCTGATTCCATTTCTTCGGAATCATCTTTCGAGGAATCTGGAATTGAAAATAATTGTTACTAAGTATATGTCATAGTTGGTTTTGTGGACTTTAAATATAAATAGATAAATACAATCAACACTCACATACTTGTGTCATGGGTATCAGAAACTACGAGACACTTTTCGGTCTCACAATCACTCAGACCCGGGACCAATATCATCTGCGCCACAGACGCTGTCAAATTCGTAATTTATAATACCAGCAATAAATACTTAAAACACTTAAGGGAGGAATTCATATTGCTTATATTAGAAACAATATCACTCGTCATCTGAATTTATTATAAAAAATATTTATCTTTCCTTAATGCATGCACCTATTTATTCTTTGCTCGTGTACTAGTAATTGCACCTACCGTTTAACCTATTAACGTCTTTATTTTTTATATCAGTTGTATAAGTTCTTACTCTCTTTGATTTCCAACGCAGATGGATTTTCACTGGTATCTTCTACTTTCTTGACAACAGCGCGTGACCACAATTCAGCAGGTGACAGATCGCTGGTGGTGTCTGTCAGTGGTGGGTTAGGTGACAAGTATAGGGCTGGGTCCAAAACAGCGCCTCCCACGACATTAAACATGTAGAACAACGATACGGTAATCTGGAAAGCGAGGTTGAAATAAAAAGGAAAGCAATTTCTTAATATACTGAACTTGCGCTTGTAATAGATACAATTATGTGTAATATATGAGAAAGATCTGTTTGACCATAGAAAGTCTACTGTGCAAGAAATGGAGGTACAAGTGGCATGAAAGGTTAGCGGCAACCATTGAAGTATTACCATTACCTCAATGCCTCAATGATTTAAGAACAGTGAGCATTTTCATTAATTATATGAAAAGAAAATTCATTCCAGCGAAATGTCGGACGCCCGCCTACAAGGTTGACAGAAGAGGCTAAAGTTGCACGTGGTCGCTGGATGCAGTCGGTTTCCGACAGGTGGATATGGAGATCCCTGGGGGAGGCCTATGTTCAGCAGTGGACTTCCTGTGGCTGGGATGACGATGATGATAAAGAGCTTAATTATAGGGTAAATAAATATGTAGAAATAAAATGCATAAATATGAATATATTTGGGGAGGGTCTTGTAACTATGAATGATGTTCTTGGTGTAGGTACACACAAAGTTTTGTAATATGGTAAGCTTTGTGTTTTTTAAATAACAAACAATGTCATTTTTGTGATACATTGTTATAATCTTTTGTCACTAGCAAACTTGAAGATGGATCGATTTAATCCGGAAATGAATGAAGTCGACGTGTTGTTGCAACAAAAGGCGTAAAATTCGAAAAAAACTAAACTGATTGTTATTGTTAGTCTGAAAATAAATGAATATGATGTATTTCTTTTTTTTTATATTATAGGGGGCAAACGAGCATGCGGTTCACTTGATGGTAAGTGAACACCGCTGCCCATGGACATCTGCAACACCATATTGCATGGAGATGCGTTGCCGGCCTTTGAGGTAAATTAAATTGCTTCCCAACCCTTTAGTATTTTTGTTAACCTTTCCGCCTAAATGTTAATGTAATATTTTGAAAAACATGATCGTAATCATTAAATTGAAATAACATTGTGGTTATTATCGATTGCTTATTTTTAAAAAATAAAAAATGTATATTGCGTTTGTCAAAAATAAATAATTATATAAATAAGAATAAGGGTTTGAAGGCGGCGGATAATAGTAGGCAATTTTATATTAGGTATTTAAACCCACATAATTTGTACCAAAGTTAAGAAGGCACGATAAGTGCTTATGTCGAATCATAATATCTCTACAGTAATGTGTAGTTACACCTAGCCCCATTATCAACTATAATAGCATAAATACATGCCTTAGTAGTTTCTCGAACTCGATGTTATCTACTTATAAATATATATATGTGCTTTCTTAAACATTAGTTATAGATGATTTTAAAAAAATAGGCGACTTACAGATTGCGTATATTGTGCTGTATTACTGTATCGGCCCATATACGCTCCACTTCAGGGCAAGGGCCCCCTCCACAATCCAGAATATAATCGCTATGATATGCAGGTTTCCTCACAATGATTAATTTTATTTTATTTATCTAAACTTGTTTTTAAGCTATTTTAAAGCACGGTCACGTGTGTTTTCAAATAAGTTTTTTATCATCGTAACGAACTACATGCCAAAAGTTTTCCTGTTGATGTAAAATTATTTATGTGCGTGCATAATTAACAATTATTTTGGAACAAATGGATATTTTCTCATGAAGGAATATGTATGGTTATAGGTAATTTATTATGTATTTGCGAGTTAAACTTAAACCTATATGCGCTATCTACACTACATTATATATTAAATAAATTTTAATTTTGAGAAAATAATAAGATTCAAGGTTGTGTTGAATTGTTGATAGATCATTACGTTTAGTAGTGGATCTCCTATAGTTTATTCATATATACTCACGCTTTATTTCCAGAAGGGGTAGTCAGAGATGCTACAAAGTCACTCACGTTTCCTGATATAGCGAGCCTATATCGGGTACAAATTTCTGGGCTGATAATGAATAGAAAAAATCCAATATCACTATACCCGACTCGGAGTTCGCACTCGAGACCTCAGCGTTGTAATCATAAAGTTATACAAATGCGCCATCGAAGCGTCTAGTCAGTGGTAGTTGAATATAATGAAGGTAAATAAAAACCGACTTCAAAACAAAACAAACCAAAAAATAACAAAATAATAAGTACCACTGCAAAAAAATAACATTTATTTCATGGAACTTGTGCTTTTTGATTAATTACTTGACTAGCCAACAAATCAAAATATATGCATAACATATTGAAGGCGGGTCGCCCAGTACCAAACATATAGATATTTAAATTAATATAAGGCATAGGTCCTACATGTTTATGGGACCAAATGACAAGCACCAGCTTTCAAACAAAGAAAGAGTGGTCGAAATCGGTTCACACAGTACAGAGAAACGAGGTAACAAACATAAAAAAGCAACATACAGTCGATTTGAGAACCTCCTCCTTTTTTTGAAGTCGGTTAAAAAATAGGTTACTATAACCGCAGTAAAGCTTGAAAAAATTAACCGCATGGTAATCGTATACGTATTTTAATTAAAGCAAGCTAATAATACATACGTAGGTAAGTATATTCAGTCAGTTCTGTGAATTATCCATTTGTGCATGTTAATCAAGATAATGACTGCAATCACTTCAAATGAATGAATGAAATATTACAACTAGCATTAAGTATATAGAAATACATTAAATTGCATTATTTTTAATAATAATGACTAGAAGTTATAAAACTCACGCCTTTTTTCCGGAATGGGTAGGCAGAGGTGCCAGGACACACACATTTCGCCTTGTATGTTCCGTCCTAAGATGTGATAGGGGGCGACCCTATCGTCATATCGGGTACAAATGATTGCGGGTTGACAATGAATAGAAAAAATATCACTACCCGACCCGGGATTCGAACCCGACACTTCGGCATTGTAACCGTACCGTAGTACAACTTTGCAACCGAGACAGGCAAATCTTACTTAGTCTTGGATGATACTGGGAATTAAGACATTTAGGTATGCTATTTTTATCAGTATCAGTATCAGCCCATGTACGTCCCACTGCAGGGCACGGGCCTACTCTACAATCGAGAATACGATTGAGAGTGGTTAGGCCATATAGTCCACCACGCTGGCCTAGTGCGGGTTGGCGGACTTACATACCATAGAAATTTTTATGGATCGCTATGGTATGCAGGTTTTCTCATGATGTTTTCCTTCACCGTTTTAGTGCGTGGTGATTGATTACCAATACACACATGACTCCGAAAAGTCAGAGGTGTGCCCTGGGATTCAAAACCGCGACCACCGTGAACATGTGGGCAGCCGCGTCTAGTCCGTTTACCAACAGGCCACCACGCACTTCTATGCACGCTATTTTTATACTTATAATAAAATCACTTCCTAATTTTGAATATGTAATCTCTTTTGAACTAGAATTCTCATTAATACATTTTTATGTCCAATAATGGTGTCATAAAATGTGTATTTTTTATTGCCTTGAAGGACGAGACGAGCTTGCCGTTCGCCAGATGGTAAGCCATACAACTGCTTATGAACAGTAGCAGAACCAAACAACACCTTGCATTACTAAGCAATGCTTGGCATTCCACTGAGCTCGCTATCCTGAGACTGTAGTTACTCTGGCTCCAATGTTCTTCAACCCGAAACACAACAGTACATTAACACTACTGTTTGGTGCGTGAAACAGACATTGCGGTGGTACATACCCAGAGGGCCTCTCACATATGAGAGACCTACCGCCAGTAAAATAGAGCATGTAGAGATTAATAAGACTTTTACATTTTATTGGTATCACTTTTGTTATTATAGTTGTAGCTTCTAGCCTATTAAAAACAATTTTCATTGACTGCCACTTAAACGATACGGCACACTGGTTTTAAATTATACAATTTAAATGATTTACTGTTGCGATAAAAAAGTGGTTTTTGAAAATACCACGTGAATCACGTGTCGTGATTCGGTACATTCAAATAAAATTGGACCTCAATTTTCGAAACATCAATAACGGGTTTGTAAATAGTGTTCCGGATTATTTATATAGTTTTGTTGGTGACTCAATTATCAAAATATTATCTACGCATTACGGATTTGTTTTTTTTTATTGCAATTAATGGCGAGACGAGCAAGCCGTTCGCGTGATGTGAAGCGATACGACGTTCATAAATAGTAGCAACATTCCACTGCGCTCGTTATTCTGAGACATAAGATGTTTAATCTCAATATGTCCAGTAGTTACTCTGGCTACAATGTCTTTCAATCCGAAACACAACAGTGCATTTACGGAGTGTTGTTTCAAGGGAGAAATAGACATTGCGGTGGAACCTACCCAGATGGCCTCCCACATATGAGAGACCTACCAACAGTAAAGTTATGTAATGTTATAATCAAATCTCGTAGCTCCGGCACTATTAGGTTTGACTAGTCAATACTTAGGTCTAACTTAAAACCTTAGTCAAAGCCCAAACAAATTAATTTTTTTAGCCACTGACTTAAAAAAAAGTTAAACCTAGAAAAACTAATTTGGTCAGTGATAAGATGTATTACCGAGTCTGCCAGTCGCTGGTAGGATCGACTAGGCAAAGCCTGAAACAGATTGTTTTCCTTTCGACGTTTCACTGATAAGTTAGGAACTTCTAGATTTGGCTAAGATATTTTAGTCAGTGGCAGAAATTGGAATTTATTTCGGAGTTTGTCCGAAGGCTTTGGTCATACCTAGGATTAACTGATAACTCCGGGAACAAAGAAATAATAATAAATAAGTACACCCATCGGTCACATAGTCGTTGTTGTCGTGAGTATCAGGACCTATAAGAGACCTTTTGGTCTCTCAAACACTCAGTCCCGAAATCAATCTGTGGATCACACTAATATTGGTTTCGGTGCGGGGATCGAACCCGCGGCAAACCAACTGCGCCATGGGGGCTGTCAAAGTGAAGAGACTGCACATTGACTTTTGACTATAACAAAAATCTCAATTTATCTTAAGTTTACCCTAATATGTCTATTGAGTGCCGATGTACAATAATAAAAATTTAAAATAATATTTTTTTGTAATGTGCATTATGTGGATTGAATCTTCTGTTTTAGTTCACCCAATGAAAGTTTTTATCAGCGAATAACAGAACCTCGAATGGTCTTATTCATAGACAGTTTTAGAATCGATTCTATTTATTTATCGAATGTTTTGTCCTTTTCTAATGGCTTCGAATTCCGTTTCCGAGGCACTACTTCTTACTTTTCATAGTGAAATTTTATATACAGGGTATATCAAGACTGCTACCGAAAACGAAGCCGGGTGGTAGTTTAAGCGACTTCAGACTCAATGCAACAGAAAAAGTTGCAGAAAAAAACGACAATTTTTTTTTGTTATTTTTTTTCCTATAGCCCTATTTGGGTGGTAAATATTTTTTTCCTAAAATAATAGTGTATACCCTTTTATTTATAAATACTCTAAGGTATAAAAGAGTTTAAATTATTATTTTAGCAAAAACTATGGTTTTACCGCCCAAAAATGACGATATTTAAAAAATCATAAAAAATAATTGTCTCGTTTCTATGCGAAATTTTTTATTGCATTGTGTTTGTAGTCACTAAAACTACCACCCGGCTTCGTTTTCGGTAGCAGTCTTGAGATACCCGGTATATTTTTAATTACTTTTACGACATAAACGAACTTAAAGAAAACAACGCAAACATTTATTAAACATTAATTTTGTATCTGCATAAAAGAGCTTTGTTCAGTTATGTATATTTCCCATGGAAGGTAAAAACCATATTCAAATTTAAATTATGATTAAAAAAATATCAAGGCAATTATTAAAATAATTCTGGGCGTTTATACATAAATATTAATCAGAATAAAAAAATACTCACAAACATTGTGTACGCCAATGATATAATATTTTTTACTTTTTTTATACACAAAAAAAAAAAACTCACTAACGTAGGTATGACGTAAAGTGGTGTAATACACAGGATAGTTTTGTGAGACTGGTAATGTTTTGGGTCGGAAGGCTTTCTCCCACTCTCAGAACTTGACCTATTAATCTTTATAGTGTTGCTCAAGGCCGACCTCCAGGGACGTGAAAGTCGGATAAATATGTGTCATTGACATCTAAAACATATTTTCATTGTTGTCGTATTAGTTACTAATAGGTTACTAAATACAACTGGCAAAAAATATTAATATTATTCTTCATTTCTGTAGTTAAAATATTACAAAAAAATATATATATCACGCTTGGGCATGGTGGCTTTAAAAGTGATGAATTATAAATAGCCTGCCAATCTATGTTATAAAATAATTATTTTCCTTTAAAAATTGTAAGTGAATTCCGATTTTGTTAGACTAAGAATTCAAGTCTATATCCTGACCAGCAAACCTGCTGTAGCTCCAAAAATACTTAGATTATAAAACATTAAACACAGCTCGCGTTTTAATTATTCTTTCAATTGTTGAAAATGTTCTGCAATAAATAAAAAAATACCTTAATTGCTTCTTCCATTCTTAGTAATAATCCTAATTACAGCTACCTCTAAATCTTTATTACTTTAGGCTAATATAGTCAGTTAAACGTCAATACTTTGTTTTTTATCCTCCGATTTGGGGAGGTATAATGATTTTAAAAGAGAAAAAAGTTGCTTAATGGTGGCATAGAAAAGTCACAGTACATGAGTGTATGACCTATTTGATATTGATACCTATATTTTCATATTCTTTGATGCGTAATTACTAAAATAAATATTTATTTTGAAGTATTTTAGGCTAGACGATATGTAATATACCGATATAAAACGGTTAAAGTCGTGACGTATACTGTTCTATTAGCTAATATTTATATAAATAATATATTTTTTTCTATTTAAAGTGAAATAAACCCTCTTTGCTCCATTTCTGGTTCACTCAAAGGTGGACTGTAGGAGAATTCCTCTGACATTAAGTCCGCCTCTATAATTATTTTGTGAGGCCCACAAATATTTGTCACCGGTCTGGGTGTTTATGAGACCGAAAAGTCTTTCATAGTTTCATACATGGGTTTGATACCTACCACACAAGACACGACATTAGGGAAACGGGGATTTTTTTGGAAGTGACCGAATATCTACTTTAACATTTTTGTAATATTGAACTTTAATACATATTGCGATCTGAATAAAATTATGTGATTTTTTCTAATACAACATTTGTTTACACCTGCTATTAAATTATTACGCCGTTGCAAGTTCTAATGATTTTGAAACCCGTATTTCATGTTTGTGGTTTCGTGTTGGGTTTTTAATCTGGTTTGGACTCAACATGTTTTTAATTTAAACGTAGAAGTATACATTACATACATTATGCTTTTAATATTTAGTATTTGCAATTTTGACCTTGAAGATGATTACAGCAAGATATATACATTTTGCAAATAAATAAACATACCCTATATTCAACTATTCCGTACGATCCAAAGCAGATAACTTTAATTTTATGCAGTTTGTAATTGTTTTTAAAATTGTAGATAAGGTCATTGATTTCAAATAATTGTATTGCAATTTATACGTCATATGCAAAGTGTCGTTACTTTTTACTTTTTGATTGTTATTAATGGCGAGACGAGCATGCCGTTCGCCTGAGGGCTCAGAATAATGGGAAAGCGATACTACCGCTCATTGTCAGTAGCAATGCTTGGCATTCTACTGCTCTCGCCCTCCTGGCATATCAGATGTTAAATCTCAATATGACCAGTAATTACTCTGGCTACAATGTTCTTTAAACCGGAACATACTGCTATTTAGTATTATAGACATTATGGTGCTATGTACCCAGTCGGCCTCTCACATATGAGAGACCTACCGCCAGTTTTATATACCTACATAGATAGAAGCACGAAAAAAATTTCGCAAACATGTTAAAAGTTCGCATCGCTGAAATATATTAGTATTATTATAAAAGGTTTTCTTATTGTAAATAGGAAAAATTCGTTGCGAACTGTTGCTGATACAATTATCATATTTTATTGAAAAGTCGTGTTAATAGCTATTATATTCTATTACATTATCTTTGATTTTTGTTTGTTTTATAATGCAGTAGCCTCTAGTTCGTTTTATTTGGTACGATTAATATAACATTAATAAATACAAAACAAATGTGAAGACGCGAGATGATTACATTTTTATTTTTGCCTGTTCTGATCATTATAATTAGTTTCTTTTTCTTTTTCGGGTTATCTTGATAATGTTTTGAAATTGAATAATGAATAAGGGTAATTGTAAAGGTTTATGGGCGTTTCGTGAATGCCACTGACATATGCCTTACTTATCGAAAGGGACGCATTAATTGTTTTACAGTCGTTCTCCATAATCGATTTATCTCTAACAAGAATTTCAATAGATATTTTAATGCACTTTCTGTTTCATTTAACTAATATAGCGAGGTATAGATATGGTGCATATATTTATAGATAGGTGGGTAAGATAAATCATAAATATATATTGATATCTTTGTTTAATGAAGTCTAGAATTGTAAAGACATAGTACCTGTAGCTTCTTTAACCTTTAGTTAGAGATAGATAGGATATAGAGAACGGCTAGAGAAGGGCGCGGTTGGCAGATCGCCCAGAAAGATCAATATGAAGCGTCATTACATCATACGTAGGTTTCTATGGGAGAAGGGCCACAATATCATGGAAATGTTACTACAAGGCGTGGTCGACTTTGAATATTTTTCTTGAAAATATCGTTTTTTTGTCTATTAGTCCATTTTTTTCTGTTTTCTTGCCATAAATTTATAATGCTCTGCGAATCCAATATAATAACGCATTTAGATTGTTACTGGGCTTACCCCGTTTTTGTAGTGCATCAGGGATGTTCGCCGGTATGCACACAGATGATTTTTGTGCGATAATGCGAAAGCGAGCTACATCGCTGATGCGCAGAGTGTGGGGTGTGTCCAATAGTATTGTAGCTCTTGTAAGCAATGACTGCACGAGCGATTTTGTGAGACACTGGTATGAGATGCATAAACCTGTCGCACAACTGGTGGGTCAATGAATCGCTCGTAGTAGGCATGTTTTAGTATATTTTGTGTCCTAATTTATGTGTACCTGTACTAACATTTAATTAGTAATTTGTGTATTGTAATTTACTAACATTATGGGTGTATAACTATTAGCCTGAAATAAATGAATTATTATTATTATTATTATTATAATATTATAACTATACGTCAATGAATACAATGACAGCCTCCGTGGCGCAGTTGGTTAGATGCCGGCAGTGAAACGAAGACTGAAAGCACAAATATTTGTTTCGCGTCCGTCTCCGTGTTTGTGAGACCTTCTAGCTTCTAAGCTATACTTATCCGATAGCGACATATGACTTGTATCTTAATGGGGGTCCGATCTATTTACTTGACTGTTGGATGTATTTATAATTATTTATTTAATGTAATTAAATTCTATATATATTCAAATTTTGCAGTATGTCAAAAATTTGAATTGGCGCGTAACCGCAACGATACAACGCAATAACTGCAACACGGTCTTGTTTAAGCGTCAACTCCATATACAGGGTATATCAAGACTGCTACCGAAAACGAAGCCGGGTGGTAGTTTAAGCCACTTCAGACACAATGCAACAGAAAAAGTTGCAAAAAAAAGCGTCAATTTTTTTTTCGTTATTTTTTTCCTATGGCCATTTTTGGGTGGTAAATACATTTTTTCCTAAAATAATAGTATATACCCTTTTATTTATAAATACTCTAAGGTATAAAAGAGTTTAAATTATTATTTTAGCAAAAACTATGGATTTACCACCCAAAAATGACGATATTTAAAAAATCATAAAAAAAAATTGTCGCGTTTCTAGGCGAAATTTTAATTGCATTGTGTTTGTAGTCACTAAAACTACCACCCGGCTTCGTTTTCGGTAGCAGTCTTGAGATACCCGGTATAAAAATGAGTAAAATTCTAAAAAGTATACATTTTTATTTTCATGAACAATAGGCTAGTTTCATACATTTTTATTTTTGTTTATAACGGAAGGTTACGTTACGCATAATCAAAATCAGAAAGAATTTTTAAAATCCGTTAAGTAATAAGCAAGTTACAAATATATGAAAGTTGGTGGTAGGAGTGATAGAAAAGGATGCAACATGCACGGCGTGACGTCATCTTCCATTAGGCGCACGCGTGCGAAAGAGACAACGAGTGTCCCCACCGTACTATTAAATGTATTAATATCTCAGTCATTTTACATTCAATTTTGATGCTGTTTTCAAATTCGTTTGTTTTTATAAACGATGCTTTTAAGGAATGATTACATATTGCTCAAATAAAATCTTGGACACAACCCTATTCGAAATTCAAATTCAATAAACTTTTTGTGGCCAGCATTCTAAAAGAAAAGTTTTTACTGTGTGACAATACTTATGACCTGACTGTGTATAGTAAGGTTGTAGCAAATCTAGAAGCGAAAAAATAAACGAAATAAAAACAACTCAAGTGTAATAACTTAGAATTTATTTAAATACTAATGGAGCAATATACAATATAACTAACTACGTCTAAGTTAACTTAGGCAAGTTTAGTGCCAATGGCCGTGGTGCCCGTGATGTCCATGATGGCCGTATCCTCCACCGTGACTGTACCCTCCCCCGTGGCCGTATCCTCCCCCGTGGCCGTACCCTCCCCCATAGCCGTATCCTCCCCCGTGGCCGTATCCTCCCTCGTGACCCCACCGAGACTCCGCGACTTCGAGTGTGTCAGCTGGAACGAACGTGATGACGGAGGCCGCCACGTATCCAATAATGCATAGCACCAACATACAAAGGCCGAACTGAAATGAAAATTACATTAAATAAATAATTATAAATACATCCAACAGTCAAGTAAATAGATCGGACCCCCAGTAAGATACAAGTCATATGTCGCTATCGGATAAGTATAGCTTCTAGGTCTCACAAACACGGAGACGGACGCGAAACAAATATTTGTGCTTTCAGTCTTCGTTTCACTGCCGGCATCTAACCAACTGCGCCACGGAGGCTGTCATTGTATTCATTGACGTATAGTTATAATATTATACTACTTTTGTTTATTTTATATCAATAAAATAATATGGGCAAGGAACTCATTTGCTGCACCTACAAAAAATATTTTTTGTATACTACGATTAGGTAAGTCATATGCCTTCAAACATTATTATTTATTTGTGCATTATTGAATATATCTTAATTTATTATTTACAAGAAGTTCATTGTATTTATTGTAGATCAAATTCAATTCTAACAATCTATGATGGATGACTAAAGCTAACTAAAAAGTGTTGGTCCTACATTATTAATACAGGAGATTGGGACTACATACAATTTTGCTATGTAAAAGCAATTGTTCTTATTACATAAGATCAAAATAACTTCATTCTAATCAAAAGAATATTTTTGTATTTGGATGGGATGAAAACAAATTGTTATATTCAATTTATCAATTAAACTACCGTATTTGTTGTAAAACAATTTCAATTTTATCATCCAAATGTTTATTTAAGATTTTTTTTATTAAACTTCAATTTTATTAAAATATTTTCTATATTTATTTATTTTATTTAATACTCACAGTTTTCATGGTGGAAGTTGAGTAGATCACTGTATAATCTTCTTCAGATATGCGGATTTTTATAACAATTTGGTGGTCCCAAACTTGTCTAATACAAAATATTCATGCATATTAAACCACATAAACTACCATCAGATTTTTTGATAAACAACTTGTTTTAAAAGACTTGCTCTATTACTCACGTTTTGTTGACTTCACGCATTTGAATGTTAATTTATTTTAAGTTACAACTTCAACAGTCTCCCACGACCCAGCCGGTTAAGTAAAGTGTAATTTTAGTGTAGAATAAAATAAAGTAACTTATACACTACACAAAAATTGCAAATACAAATAAATTTATGGCAAGAAAACAGAAAAAAATGGACTAATAGACAAAAAAACGATATTTTCAAGAAAAATATTCAAAGTCAAACTACGTGGAAACGGCTAAGTTAAGGGTACAGGGTCTCATAGTCAAATCAGTCAGGAATAATGGAAACTATAACCTCTTAAAGGATCTAGGTCGACTTAACCTGTAACCCTGTATATTTATACATTTTCAACTTAGATCGCAAGTATCATTATCCGCAGTTTGTCAACCAACGACAATCTTCTTCTTCTTAATATATATAATTCCCGTGTCACGTTGTTTGTCCTCAATGGGCTCCTAAACCACTCAACTGATTATAATGAAATTTTGTAGATATGTGTTATTTGTTCCAACTTACAGGGTGAGATGAGAGTTTTTATCTCGATTAAATTGACGAAAGTATAAAATAAAGGAAAAAACATTTTGCCATACAAAATGTTCATGGGTTTGTAACTGTCAAACATTTAATTTTCATACCGTCGATACCGTAAACTCTTCCCTCAAATTAAATAACGTATTTAAATAAAGGTTTCGAATCGACAACATATATCCACAGTATTCGATTAATGGCGTATTTTATATTTTAAATATGTAAATTAATGATAGTAATGAAAAGTGGTTGACATTTAAATTGGTTGTCAAATATTTATGCATGCGTTCAAAAATTTATTTTGTGTAAGCAAAGGAGTATATATTAAGCTACATAAATATTGGACAGTTATAACTTGCAAAAAAGAGTACGATGCGGTGACAATTGGCATTAACGCAAAACAATTATGGCAATATTGAATCATCATCATCATCATATCAGCCACAGGAAGTCCACTGCTGAACATAGGCCTCCCCCAAGGATCTCCACAATGACCTGTTGGAAGCGGCCTGCATCCAGCGACTTCCTGCGACCTTAGTCAGATCGTCCGTCCACCTTGTAGGCGGGCGTCCGACATTTCGCTTGCCTGTACGTGGCCTCCACTCGAGAACCTTTCGGCCCCAACGGCCATCGGTTCTACGAGCTATGTGCCCGGCCCATTGCCACTTCAACTTGCCAATCCTATGGGCTATGTCGGTAACCTTGGTTCTCCTACGGATCTCCTCATTTCTGATTCGATCTCGTAGGGAAACTCCGAGCATAGCCCGCTCCATGGCTCGTTGAGTGACTTTGAGCTTCCTAATAAGGCCCATAGTGAGAGGCCACGTCTCGGTGCCGTATGTCATCACTGGTAACACACAACTATCGAAGACTTTCGATTTTAGGCACTGAGGTATTTTGGACGAGAAGACGTCGCGAAGTTTCCCGAACGCTGCCCAACCGAGTTGGATTCGACGATTGACCTCTCTCTCGAAGTTGGACCTGCCTAACCGGACCACTTGTCCTAAATAGACATATTCGTCAACAACTTCAAGAGTCGAGCCCCCAACACCGATGGGGGTGGGCACAACATGGACATTCGACATGATCTTCGTTTTGTCCATGTTCATTTTAAGACCCACCTGTTGGGAGACTCGATTGAGGTCTTCGAGCATAGTGCTAAGGTCTTCCAGCGATTCTGCCAAGACTACAATATCGTCGGCAAACCGAAGGTGAGTAATATACTCGCCGTTGATGTTGATGCCGATCCTTTCCACTGCAAGAGCTTGAAGGCATTTTCCAGCGCGGCAGTGAAGAGTTTCGGAGATATGACATCTCCCTGTCTCACGCCTCTCTGTAGTGGAATAGCCTTCGTGCTTTGATCTTGTACTCGGACCGACATGGTGGCGTTGTTGTATATACACCTCAGCACTTCGATGTACCGACAGTCTATGTGGCACCGCTGAAGAGACTGTAGCACTGCCCAGGTCTCGATCGAATCAAAGGCTTTCTCATAGTCCACAAACGCTAAACAAAGCGGCAAGTTATACTCCTCGGTTTTTTGTATAACCTGCCGTAGCGTATGAATATGGTCTATGGTACTAAAGCCTTTTCGGAAACCGGCTTGTTCGGGAGGCTGGAAGTCATCAAACCTGCCTTCGAGACGATTTGTGATGACCCTTGAAAACAACTTATAGACATGGCTCAGGAGCGAGATGGGCCTGTAGTTCTTCAGCAAAGTGTTATCACCTTTTTTGAAGAACAGTACCACCACGCTCCTGCTCCATGCCTCTGGCGTTGAGCCCTCGAGGAGAACGGAATTGAAGAGCTTCTGAAGGACTTTCAGTATCGGCATTCCGCCCGCTTTCAGAAGCTCTGAAGTGATTCCATCCTCACCCGGCGCCTTGTTGTTTTTAAGTTGTTTGAGGGCCATCTCAATCTCACACAGGCTGATGTCCGGGATATCATCGCTAAAGTGTCGGATCAACTCGGCTCTCGGGTCTTCGGCCGAGCTAACAGTAGGTTTGGCAACCGAGGTGTAAAGCTGTCCGTAGAACCTCTCGATCTCTCTTAATACCTCTGCCCTCGTCGATACCACGCGGCCTTCGTCCGTTTTCAGCCTAGACAACTGGCTTTGCCCAATAGACAAGTCTCTTGCAAACACTTTGGAGCCTCCGTTCCGCTCAATTGTCTCCTTAATGCTCACAGTATTGTGAGCACGGACATCGTGTCGCAAGGACTTCCAGATCCGTCTATTGAGCCGCTGATATGTTTCGGCGTCAACGGAAGACTGCAGCGTCAAAGATCGACGTTCGGCCATGAGGTCAAGAGTCTGGATCGAGAGTTTTTGTGGTCTATCTCTACGGAGAGGTCTAAAATACTTAGATCCCACCGTATGGACAGCTTCTACCAAACCGCTGTTTAGCTCGTCCACTGCAAGGTTTTCTCCTAGACAATCAAAGCGATTTGTCAGCTCGAGTTGAAAGCTCTCGGGGTTTTGGATATGGGCGCGAGTAGGTCGGAGCGTAGACTTCATCAAGCGACGCCTTTCTAATTGGACGTTGATGTTCAATGTGCCCCTAACCATTCGGTGATCACTTCCGGTTTTCACCCTGTTGATCACAGAGACATCACTGAACATCCGTCTATTCGTCGTCAAGATGAAATCTATCTCATTTCTCGTAGAACCGTCAGGACTCAGCCAGGTCCATTTCCTGTGAGGCGGCTTCTGGAAAAAAGAGTTCATCGCGAAGAGTCCCTCTTTTTCCAGAAAGTCGGCCAGCTTCTGACCCCTGAGGTTCCGTTGCCCATGTCCAAATTGCCCCACTTTCAACTCTGCATCGCTTCTCTTGCCCAACTTTGCGTTGAAGTCCCCCATAACAACATTGAAGTAGGTTTTGGAAGTATGTATGGCCCGACTTATGGCCTCATACATCTCCTCTACTTCTTCATCTGGGTGTGTCGAGGTCGGCGCGTATACCTGTATGACCTTCAACGAATATCTTTTAGATATTCTGAGTATAAGGTATACTACCCTGCTCCACACACTTTCGATGGATACGATGTTGTTGATGAGAGACTTGTGGACGAGAAATCCGACACCTCCTCGGGACTGTTGGTCGTCCCCCCGGTAAAAGAGCAGGTTACCAGACTTCAGGGTTATCGTGTCCTCCCCGATTCTTCGGACTTCCGATAACCCCAGAATATCCCAGTGTAACCTGCTCATTTCTTCTTCTTGTTCGACAATCTTCTCGTCTGTCCTCAATGTGCGTATGTTGTGTGTTACCAGGGCCAGTCGTCGTCGGGGGTGGTAGCCGGGGCCAACCCGGGGATTCTTAGCACCCCCTGCCCCACCGTAACCATGGCTGCTACCATCGCCAGGAATAGTGGGGCTGCCGGGGACTGGGGGCCTGGTCAATTTTTGTGTCGACATTAGGGGGGTTATTGCCAATACTCGCCACGCTTGGCAGGCGGGTTGGCGAGCGCAGAAGGGGACTCGCGCTGATGACGCTGCTGCCCATCATCAACGGTGGAAAGGAAATAGGGTTTGTGAGTAGAGGATATAATGGGAAAGGAAAGTATGGCCTGTAGGAGTGGATACTGCAGTCATGGAAGGGAATGTTTGTAGTGACTGCAGTAGCTCGGGGGCCGAGGTCGCGTACTCGTAGCACCTATTCTAGGACAGGCCATGACCACTAGATAGGAGCATCCCTGACCTATAGGAGCATCCCTGACCTAATAGGAGCATCCCTGACCTAATTGAATATTATTAAAAATTTTATAATGTTCAGTTATTAATACTTCTATTCAAGATCGAACATGGATCGAATGTCACTTTTATCAGGAATTCTTACACTGGCCTTTCCTTCGCTACAATTCACTGATAGAAATGTATATCGTCTCTGAGTGAGGTAGGCTTTATTTTACCTAAAGGGGGTTCAAAAAGGGTTGAAATGTTATGACGAAGAAAATCGAAACCACTGAAGTTATTTCTATGAAAACTTATATTTCAACTCTTTATTACTAACAAAACGTAATGGCGTGCAATATTATTGGGAAAACAGCATTGTGGGGGTGAAATAAAGGATGGAATATTTCATGGATAATCAAAATCGCTAAAGTGTTTAATGACAAAAATGTACAAGGCATACTTTTCGGATATGGAGAGATGGGATATAATAGAATACGAGATACGGGAGAGGACTGGGATAGCTGACAGATTTGATAGGACGAAATGTAAATTATACGGTATAAGACGGGATGGAAAATGAAGACAAAGGACGGGATGGATCGGGAAGTGACTGGACAAGCACGATGGGACGGGATTAACAGGACCGTAGGATACGTCAAGTTTAGGTATACAAGAGCTTATATAAAACAATAGCACGTATTTGGTGTTAAGTGGAATAAAAAAATATCTGCCTCCAGGCGAAGCTGGGTCGGGCCGCTAGTTAGATTATAAATTTGATATGTTAAGAAATATAAATTATAATAATAATTGTATACTTTAAAGATAACTACAAAACAGCTCAATTAAATGAAAAACCCTTTAAAGGAATTAAAAAACGAAAAGGAAATTTTCAAACCGGTTTAGTTGTCGTCGAGATATCGGTGAATTGAGATCGAGGAATTGAAAACCTCCTTCTTTTTGAAGTTGGTTAAAAATATTTAAACAACAACAAAAAAAACTAGTGGAAATACAATGCTTAACAACCACACCTGATACCCAATGGTAATGTATTCGTTAGAATATAAAAAAAGCAAAATTAATGAATAAAGTATAAATAAGCAACAAGTGCCCTTTTGTCAAGGTGACTCAATTTTAATAAGACTATATTGAATACGTGAAAACATTGAAAACTAGTGAATTATTTTTTTCTTGTAGAACATGAATTATAGTAATATTAGATAGTTGATTTATTTCAAGCCGCTATCGAATTACGTTATCGTTTAGCAATAAATTTAAATATCTAGGATTTATGGTAGGTACAATTTTAAGCACCGGCAATGCCTGTATTTTCTTTAGTTGTATATATACATACATACAAACACTCACACGTTTTTTCCCATAAGGAATAGGCAGAAGTGCAAATCAGGACATCTACAGGATATGATAGCGGGCGAGACTATCGCCATATCAGGCACTAATTCCTGACACCGGGATGATAATGAATATAAAAATACAATATCACTTTGCCCGACCCGGGGTTTGGACCCGAGACCACAGCTTTGCAATCATACCATAGTACAATTGCGCCAACGAAGCAATTACAGTGAGCTGGTATTTTTTTTAACAACAATGTCTCTATCTCACACGGTGTAAAAGCATCTACACTTATACAGTAAATATAATTTGCTATTTAGTGTTACTCAAATTATGTAATATAACAAGTCCTACCAGTGACACTTTTGCGAAAAATCGTAAAATTCGACAAAGTTGTCAGCCTTGATATTTGTAGTGTGGAACTACAAGAAAAGAAGACGTCCCTTTGCTCTTTAAAAAATGTTACCAGTTTTAATGTATTGATTTCATATTTCGAGTCATTTGTATATCTAGCATTGTCATATTATTCTATACTTATATACATCTCAACTAAATCAAACAAATCAGTCACAGTGCATATTTATTTTATAAATTCAATTTTGAACTCAAAAAGCAAAAGAATTATAATGTAAGTAAACAATTAATAATGTAAGTAAGTGGCGCAGGCGGTAAGACACCGCCTGTGAAACGAGAGGCCGCGGGTTCGATCCCCGCACCGAGAGAAATGTTAGTGCGGCCCACAAATATTTCTCTCGGGTCTGGGTGTTTGTGAGACCGAAAAGTCTCTCGTAGTTCCTGATACCCACGACACAAGATTCGATCTTAATGTGGGGTCAGGACTATGTATGTGACTGTTGGGTGTTATTATTATTATCCTTTATTTTTTATTTCTTTTTTTTTACATTTTTATATATATAATATTAGTATACAAAATACATATAAAAATATAAAAAGTTATCCAACGATGGCGAGGCTCGAGACCCAAGCCACCGGTGGTTAGGAGCCCAAAGTGAGGAATCGCCTCATAATACGTGCCGTGTCAAGCAATACTGCCTTCTGAATCTGACTCCTGACCCAACAGCCGATTGAGAGCCTCTGTAGATGTTGGTCGAGGCTCTTTGGTATCAACCCATGAGCAGAAACGACAATCGGGACAATAATTGTTGAGTCGACATCCCACATGTCGGTAACCTCGTGTGCCAAATCTAAATATTTAGACATTTTGTCTTTTTCAGCTTTGACAAGGTTATCGTCATGCGGGATGGTGACGTCAACAAGTATAGCCCGGCGCGCCAATCGATCTATTATCACAATATCAGGCTTATTGGCTAGAATAGTCCTATCTGTGATAATAGATCGATCCCAATACAGCGTTGCATGACCATTTTCGAGAACTGGTTGGGGCACATACTGGTAATATGGCACTCCATTAGTCACAAGTCCATATCGAAGGGCAATTTGCTGGTGTATGATCTTGGCTACTAGGTTATGTCTATGCAAATACTCGCCGTTAGCAAGATACGAACAGCCGGAGATAACATGCCTGATAGACTCGCCAGGACGGTGGCATGCCCGACAGATGTCGACCGTACCGTCCTTCAGGATGTATTTCCTATAGTTGTTCGTCTTAATAACTTCGTCCATAATTGCAAAGACAAAACCCTCGGTTTCCCCAAAGAGGTTACCGAAGCGTAGCCAAGACACCGACGCTAGTCGGTCCACATCAGGCCCATGAAGGGCTCGATAGAACCGACCGTGCAGCTCTTTGCTCTTCCATATGTCCTCGCGATCCCTAATGCCCATCACCAGAGGTTTTCGCCAGTTCTCAATCGCCAAAGAGAGCGGGGTAAATCCTTTATCCACCATAACTACAACCCTATGCATATCCACGTCACTGTGAAGGAAATAATCCCTGAGATTGCACACCTCGCGATTATGCAAGTCCTTAGCATTAAGAATGCCTCGGCCCCCACATCTCCGCGGGATGTACAATCTCATCACTGATGAACGTGGATGATGCATACGATGTGCAGTCAGGAGAGTTCGGACTTTACGATCCAGGGCGTCCAATTCGGTCTGAGTCCATTTGAGTATGCCAAAAGAGTACATGAGTACAGGCATAACCCAACCGTTAAAAGCGCGAATCTTGTTTCCACCTGACAAAAAACTGTTAAGTACTTTTGCCAGGCGGCTGAAGAAACGCTCTTTCAACGATTGTTTTACATCTGCACCCATGATACCTAGAGCCTCAGGCATACCCAAATATTTGTATGTTTCCGTCACAGAGAGATGTCTGAGTCTTACAGTCTCTGAGACTTGTATGTCATCAGAGACCGCAACCTCCCCTCGCTTCACATGGATAACCGCACATTTATCTACACCAAACTCCATATTGATTGACTTGCTAAATCTTTCAGTTATTTTTAACAACTCAACCAATTCGGTTTGTTTTGATGCAAATAACTTGAGGTCATCCATGTAGAGCAAGTGAGAAATAGGCTCAGACCCTCTCCGCAGACGGTAGCCTAACCCTGAATCCAACAACAGAGTGCTGAGGGGATTCAGGGCCATGCAAAACCACAGTGGACTCAGACTGTCGCCCTGGAATATACCCCGCTTAATTCTAATCGGCTCATCGCAATCAGGAGGAGCCGTACTACCTGGATATCTCAGGACAGTGGTCCACTGCCCCATACAAGACCCAAGGAAGTTGCACAAATTTGTATTAATTTTATACAAATTCAACACCCTCATGAGCCATGTATGGGGCACCGAATCATAGGCCTTTTTATAATCTATCCAGGCAGCTGATAAATTCCTCCGGTTGTGACGAGCCTGTTGGCAAATGGTCATGTTAATGAGAAGGAGCTCCTTAGTACCACGGGACCCATTCATGCAACCTGTTTGGCCGGGAAAAAGAATTTGGTTAGAAGTGATGTGGTCTGTAATTTTGGATCTAATTATTGAGTTCAAAATTTTATAAATAGTTGGAAGGCATGTAATGGGTCTGTAATTCTTTGGTTCCGTGGTACAACCGGACTTAAAGAGGAGGTGAGTGACACCTGTTGTCATAAATGCTGGGAGGGATTCCGCCTCAAGCGCATCCTGGAACTGCGCTGCCAATCGAACATGCGAACTTGGAAACCATTTTAACCAGAAGTTGTGCAGACCGTCCGGACCCGGTGACTTCCAGTTTTGGGTCCGTCGTATTGCAGTTTGCACATCTTCTAGACTGATTAAAATGGTCTCCATAGCCGGTATTGCCCCACAAGCTCGATCTACAACACTAAACCAGGAGGCTTCAGTGTGAGAGACAGGCGACGACCAGATATTCGTCCAGTACTCACGCATTTCGTGAGCACCAGGCAGCCGCCCATCCACCACACCTTGAGAAGAATTCTCCCAACATCTATAAACCCTCTTTTGGTCACTTTGGAACATACGATTCTGTTGGAAACGATCCCATCGCCTCCTGTAGCGACGAATGCGGTTTGCCCACGCATAGACTTTTTGTTTATAGAAATATATGCGTTCTGTGACGCAAAGCCTATAATTCTGAGGACTTATATTGGTCCCCGAGAAAGCCTGCGTCACAAAACGCATAATCCTTGGTCTGCTATTTCCTTCTGAGAAGGAAATTAGCTTGCCGATGAGAGTTCGGGCTCTGTTGATACGGTCCTCGATCCTAAGCTGCCAGGCAGGCACAGTCACAACACCTCGAGTAGCTCTATATTCTTTTGGGAATTGAACATTAGCCACTCGACATGCTGCGACGGCCGCGCAGTAAAGGATCGAGTGCGTATCAACAAGATCCCGACTGGACTCCAAGTATGTAGGTAACATGGAGTCCAAAGCTCCCATCAGCGCCAAATTTCTTCTATGCGTTGGCAAACGCGGCAGTCGCGGTCTACAAGACGCCGATAAGGACACAAACTCCGAAATCCCACGTTCCAAAGCCCCTCTCAGATGCTGTTTATCTTGGGGACTTACATTGTCATCCAAATTGTCCGTCAGCTCGAAATCAGAAACAGGTGTTGGTGTTGGGCTTGCTGCTTGATCTCCACTGACGGGCGAGATATCGTCGTCTTGGACAACACACAAGTCTGTGCGCAACCGCTCAAGCGTGTCATCATCCAACAACTTACGCCGCTGAATAAATCGCACTTGATCCGACAGTCGTTGGGACGATACATCAACCATTGGTTCTAAAGCCTGAAACAGAGACAGCATTTTAGCACGATACGCAGTGAGGTTAATTCCTCCCTTTGTAGCCCCAAAGTAGGCCCGCATGACATTCTCATTGATTTCACGAGTCCATCTCATGCGGCGCACTACTCCACCGGTAGCGGGGACCGTAGGCGGGACACTCTGTCCCACAGGTCCCAAGCCCACCGCTGGAGGGGGTCGTCCTCTTCGCCGCGCAGGTCTTGGTGGCGGCGGGGACGACTGCAGCTCGTCGCGTTGGCTCGACACGTCGATGTCCGGCGTCACCTCGAACACGTCCGAAGCCGACGCCCACGACGCGGAGCTCGACGAGCTGGGAGGTCTTAAGCGTGCATTTTGTCTTGCTCTGGCCTTTCTCGTAATCATCTCTTGTATTGTAAAATTCGGGTATTGTCACAGTTTATATGCAAAATAAATAATTTATTCAAGTTTGACATTGTCATTCACTAATTTTTTTGTTCTTTGTTCTTAATTATTTATATTTACAATTATAGCGGTTCAATAAAGCATTATATATTAATAGAAAATAAACAATTTGGTCCGATATTAGATTAAAACTGTAAATCTGTAGATAAATAATAAAAAACCATAAAAATATATTTTTGTCTGAGATGATCTTTAGTGTTGCCAGAGACTTTTATTATTATTATTTACTGCTCTTTATTTCCATAATATTCTTTTTTACATTTTTACACACCATATATATATATATATATATATAAAACATTATGTCGTATAAAAATATAAAAAAGTAATGACCCTTCGGTGGCGGGGCTCAAGACCCAAGCCACCGGCGGTTAGGGATCCAAAGTAAGGAACCTCCTCACTATGCGTGCCGTGTCCAACAATACCGCCTTTTGGATCTGGCTCTTGACCCAACGACCAATTGAGAGCCTCTGAAGATGTTGGTCGAAGCTCTTTGGCATCAGTCCATGTGCAGAAACAACAATCGGGACAATAACTGTTGAGTCCACATCCCACATATCGGTAACCTCGTGTGCCAAATCTAAATACTTAGACAATTTGTCTTTTTCAGCTTTAACGAGGTTAACGTCATGCGGAATGGTGACGTCAACAAGTATAGCCCGGCGCGCCAATCGATCTATTATCACAATATCAGGCTTATTGGCGACAATAGTCCTGTCTGTGATAATAGACCGATCCCAGTATAGCGTTGCATGACCATTTTCAAGAACTGGTTGTGGAACGTACTGGTAATATGGCATTTCAAGAGTCACAAGCCCATATCGAAGAGCAATTTGCTGATGTATGATCTTGGCTACTAGGTTATGCCTATGCAAATACTCGCCGTTAGCAAGATACGAACAACCGGAGATAACATGCCTGATTGACTCGCCCGGACGGTGGCATGCCCGACAAATGTCGACCGTACCGTCCTTCAGGATGTATTTCCTATAGTTGTTCGTCTTAATAACTTCGTCCATAATTGCAAAGACAAAACCCTCAGTTTCCCCAAAGAGGTTACCGAAACGTAGCCAAGATACAGACGCAGGTCGGTCCACATCAGGTCCATGGAGGGCCCGATAGAACCGACCATGCAGCTCTTTGCTCTTCCATACTTCCTCGCGATCTTTCGTGCTCATCACCAGTGGTTTCCGCCAGTTCTCATTCGCCAAAGAGAGCGGGGTGAGTCCTTTATCTATCTTAACTACAACCCTATGCATATCCACGTCACTGTGAAGGAAATAATCCCTGAGATTGCACACCTCGCGATTATGCAAGTCCTTAGCATTAAGGATGCCTCGGCCCCCACATCTCCGCGGGATGTACAATCTCATCACTGACGATCGTGGATGATGCATACGATGTGCAGTCAGTAGAGTCCGGACTTTACGATCTAGGGCGTCCAATTCGGTCTGAGTCCATCTGAGTATGCCAAAAGAGTACATAAGCACAGGCATAACCCAACCGTTGAAGGTGCGAATCTTGTTCCCACCTGACAAAAGACTGTTCAGAACTTTTGCCAGGCGGCCAAAGAAACGCTCCTTCACTGATTGTTTTACGTCTGCACTCAAAATACCCAGTGCCTCTGGCATACCCAGATATTTGTAAGTTTCTGTCTCGGAAAGGGCTCTGAGTCTTACAGCATCAGAGATTTGTACACCATCAGAGACTGCAACTTCCCCCCGCTTTACATGGATAATCGCACATTTATCTACACAAAACTCCATATTAATTGAGTTGCTAAATTTTTCAGTTATTTTTAACAACTCAATCAATTCTGTTTGTTTTGATGCAAATAACTTGAGATCATCCATGTAAAGCAAGTGAGAAATAGGCTCAGTCCCTCTCCGAAGACGGTAGCCTAACCCCGAATCCACCAACAGAGTACTAAGAGGATTCAGGGCCATGCAAAACCACAGTGGACTCAGACTGTCACCCTGGAATATACCCCGCTTGATTCTTATTGGCTCGTCACAATCAGGAGAAACCATACCACCTGGATATCTAAGGACAGTGGTCCACTGTCCCATACAAGACCCAAGAAAGGTGCATAAGTTTGTATCAATTTTGTACAAACTTAACACCCTCATGAGCCAAGTATGGGGCACCGAATCAAATGCCTTTTTATAATCAATCCAGGCAGCTGATAAATTTCTACGATTTTGACGAGCCTGTTGGCAAATGGTCATGTCTATGAGAAGGAGTTCTTTAGTACCACGCGACCCACTCTTACATCCAGTTTGGCCTGGAAAAAGAATATTATTTGAGGTGAAGTGGTTTGCTATTTTAGCCCTTAATATGGATGTAAAAAGTTTATATGTGGTAGGGAGGCATGTAATAGGTCTATAATTTTTTGGGTCCGTGGCACTACCAGATTTATAGAGGAGGTGAGTAACACCGGTAGTCATAAATGTTGGAAGCGATCCTCCATCAAGCGCATCCTGGAATTGTGCTGCCAACCGAGCATGCGAACATGGAAGCCATTTCAACCAGAAATTGTGCAAACCATCCGGACCAGGAGACTTCCAGTTTTGTGTCGGACGGATTGCAACCAGGACATCCTCTGGACTAATTGAAATAGCTTCCATAATTGGTATAGACTCACAAGCTCGCTCAACAACACCAAACCAGTCGGCTTCAGTGTGGGAGATAGATGACGACCAGATATTTGTCCAATAAGTACGCATGTCATGAACACTAGGCAGCCGCCCATCTACCACACATTGTGGAGAACGCTCCCAACATCTATACACCCTCTTTTGGTCACTTTGGAAAGTACGATTCTGCTGGAATCGATCCCACCGTTTCCTATAGCGACGAATGCGGTTCGCCCACGCATACACTTTTTGTTTGTAATAGTCTATGCGTTCTGTGACCCAAAGCCCATAATCCCGGGGACTTATATTAGTCCCAGAGAAGGCCTGGGCCACAAAACGCATGACCCTTTGCCTATTGTTTCCGTTTCGGAAAGCAATAAGCTTGCCGATGAGAGTTCGGGCCCTGTTAATACGGTCCTCGATCCTACGCTGCCATGCAGGCACAGTCGCAACATCTCGAGTGGTAGTAACATTATTAATTGGAAATTTTACATTAGCCACCCGACATGCTGCGACGGCCGCGCAGTAAAGGATCGAATGCGTATCAACAAGGTCCCGACTGGACTCCATATAGGTGGAAACAATGGAGTCCAATGCTCCCATCAGCGCTAAGTTTCGTCTATGCGTAGGCAAACGCGGCACGCGCGGTCTACAGGACGCTGGTATGGATTTATATTCCAAAATCGCACTCTCCAAAGTCCTTCTCAAACGCTGTTGATCCTGGGGACTTACAGTGTTGTCTAGATTGTCCACCAGCTCAATGTCAGCAGCAGGAATGGATGGTGTTTCTGCAGCTCGCTGGGTGATAGGCGTGATAACATCCAGAGCAACACATGCTTCAGTACGCAGCCGCTCAAGTGCTTCATCATCCAACAACTTACGTCGTTGGATAAACCGCACTTGATCCGATAGTCGCTGGGATGACACATTGACCGTTGGTTCCAGAACCTGAAACATAGACAGCATCTGAGCACGGTATGCAGTGAGGTTAGTTCCTCCCTTTGTCGCCCTAAAGTAGGCCCGCATGACATTTTCATTCATTTGATGAGTCCATCTCATGCGGCGCACTACTCCACCGGTAGCGAGGACCGTAGGCGGGACACTCGGCCCCGTGGGTCCCAAGCCCACCGCTGGAGGGGGTCGTCCTCTTCGCCGCGCAGGTCTTGGTGGCGGCGGGGACGACTGCAGCTCGTCGCGTTGGCTCGACACGTCGATGTCCGGCGTCACCTCGAACACGTCCGAGGCCGACGCCCACGACGCGGAGCTTGACGAGCTGGGAGATCTCATTTGTGCGTTTCGTCTGCTGGCGCGTGTTGTCATCGTGTGATCATTTTTTAAGATTTTATTGTAATTTAGTAATATTTGACACTGTCATGGTTGTCAATTAAATTTCTTCCTTATTTTCTATAATAAATTGTTGCAAATACCAAAATGTTCTTACAAAATACATAATGTTTGATTGCAGTTGATATTTTCTTTAAAAAAGCGAAAAATATATGCTGTACAGTAAATATATATGTAATTAAAATAATTTTTTCACAATTTTGCACACGATGCGTCTTGGTGTTGCCAGATTATTTATTATTATTATTATTATTATTATTATTATTATAATTAATCATAAATTTAAAAATCACGCAAATTCTAATTGTAAATTGGTATGGTGAGTGCGATTGTTAAATGCGCAAAAAAACTGAACGCACTTTAATTATGCACTTCTTTTGCCCTTGTCAAAATGTAGCAGAAAACCCTACCGAAATTGATCGCCCAATGAGATCACTTTTCATATATCATCAGGTAAGCCGTTCAGAAATTTGTCACGAGCCAAATTTGGTAAATTTTCACCAAATAATCTCAATTAAGATAACCCTCTTGCACGTAACCTTACATGCTTTAGCCTCTTTGAGTTTTTTCGTTCTTTAGCCAGTTTAAACAGTGTCCTCGACTATATCGCGACCACGCCTTGTAGTAACATTTCCATGATATTGTGGCCCTTCTCCCATAGAAACCTACGTATGATGTAATGACGCTTCATATTGATCTTTTTGGGCGATCTGCCAACCGCGCCCTTCTCTAGCCGTTCTCTATATACTATCTATCTCTAACTAAAGGTTAAAGAAGCTACAGGTACTATGTCTTTACAATTCTAGACTTCATTAAACAAAGATATCAATATATATTTATGATTTATCTTACCCACCTATCTATAAATATATGCACCATATCTATACCTCGCTATATTAGTTAAATGAAACAGAAAGTGCATTGAAATATCTATTGAAATTCTTGTTAGAGATAAATCGATTATGGAGAACGACTGTAAAACAATTAATGCGTCCCTTTCGATAAGTAAGGCATATGTCAGTGGCATTCACGAAACGCCCATAAACCTTTACAATTACCCTTATTCATTATTCAATTTCAAAACATTATCAAGATAACCCGAAAAAGAAAAAGAAACTAATTATAATGATCAGAACAGGCAAAAATAAAAATGTAATCATCTCGCGTCTTCACATTTGTTTTGTATTTATTAATGTTATATTAATCGTACCAAATAAAAACGAACTAGAGGCTACTGCATTATAAAACAAACAAAAATCAAAGATAATGTAATAGAATATAATAGCTATTAACACGACTTTTCAATAAAATATGATAATTGTATCAGCAACAGTTCGCAACGAATTTTTCCTATTTACAATAAGAAAACCTTTTATAATAATACTAATATATTTCAGCGATGCGAACTTTTAACACGTTTGCGAAATTTTTTTCGTGCTTCTATCTATGTAGGTATATAAAACTGGCAGTAGGTCTCTCATATGTGAGAGGCCGACTGGGTACATAGCACCATAATGTCTATAATACTAAATAGCAGTATGTTCCGGTTTAAAGGACATTGTAGCCAGAGTAATTACTGGTCATATTGAGATTTAACATCTGATATGTCAGGAGGGCGAGAGCAGTAGAATGCCAAGCATTGCTACTGACAATGAGCGGTAGTATCGCTTTCCCATTATTCTGAGCCCTCAGGCGAACGGCATGCTCGTCTCGCCATTAATAACAATCAAAAAGTAAAAAGTAACGACACTTTGCATATGACGTATAAATTGCAATACAATTATTTGAAATCAATGACCTTATCTACAATTTTAAAAACAATTACAAACTGCATAAAATTAAAGTTATCTGCTTTGGATCGTACGGAATAGTTGAATATAGCGAATGTTTATTTATTTGCAAAATATATATATCTCTTGCTGTAATCATCTTCAAGGTCAACATTGCAAATCCAATATATATATATATTATATATCTAATATATATATATATAAAATGCTAATGTTAGTACGTAAATCCACGGTTTTCTCTATCATCCACAACTCCGATCAATTCCCCGTTGGGGTGGTGAATACCCCTTGGTCTCCAGGTGTGAATAAGGGAGTTTGGTCGGGGTGGGTGGAAGTGGGTGGTTGTGGGTGGCGAAAATGTAAAAAAATATATATCTGTCCTTCTCTAACTTATGTTAACTTAGGGGAAGTTCTGAAAATTTCTGGAGAGATCTAGAAACCTCCAGAATGTGTGCAACTGATATAATCAATCTAGAATGTTCTAGAACGTTCTAAAATTTTCTGGAATGATCTCGAAACTTCCAAAAAGCCTAGAACCGTTGAAATCGATCCGGAATGTTCTAGATCGTTCTAAAATTTTCTGGAATGATCTCGAAACTTTCAAAAAGCCTAGAACCGTTGAAATCGATCCGGAATGTTCTAGATCGTTCTAAAATTTTCTGGAATGATCTCGAAACTTCCAAAAAGCCTAGAACCGTTGAAATCGATCCGGAATGTGCTAGATCGTTCTAAAATTTTCTGGAATGATCTCGAAACTTCCAAAAAGCCTAGAACCGTTGGAATCGATCCGGAATGTTCTAGATCGTTCTAAAATTTTCTGGAATTATCTCGAAACTTCTAAAAAGCCTAGAACCGAACATTTTGAATATTCTAGAGTGTTCTGGCTCTAGAAATTTCGATCTTTGACAGTATATAAAGCGAACTCCAGTGACTTTTCGTCAGTTCTATCGTGTTTTTCAGTCGAGAGACTGATAGTTATGTATAACTTTTTTTCATTGCACATGCACAATGCCAAAACGTAAAAAAATATTTACGAAACCTCTAGCGGTTTCAAAAAAAAAAAAAGAAAGCAGCACGACAAAATGAAACAGAAGAACAAAGAGAGCAATGGCTTTCGAATATTCGTGAAGGGGTGAACAGAATTAGAGGAAATCAGACTGAAGAAGAAAGAGCATGCACTAACGATGAAACGCGATTACGAGTAAGATCAATCCGAAATCGTCAGTCTGTTGTTCAACGTGAAGTGGAAAAGAGCAAAAGTAAAGACAAAATGGCCACTCTACGTCAACAACGAGCTGCTACATCTAAGATTAAGAGTCTAGAACTTCAGGCTTTCCATTATGATTGCAAAATACAATACAGTGAACATTCAGATGTCGTCATCGGAAAAATGGATACGATATGCGAGTATTGTCATGCCCGGAAATTTAAAGGCGAAACTGCTGGTATGTGCTGCGCGAGTGGTAAAGTCAATTTACCAGCATTAGATGTACCACCACCACCATTACTCACAATATATGACTAACAACACACCAGATTCCAATCATTTTCTACAAAATATACGTCGATACAACTGTTGTTTTCAAATGACTTCATTTGGAGCATCGTTGATATGCCATGAAGAAAATTTTAACCCAATTTTCAAGGTTCAAGGTCAAATTTTCCACCGAATAGGCTCACTTCTGCCGATGTCCAATGAAACTCCAAAATTTCTACAAATATACTTTGTTGGTAACGAAGAACTTGAAGCAGATCAACGTTCCTCTCATTTTCAGGGACTAAACCGAGATATTATTCAAAAGTTACAATGTCTTCTTCATAATCATAATCAACTAATTAATGTGTTCAAGACTTCCCTAGACGAAATGGCTGCAGATAATTATAAGATCGTCATTCGAGCAGATAAAAGACCAGCCGGTCAACACGAACGAAGGTTTAATGCACCTCAAACGAACGAAATTGCTGTAGTAGTTGTTGATAATGAATTTAATCGTCGTGATATTATTATTCAACGCCGAAGTGATAAACTGCAACTTATTGCTGAAACACATCGTAGTTATGATGCGCTACAGTATCCGCTAATTTTTTGGCAAGGTGAGGATGGTTATCACTTCAATATTCAACAAGTTGATCCAACTACAGGTTTCGAAACTAACAAAAAAGTATCAGCTATGCAATTTTATGCTTATCGAATTATGACTAGAAATGGTGAATATAACCATATTTTAAATTGTCGACAGTTACTTCAGCAGTTTATTGTAGACATGTATGCCAAAATTGAGACGGAAAGATTAGAATATATTCGCTATAATCAACGAAAATTGCGTTCGGATGAATACATTCATTTGAGAGATGCAATGATAAATGATGGAAACGTTGATAACATGGGAAAATTGGTCATCTTGCCATCGACATTTACTGGAAGTCCACGTCACATGCAAGAATATGCTCAGGATGCGATAACTTATGTCAGAAAACACGGCAGACCAGATTTATTTATAACATTTACATGTAATCCTTCATGGGTGGAAATCAAAGAAGAATTACAATATGGACAGACGGCCAGCGATCGTCATGATATTATTGCCCGAGTTTTTCGTCAAAAACAAATTAACTTTATTAAAGCCTTCGTGAAAAATCAAATATTTGGTGCTGTTATCTGCTGGATGTATTCAATTGAATGGCAGAAACGAGGACTGCCACATTCTCACAACTTAATTTGGCTTCAAAATAAAATTCGACCAAATCAAATAGACGATATCATCAAAGCTGAATTTCCAAACCCGGAAGAAGATCCTGATCTTTATAGTATAATCGTAAAAAACATGGTTCATGGCCCGTGTGGTGAACTAAATAGGAATTCTCCATGCATGAAAGATGAAAAATGTACGAAACGTTATCCAAAGCCATTTTTGAACGAAACAGTTACAGGCGAAGATGGATATCCTAAATATAGACGTCGATCACCAGAACAGGGTGGATTTACGGCTAAAATAAAAATACGAGGTAATGAAGAAATTCAAGTTAACAATCAATGGGTATCATATAATCCACTTCTATCTAAAATGTTTAATGCCCATATCAATGTTGAATACTGTAGTTCTGTTAAATCGACAAAATATGTATGCAAATATATTAATAAAGGCAGTGATATGGCTGTCTTTACGATAACCAAAGAAAACCAACAAGATGAAATAGTACAGTATCAAATGGGTCGTTACATTAATACCAATGAAGCGGTTTGGCGAATTTTGAGTTTTCCAATACACGATCGAGATCCACCGGTTCTTCATTTGTCCGTCCACCTAGAAAATGGACAACGTGTATTTTTCACTACAGAAGCGGCACAAAAAGTTGCGACGGAACCATCAACACGAACAACTTTAACAGCATTTTTTGAACTATGTCAGAATGACCCATTTACTAAGACTTTATTTTACTCAGAAGTACCCAGCTATTATAAATGGAATACAACAAGTAAACAATTTAATCCCCGGAAACGTGGAATGCCAGTAGAAGGACATGATGGAGTGTTTAAGAGTAAGACAATAGGACGAGTCTACACAGTGCATCCAAAAAACGCTGAATGTTTCTATCTACGTTTATTACTTCACAACATTCGTGGCCCAACGTGTTTTGAAGACTTAAAAACTGTCAATGGTTACGTTTGTGATACATATCGCGAAGCATGTCAAAGATTGGGTCTACTTGAAAACGATAATCATTGGGACTTAGCTATGAATGAAGCAGCTCAAAGTGCAACAGCAAATCAAATTCGTGAGCTATTCGCAATTATATTAACTACATGTAATCCTTCTAATCCAAATCGACTATGGCTAAAATACCGAGAATATATGAGCGATGACATCTTGGCTGGATTACGACAACAAAACCCGGACTTAGAAATTAGTTTTAATGAAGAAATTTTTAACAAAGTTTGATGTTGATAGAAGATAAATTTTTAGCAATGTCTAACCAAACGTTAATACAACCAATTAGTTAATTCAATCTCCTAAACGAAGTCATTTGGATGTTATGAACAGTGAATTTTTAAGAGAAACCAATTATAATATCGACGAATTGAAGCTTTACATCGAACACAACAAGCCATTATTAGTTGAGAGTCAAAAACAAGCATATGATATAATAATGGATTATTATAAAAAGCAGCAAGGTGGTATAAGCACCTGGCGGCACCGGGAAAACATTTTTGATAAATTTAATTTTGGCTGAAATCCGTGCAAATAAAGAAATCTTTCTCGCCCTAGCATCATCTGGGATAGTGGCAACACTTATGGAGGGTGGACGAACAGCGCATTCTGGTATAAAATTACCATTAAATGTAGCTGTCTATGAATTCCCGGTATGTGACATCACAAAATCATCAGCACGTGGACAAATATTGAAACAGTGCAAAACCATTATATGGGATGAAAGTACAATGGCCCATAAAAAATCACTAGAAGCACTCAATAGAACACTTCAAGATTTACGTGACAACACGAATATAATGGGAGGTGTATTGTTAATATTATCAGGCGATTTTCGTCAAACGCTACCTGTCATTCCGAAATCAACGCCAGCGGATGAAATTAACGCTTGCATAAAGAAGTCGGTCATAAGGGAACACGCAAAAATAATTAAATTAAAAACAAATATGAGAGCGCGAATTTCAGGAGATGAAAACGCGCAAGAATTTTCTGAAAAACTGTTACAAATAGGAGAGGGCACCTATCCAATCGACGAAAGTACTGGCCAAATCACATTATCTAATGAGTTATGTAATATAGTTGAAACACCGGAAAAACTTATAAATGAAGTATATCTAAGTATTGCTGAGAATTATACCAATTCAGAATGGTTACGCGGGCGAATTATTTTAGCCACGAAAAACGACATTGTCAACGGCATCAACAACATCATCCAGGAAAAGATTCCAGGAGAAGAGAAAATTTACACATCAATTGATACAATGATTGATGAAGAAGAAAGCGTCAATTTCCCTACTGAATTTTTAAATTCATTAAATCCTCCAGGAATGCCATTACACTGTCTTAAGTTAAAAGTTGGTTCACCAATTATTTTATTACGAAATCTGAACTCGCCGAAACTGTGTAATAGCACGAGACTCTACATTAAACAGCTACAAACGAACATCATTGAAGCCAGTATAATGACTGGTAAAGGAAAAGGACAGACAGTATTTATACCACGGATACCTATAATTTCAAATGGATTGCCCTTTACTTTTAAACGTTTACAATTTCCGGTGAAGTTGGCTTACAGCATGACTATCAACAAAGCACAGGGCCAAACTATTCAATACTGTGGCGTTGACTTGAAAGAACCATGCTTTGCACACGGCCAATTATACGTCGCATGCTCACGAGTAGGATCACCTCGAAATTTGTTCATTTACAGTCCGGACAATAAAACGATAAATATAGTTTATAAACAACAATGCATTGATTAAACTAAAATAAAATAGTGGGGCACGTCCAATATTTAAAGTGGTTAAAATTCATTTAAAGTGGACGTGCCCCACGATTTTATTTTAGTTTAATCAATGCATATGTTTAAAATTATTTTTTTAACTTTTAGTACATTTATCTGCAATATAAATCCGTTTAACTTAATTTTTTTTTACTTTTTTTTTTAACTTTTTAGTTTTTATTTCTCATTCTATTGAATTCGTTGAATTCTTGACTTGGGTGGGAGATTCATATTGTAATTTTGTATAGTATACTGTATTATACTTACCAAGCCCTTTATTTTGATACCCATATTGATGTGATTGAAAAATACATTATCCGCCATTTTGTAGCAGTGGCCATCTTTGATTTTGATTTTGTATAGTGCACTGAATTTTACTTGACAAGCCCTTTCATTTGATACCCATATTGATGGGATTGAAAAAAACTAAGTTGTCCACCACCTTGTAGCGGCGGCCATCTTGGATTCACAATAATATTGAATATGGATAATTGTATTGTCACCAGAATCAAAGGCGTATACCAAATTTCAGATCAATCGGTTAACGGGAAAAGGGTTAAATTTCAATTACTAAATTTGACCCAAACAAACGGGGTGAGCTAAATAAAACCGTTTAATAAAAAGAAAGTACATATGACTGTAGGAGTGTTAGTGTGTGTGCTCAATTGTTGTTGTATAGATGTGTCATTTTGATGGTTGTTATTTGAGTTGCTGAAGAGTTTCAATAATATCAAAAAGTTATATTGGTAATTAAAAAATATGCTGACAATAAAAATATCTATTAATTTTTTAAGACAGCCTCGTTGGCGTAGTTGTATTCGGGTATGATTACAAAACTAATGCCTCGTGTTTGAATTTCGGGTCGGGCAAAGTGATAATGGATTTTTCTATTAATTATTAGCCCACAGTCAGGAATTAGTGTAAGATATGGCGATAGGCGCGCATCCTATTACATCGTGGGACGGAACAAACAAGACCAAACGTTGATGTCTTGGTAGCACCTTTGCTTAACCCTTCTGGGAAAAAGGCGTCGTTTATATGTATGTACTTAATGTTTGAATACTTCAGTCGTATATACTTTAATTGTAAAATATGAAACGGGATATAACCTGTAGATAAAATCGTACTTATCTTCTAATCTAATATAACAATCTTGATAGGCAAAACTTTGTCGAATGGTAATAGATCTGTCACCACCCGATTCCCTATTACATAAGCCATAACCCATTCTCTCTCTCTCTCTCCCTCTCTTCAGCCACAGGCAGTCCATGTTGAACATAGGTGTCCTATAACACATTAGTATCTTTTTATTTTTATTGCTGCTTAATCCTTTTCTAACATAAAAATATCGTCTATTTCTCTAGCTATCAAAACCCTAAAAATGACTACTTCATCATATTATGACATCACATCGCTACTAAAAAACCAGCATGCAGCTAAATGTGACTCAGAATACATTAAAAATATTTCCTGTATAAATAAACATGAGTAAAATTAATTTGTAACAGGAGCATCCCGCAAAGAGATATTTGTTTGAACATATACGTTTAAATGCCATGTTTTACTGTACTTTATGAAAAAGATTAAAGCTTGGTGTCCACCAGGCATGTGTGGTATATTTAAGTTGCATTCATTAAATATTATTGTTTATGTTTATTAGATATTATAGATTCTGGATCTGGAGTGTAGACATACAAGCAAGTGAAGTGTCAGACGACCTCGTTAATATAATTAATATTTGAAAAAAGTTACAAATTATAAAAATGTTGTTTCCAACTATTTTCTTTCCGTTTAATCCTAATGAACAAATAGGATACATTTTTAAACTGTATTACAAAATAGGTAAAAATGTAACTTAGCCCTGACCATTTTTGTTCTCTTCAAAATTCTTTAGGCAGTGTCAGGTCAGGTTAACCTCAATCACGGCCAGAACTACTTGTTACGTTTTATTGTTTAGGAGTCCCAAAAAAATTGCAGTGACAGGACCATGGCAACAAGACGAAAATGAGGTGAGAAAGAGGTCAACCGTTGAGACCAACTCGAATGGGCAGCTTTCGGATAACTACATCAAGTCTTCTCATCGCTAAGATTACAGGAACTCGCTGGATGGAACATAGATCGATGTTGATGTTCAGCAGTGGGCCTCCTGTAACTGAGATGATGGTGATAAAACAGAAAAAAACATGATTATGTCTTGAGTTTTCATATAAAATAAAAATAACTTTTTTCCCAGCATAATTTACAACTGGCTTAGCATTATTTTTTAAGCCAACTAAGACGCGTTGCATATTAATAAACGTAAGCTCTTGCATATATGTCCCCAAATAGTAGGCAGACGTGCAAGTAGATTTAAACCCCTATATCCTTATATCTCTGACTCTATTTATATCCCACTGCTTGGTGGTCTAGATGTCCTAAGGTACGATTGCAACGCTGAGGTCTCGAGTTATTACCACGTCGGTAGTGATATTGGATTTTTATTCATTATTAGCCCGGATTCAAAAAATTGTGCCCAATATGGCGATAGTTTCATCCCTTATCCCATAGTGGGACGTAGCATACAAGGTGAAATGTGGGTGTCCTGGTAGCATCTCTGCCTGTCTTTCTGGGAAAAAGACGTGAGTTTATGTATGAATGATTATATTTATATCTCACCTAAAAAGGGCTAATTTCTAGTACAATGTAAGACAATATTTTTTATTCTCTTTTGTGTCCTAGTGAATCCGCCAACCTGCATGGCGGACTGAGGCTATATTTCGATATTAGCCAGGACTTAAAACTAACTAAATTATAAACCTACATTTCCTGATAGGTTTAATTTAGGAATGTGGCATCAAAAGGCTTTGGGTGGATATTTTATTAAACCCTGTGTTTGGAAGTGAAATACCTAATCCAGTTCGCGCGGTCTGCGGTTAGGCTACGTAGCTAATCTATTGAAGCCTTTCCCATAATTTGGGTTACCGAAAGTATAGGCTTGTGTTTAAAAATGTTTATTTACCGTATAATTTTCCACTAAGTGTTTTTCATATTAAATTGTTGCGTATTGCCCAAATGTGGTTATTTTATTGGAATTAATCTGTTCAGCGAATTCACTTCATTAGTCAACAGCGGCAATCAAGTGAAAAACAATTTGTTACAATTTATCCACCATGTAAATATTTAAAACAAGTTTGAGCGCACTTTCACAAATCGGATGTATAAAATATTTCAATGAACATTTATCAGAACGGTCATATTTGTGTAATTTAATGATAATAATCTAGCCTTTTATTTGAATTTTACTTATTTTCTGTAGATTTGTTTGCCAGTCGGCAAAGGCGTCCTCCAAACTTGTCCCCTTGTTAATTTCTAGAGCCACTCTGTTCCATGTGACCCTTGCCACGATTGCTTCGTCTTAATTGGGTATTAAATACCTACATTGTTTTTCCTAAAGTAATAATGTACAACCCAAAGGCACAACCTTTTATTTTTAAAGACGCCAGTGTTCTTTCTGTACCATTGTTGACCCTGGCTGACAGGAGTTGCAGTGGTGGGTGTGACTCTACGCTGTTTTTTTGACAGTAAAATTAATGTGAATAACTCCATTTTAATTTTTAACTCAGTAACATTTAATTATTTTTAACTTTTTAATTGGGTCTATTACTAAAGCATTTCTTCAAGATTTTTATTTATTATTTATTACCTATAATCAGACCTTGCCAATAAATTAAATAATGAAATCATTGAGGTATCTTTAAATATTTCCTGTAAACTTTTTACTCGTGTAAATTGTGCCGACCTCGAGGATGTGAATACATCACGAGGATAGAAACACGCTGAGATAGTACAAGAAACGAGAATATGTAAACGTGACTACGTGCCTGTACAGTTGTGTTCTCCTTTGAGTCATCACTTGTAAATATATAAGCAACCTTTAAATAATAAATAGTTGGTTCAGTAGTTCAGATTCAACTGTCAGATAGAGATAGAGTATCTATAATATAGAGAGAGCGCTGGTACTTCAAAAACGTAGATAAAAATGGCAGTGCTGGGCCACCTTTTTCTGCCCTCCTATTGGCTGATATTTGACAGATTGTCCAACATACATGAATTACTTGGAAAAGAAAAGTAAAAATAAATAGTTTAGAGCTATTTAATTCCACTCTAACTCGTTTTAAAAGGATACTACCTTAATATAATTTCGGTTATCAAAGGAATTTATAGCAATTTATTGCTAAATAATTAATTTAATTTTCACTAATACAGGAGCGCTACCAATATTACAAACAAGAAAATTTCTACATTTTTCAAGACCCAAATATGACATATGACAGCGCTACCTCTATATTATAAATACTGTAAGGTAACGCCTTTAATGTGTTGTGCTACGAAGTGATAGAGGCGAGCCTTTCGCCATAATTGTTCAATAATAATGGAATGCATTTCAATATAATTCTGCTATTAGCCTTGCCATCATACTCGCAAAGAACATTGGTAAAATTATTGTTATGCAATTCTTAAGCGTCTATAAATTTAATTTATAAAAATATTAATAATTAATTTTCTCAGTAATTTTGGTGACTAGTTTACGGCAAAACTAAGGCTGAATTACAAAAACACAGTTTTCGTACAACTCTATTGATATTTGCTTTATTTTTATTGGAGAGGCGTTATGTCATTCCAATGTTGCCATTTTTAAAATATAAGCTTGACTGGCTTTCTTTCATTATCTTTCTCAGATAATTAATATAAAAAAAATACCGCAGAGAACTAAGAACAGCAAAATAATCACTGATTTATGAATTAAGTAATAACAATTTACTTCTGTCGCCCAAAAGCGCTATTGTGCAACTAATAATACCTATATATAGTTGTCCTTTCTTTACCGTTTACTTCGTTGGATATTATATTAGATACTATTACATTTGTAAAATAAATAAGTAATCGATGTTTAAATTGCGTGAAAAAGCTATTTTTCCATTTTTATTTGCCTTACGCCAATATAAATGGAACAAAATAAAATTAACTACCTACAGAGTTTGACAAGATAAAGAAAATCTGTAAACCTTTAAAGTGGAATATCTTAGTTCCCAGGCTTGCTACAATAGTAAACCTTAAGAAATAATTGTTAAGAAATTCAAAATCTATATTTTAAAATATTTTTCATCTCAATACACTTAAAAAAAAATACAGCAAAAAAATGTATGGAGGATTATCATTGTTCTTTGTCGGCATGTAAAACCAGTAACCCCGAAAAACCTATTTCAAATAGGTATAACTTTATAAAACATTTTAGAATGCCAACTAATGAATTTATAATAATAGGATAAAATTAACATATTCTAAGGTCCTTTCTGGGCGATAATCTGATAAACTAATTAAGGCTTTGTTTTAAAATCTAATACTCAACTCGTAAATTCAATGACGCGCTTCCCTGTACAAAATTGATGTCGGCAAGAGATAAATGTATTCCGGCGTAAATCCTCAAGAAATATTGGGGTGTACATTTATCCAGTTCGTTCACTCCAAAAACTTTGGATGAACAAGATGTTTATTTATGATGACGGCACATCATCGTCTTCCACTAATATACTAACTTCACTAGTCTCCGCAATTGTAAAAAACAAATACTATATGAAAAATAGACATTCCAGGCTTCCCATTTCTGGTTTTGGAATTTCTTAACAATCAAATTTCTCTAAGATACAGACTCTCAAAAATCACGCACAAAAATCGATAAAAAAGTAAACTTTAATTTTTGTGAGCAGTGTATTTGGTATGGAAGTAGCCGACGCAGTTTATATTTTATTCTCCAAAAATATAGTGTTCTCGTGGAATGAGCAAGAAATTCAAATATATTTATTACACTTTTATATTTGCTACTCTTTCAAACTCACAGGGATGAGATGGAACAGAAGTGGAGAGGATAACATATGTCTTAATAAGTTATGGGACAGAATGAGATGGGAGAAGACGGGATATAAAGGGGCGGGTCGGCAAAACAGTAAGAATAGAAGACGGCAGTCCATGAGTTTAGTTTCAGTAAATTAAGTTTAAATATGAATAAAATAGTTGGTACGCGAAGTAATATTTTCTAATGTGGAATGGACTCAACAAGTATCTATACCCGAGTAAAGTCGGGCCTGGCCGCTAGTCAATAAAAATAGATGTTAAAGAAGAAAGATAGTAGCATTATTTGTAAAACATATCCTTTTTGGACCAACAACCTATGACGTAGAACTACGGGAAATCGATTGCCGGTTCAGTTAAATTTATTCAACCTCATTTGATATGTTATTTAGTTTTATTTAATGTGTTATTTTGATAAAATATAGATATTTTTCCTTTTCTTCCTCTAAAATATCCTTCCAGTAATGTATTATTTTCTCCATCGGCAAAGTGGCCACATTGCGAGTCTAATATGATTTAAGCATCCACCTTTCCAAAAGGACAAAATGTGTCAATTTTAAACAATTTTCACAATGATTACGCACGATACGCGCTGAAACAGAGTATTTTCTTTCCGGTAGCCAAAACAAGACGCTTGGTAAGCAGAAAATAAAGAAATGGTCGAAACGCAGACTGATTTATGGGCAGGGGATTAAAGCAATAAAAGTAAAAAAAAACAAGGAATAGATGAAAATATATTTGAACATTCAATGGACGCTCCGAGCAATCCATCTTGCTGAGTTTGTGCTCAGAGAACTCCAAGTAATTTGTTAATTTCGTATGCTGGCTCAAGATTCATTCGCAATTACTTTTAGTGCAATTTAGTGTGCAATACAAAAGGTATTTACAGTTATTGTCTCAGCTTTGAATAAATATATTAATGCAGCTTTTATAATCGCCTCCGAATATAAATTAATAAAATATATAACATATCGAAATTTAAAGATTTAAATTAAACCTACTAAGCTAAACAAGCACAGACTTACTCGGCGAACGCATTTCAGATCGTATTATTTACTTTAGCACACACGATCTCGCATCAGATCCAGATTTTCAATTTTTAAATTTGATTCAAACAAACAATCTAACTCTTCACTTTCATATATAGGTATATCAAAACTGCTACCGAAAACGAAGCCGGTTGGTAGTTTTAGTGACTACAAGCACAATGCAACTAAAAATTTCGTAAAGAAACGCGACAATTTTGTTTTATGACTTTTTAAATATTTTGTATATAAAAAGAAATTAACAAAAAAATGTAACTAAAATAGAAAGTGTAAATACACAATATGATTATATGTAATATGAATATGTGTTTGTCATATGTAATATATACAATATAATATGTAAATAATTGTATAAATAAAACATAAATTTATCATTTACTAAAGTGTTTCTTATTTTTCTTATAACTATTTCAAATCGTTAATTCGTTAATTAATTTGATGCACTCTATATACACCGTATGTTTAATAGTTGAATAAATCTCTCAACATCTAAGATAAATATGTTTATACCATTAAACATGCGATGTATTTTAACCCGAGCAACGCCGGGTTTCGCTGCTATCTATATATATATAAATGAAACCCGTTTCGCGTTGTCACGGCATCACGTGTGAACGAATGAACCGATTTCGATAATTCTTTTTTAAAAATGTTTGTGGAAGTCCAGGGATGGTTCTTACGGCGAGAAAATTTCGAATAATTGCCGGAAAAACCCTAAAAACAGCCCTTTTCTTTTTCCCATACAAACGTTTTCTAACTAAAACGTAGAGTCAATTTAAGCTTTATTGCTATTGTATAAAGTTCATATTAAATTACAAGCAATCACTGTTGTTTTAACAATGTAGGTATGTTCCTAACGTCAAAGAGTCAATTTGCACTTTATTACCGCTACACAAAGTTCTAATACAAACATATCTATCAAAGCAGTGTGCGTGATTTTCCCATGCAAAATGTTCATGGGTTTGTAACTGTCATTTAATTTTCACCCTGTCGATATGGTAAACTCTTCCCTCGAATTAAAGAACGTATTTAAATAAAGGTTTCGAATCGAAAACATATATCCACAATATTCGATTGATGGCGTATTTTAGATTTTAAAGATGTAAAATATTGACAGTAGTGACATTTTAATTGTTTGTATTTGTTTATGCATGCGTTCAGAAATTTATTTTGTATAAACTAAGGAGAATATATCAAGCTACATTAATATAGGACAATGAAATAAATAATGTTCACACGTAATGGTGGATTTACATGTTGGCTGAGGCTGGGCCAACGTCTACCAACTCCAAGCTATTAACTATGAAAAACATCTTGCAATTGTTATGTACCCCTAATAAATGATTAACTTAATTAATTACTTTCTCCATTATGTTATATTCTTTCTCCATTATGTTATAATCAATTTGATCACTTTTAAAATTACTTTATTGTTTATTACTTAATTTCAAATTCAGTTTTAATTATTTTTAATATATTTTGTCATTGTATTATTATTTAAATTTGCATCCTGTGGTCTCCTATAATTGAAGATCACGTCGAAATGTAAACCACAACAATGCTATACCATTGTCTTCATTATATGTCATGTATCCATCCTTGGAGGTCCTCAATTTTAAAAAATAAAATAAAACATAAGACCAGCCGAGCCAAACACTCCGTTTACACGCTGGCGTTGGTGGAGGCTGGCTGAGGTTGGCCAAGCGTGTAAATGCAGCATAAGAAGCGTAGACAGATAATACTAGAAGTTATAATTACTCCTTTTCAAGATCGAATGCCATTTTTATCACGAAGTTTTACAGTGGCCTTTCATTCGCTATAATTCACTGATAGAAATGTACATCGTATCGGAGTGAGATAGGTTATATTATAAATAAATGGGGTAAAAAAAGGGTTGAAATGTTATGTCTAAGAAAATCGAAACCACTGAAGTTATGTCTATGAAATTTTATATTTTAACTCTTTATTACTAACAAAAAGTAATGGAGTGCAATATTTTTTAGAAAAACAGCATTTTGGTGCTGAAATAAGGGAAGGAATATTGAATGGACAGTATAAAACGTTAAAGTTTTTAATGTCAAAAATTCATAAGGCAATCTTTATATGTATATGTATATGGATGTATATGGAGAGAAGGGACATAAAGTAAAATAGAATGGAAGGTACGGGAGAGGGCTGGGATAGCTGTCAGATTTGTTAGGACTAAATGTAAATGCACGTTATAAAACGGGATGGATAATAAAGAGAAGGGACGGGACAGATTGGGAAGAGACTGAACAGGCGGATGAGACGGGATTGAGCCGGACAGTAGGATAGCTACGTCAAGTTTAGGTTTACAAGAGTTTATACGAAAAACAACATGTATTTGGTGTGGAGTGGAATCAAAAAATATATGCACCCAGGCGAAGCTGGGTCGGGCCGCTAGTCTAATATCTAATATATATATATATATATATATATATATATAAAATGCTAATGTTAGTACGTAAATCCACGGTTTTCTCTATCATCCACAACTCCGATCAATTCCCCGTTGGGGTGGTGAATACCCCTTGGTCTCCAGGTGTGAATAAGGGAGTTTGGTCGGGGTGGGTGGAAGTGGGTGGTTGTGGGTGGCGAAAATGTAAAAAAATATATATCTGTCCTTCTCTAACTTATGTGAACTTAGGGGAAGTTCTGAAAATTTCTGGAGTGATCTAGAAAGCTCCAGAATGTGTGCAACTGATATAATCAACCGAGAATGTTCTAGAACGTTCTAAAATTTTCTGGAATGATCTCGAAACTTCCAAAAAGCCTAGAACCGTTGAAATCGATCCGGAATGTTCTAGATCGTTTTAAAATTTTCTGGAATGATCTCGAAACTTTCAAAAAGCCTAGAACCGTTGAAATCGATCCGGAATATTCTAGATCGTTCTAAAATTTTCTGGAATGATCCAGATGATTTGGAATTTCTGACACCAGCACATTTCCTGGCAGGTGGACCAACATTAACCATTGTTGAATCTGAAAAAGATCAACGCACTAGATGGCAGCTCACTCAAAAGATATACCAAGATATCTGGAAGAGATGGCGAGCAGATTATTTGACTCATCTAAACGCACGGTCCAAGTGGCGACAACCACAACCAAATATAAATATTAATGACATTGTCGTTATACATGACGCGAATCTTCCTCCCGGAAAATGGGCTCTGGGTAGAATTATAGAGCTCCATCCCGGAAATGATGGATTAGCCCGAGTTGTATCCGTACGAACTAAAAATGGAACTATAAAAGACCTATAGTAAAATTATCTGTTTTACCAGTACGTGAAGATTTCGATCAGAAAATTAGTGATAAACCAGAAGGGCAGCCAAGCCAAGAAAGCACATCAAAACCAAAAGCTAAAGGTGCAAGAAACACGGGCATATTTCATTATATCACCTTAGCAATGATGTTGTTTACATTTTTAATGTCACCAGTTCAGTGTACATATCACGTAAAAAACTTAACCAACAACCAAAGTCTATATTTTGACTTAATCTCTACGATTCATATTGTCAGAGATGAATGGAAACTAGTAGCTTATTACGATTTGGAACCTTATTGGCAACAAGTTGCTACATAAGTATATAAACCATCTGGATTACATTTGTACAAATACCACAATTAGAACTCATTGCGAAGCGATTATATTACAATTAAAACATGGTTATACGGAATTAGAACATTACAATGACATGTTATCAAGTCAGCAGTTCCCAGGCCAGCGCGTGCGACGCCGCCGCGGACACATTAACGGCGTGGGTAATATTGCACGCAGTTTATTCGGTGTACTCGATGACCAATTCGCTCAGCAATATAATAGGGACATCGACCTGATTAAGGCAAATCAAAACCATCTAGCCGAGCTTTGGAAGAACCAAACATCAATAGTCGAATCCGAATTTAATGTGTTGAAACGCATCAAATTTTCTATTGATAAACATCACAAAATGTTTACTCATCACCTCAATCAGTTGGACAATAATACGGGCAAATTAAACCGTGAGATCCAAAGTGTGGAAAGCACCAATGAATTTTTACTTTCGGCGATTGCTGCGAATGGTGTGCTACTGAACTTAAAAGGGATTCAGGATGTTTTATTGGACACGGTCTCAGAAGTTCTATATGGAAAATTCAACATACACTTGTTAAAACCGGACCAACTGCTGAAAGAGCTAAGCATAATTTCTGGAAAATTACCAAAAGAATCCAGTTTGCCAATAGATGTCCTTCCGTCAGAACTACCAAAAATATAATAATAATAATAATAATAATAACTCTTTATTATAACACCATATACAAAAGATAAACAAAAGACAAAAACAAAAGAAAAAAGAAGAAAACAATAGTTATAGAAAAATAAAGTTGGTGATATAACTGGCGGTCTTATCGCTTTAAGCGATCTCTTCCAGACAACCGGTTGGTAAAGGAAAGATCCAATGGTTATGGACGGTGCTTATTATTAACAATAAACTTACATACAATATAAATATATAAATACCGATATAAACGAATAAATGCAAGATATGATACACTTAAATACAATATAATACATAAACATACAAATAATATACCATTTATTGAAGGTGAAGGCGAGAATGACTCCTGGTTATTTTATATTTGAAATTAAAATACCTCTCGTAAGTAGAGATAATTACGACGTTTACCAAGTACACGCTATTCCGAAAAAAGTTGGAAACAATATGGTTACACTAGTCCCAGTGTCGACTTACGTAGCCATCAACTTACGCAAGGATTCATATATCCAAATATCAGACACGGAACTTCGAGAATGCATTCCGTTTGACACCAAAACACAGTTATGTCCAATACAAAAACCAATTCACCACATGAAAACCAATGAAACTTTTTGTTTCAAGTCGCAGAAAGCGAACCCCTGTATGACCAAAACCGTGACTTGTCACGATTCATGGGTTCAACTAAATAGTATAAATACTTATTTATTTTTCTGTTGTGACCCACTTTTAATAAGAATTATATGTGAAGACCAAATAACTTCAGATCACCTCAGTAATGCCGGGATAATTAAACTGGATACCGACTGCACAATCAAAGGGAGCGATATTACTGTATTGACGCAAAAAAAATCTGCTTCAAAATGTAAGCATACATGCAGATGTCACGAAAATTGAGATACCTCTTATCAACCATGTATTTAACCAAGATCCTTGGGTACCGGTCACAGAAACGGAAACAATTATCAGTGACGATGACAAAGAACTAGATGACATAGGCTCTAAAGTTAGGCAATTAAAATCGGACACAGGCTTAATCAACCAAATCTCATACCACGACGTACACCACTACGTCGCGATCTACTTGTTGACGAGTATCGTGAGCATCGCGATACTAGCATACGGTGTGCGACTTTGGCGCGCACGCGTTGCGTCCTGCGCCCCGCGTGCTGCGGCGGCTGGAGACGGCGCACCGGAGCCAGCGGCACCGCCGCCGGCGCTGCCCGCGCGACCGGCCCGCCCGGCCCTGCGCGGCTTAACCAATGCCGCGTACCATTATAGTGTTAGTGATCAATGTGTGAGTGCATGTGAAAAAGCAGAGCATTGTGTACAAAATATGTGCGCGAGTGAATCGATTTATGCCAAACCAGTGCCTAGTGTCCGCGTTAATAGATCCTCTTCGCCTACCTTTCATAAACTTAGTTTTAATAAAGTGAATATTTATAAACCGTAGAGACACTAGAGTGTAGTATAGAGATTGTCTATCACCTTGTCTCACCATCATTCATAACCATCAACACCATCAATTCCTTCTCTTTCTCGCTGTGGGAGCATGTACGGTGCTAGCACCCTACATAGCGCTGCGCTGTGTCAGCGCTTTACGCCACACGAATAAAATGTAATAATTTTACCAATCGTGCGATCGTTGACCGGCTCGCGTGTCCTCATTACCATTACCATTTACCATTCCATTTAGGCTAGTTCAGACCAAATAAACCATAGTTTACCAAAAACCATTTTCTTTACATTTACGAACCATACGTAAATCCTTGTACGGACACCAAACCCCGTACAGTTAGTTTGTGATGAATATATTCAAGTCGGTGTTGGAAATAATGTTCTTTGATTGCAGAAAGTTGACTGAATTTGCTGTGAAGTGTGTCGATAGCAGCTATGCATGCTGTAGAAGCCACGTGTGCTTCTAAGCGGCTACGTAAGCCAATATAATGTATCGATGGCAGCTATGTATGCTGTAGAAGCTATGTGTGTTTTTGAGCGGCTATGAATGCCTAGATAATGTATGAATAACAGCTATGTATGCTGCAGCGGCGTGCACAGGATTTTGACACTGGGTATGCGGCGGAGTACACGGTCACAAAAACTTTTTCTTTTATAGTTTTTTAGCATAGCCACAGCCACGCGACGGATCTCTAAGTCGGAAACCATGCCAACATAACAAGTCTTAGATGTACTACTATTCATGTCCATCTTCTACGGCAACGCAGACAAAACAGCGATCGATCGTCGCGGCGGAAGAAATTCTAATAAGTAAAATAAAAAAAACTCACCTAGTCAGCTTTCAATTTTCACATATTCAAGGTTCCGGTTAGTTGAGATTACTATACCTATCCCGATGTAAATAAACGCAAGATTTCGGCCACCTCATTCATTCATTTGATAAACATACATTTTTAATACAAACCTCACAATCAAATAACATTTGAAAAAATAAACAAACACACTAGTAAAAGCAAATGACTACAATTAATATCGAAACTTAGTAATAAACTGTCAAATGTACACACTTTCAAATGTTAAAATGAAAATCTTTTAAGAAATCTATTTTTTTTACAAACATACTAGTATAAAATAGTAAACAACGCAAAAACACATAAAAAAAGCAAAATGGCCCCCGGGGCCCCGCGTAACACAAAGCATTTCTATTTAAACAAATAAAACCTTAATAACCAAAAATGCATAATGTGCATAGGTGATTTATTAGATTCCTGCCTATTAATTTTACTCGGATTATAGGCAACGAACATTTACGATTACTCCCGACAACTGCCGAACTTCCGAGGCCTGCCGCAGGAGTCGCGGCTTTCAATATTCATGGGTGTGTGCGTTTGCGACTGTGCACGGACACCAAAATTACTACACACATGCAAACAAATGTCATGCGGGACGCGGCGGCATGACTTGGTTGATTACCTACGTACATTATTTTGCTTTGCAGCGCCGCTTGCTTTTCGCGTGGCAAACATTATGTTTGCGTGATTGCAAATAGGCGCTATTTATAAAATATTAGGCGTTTTTAAGTTATTATATTTTGTTTATTCATTTATTTACTATAAATTAAAGTCATCTAAAACGTACGAACGTTATAATAAAATATCTGTGAATGGCAAGTAAAGCACTGCGTTTCTGCCTACAAGGAGTGCACGCCCCTGGTATGCTGTAGAAGCTATGTGTGCTTTTAAACGGCCATGTGTGCCGAGATGATGTATCGATGGCAGTTATGTGTGCTGTAGAAGCCAAGTGTGCTAAGTAGCTATGTATGCCTAGATAATGAATTGAAAACAGCTATGTATGCTGTAGAAGCCATGTGTGCTTCTAAGTGGTTATGTATGACGAGATATTATTTCGATAACAACTACGTATACTGAGGTAATTACGTGTATTAATACCGACTATGTATTATACGATTATTTAAGACTTACGCTTTGAAATTAATTTAATGAAATGAAATGAAATTACTTTCTTCTTTCTATTAGTCCATTATTTTCCCTAAATTTTTTATAGTATCATGAAATTAAATTAAGTAAAATACTTCGAGCAAAGAATATAGATTTAAAGCATGAAATTGAAATACCAGTTAATATGTTGTACCTTATAATTATACTCCGAATGTGCTGAAGGGCTTCTCCTTGTGTTTTTTTAAATCAATGACTAGATATGAAATGATTGATACAAATTTTTATTTTGAGGGACATCAATTATGGTGGAGTCAAGACACCAGGACTAATTGACAAATACAGAAAGCACGAACGCTTGAACTCTAAGGGAGTTGTAAAGACCATGTGTTCCAAGATGCAATCAAAGGGAAAACAGAAACAATCTTAGTTGTTCTTCGTCTACAAGTTTGGTCTTCTGAATTAAAGGCCAATGAATCAAAAGACTAGTCTTCTGAAAAGGTGCTCAACTTTATTCATCCTTTGCGAGGACATGATTCGAAAGTCGCATAATTTTAGAAATGCTGATTTTAATAATGTAATAGCGGAGTTTGATTTATTTAGTAAGTCTAAAATTAGAGTGTTGAATTATAAAGGTAAAGGAATGTGCTTTATATGAATGGAATGAGAAGCTGACCATATATTTTGTTCTACAAAAAACTATTTGGCCTAGCAAATAAACGGTTCGAAGCCCCTCCCGGTTAAGTGTTAACTGTGAAGAATGGCAAATTAAATTCAGAAAATCATTTCCCAGTGAATAGAATTATGGTCGGCTGCTTGAATAAATGTTGGCTAATACTGTTGTACTTGTAAGTTTTAATGAAAATGTGCGTGATAATTTCTATTATAAGTCAATGCAAAGTCAAATGAACTATATTGTCAATGGTAAATAAGATAAACCTGTTAGTGGTGCTCCAGCAATAGTTTAATAAATTGGGAGATTTATTGAATTTTTTCACTCTCAGCATTCCGTAATAGTCTGTTACCTATACTATAGAAGACGAGGTGAAGATAGTTTCAAAACGGTTTGATAATAATGTATCTACTTCTAATGCTAGTTTCATATTTTGTTTTAACTTTTACACTAAAGAATATCCCTACTTTAGGTGCCCTAAGCTGTTTAAGTGCCAAAAATGTCAGAGTAGGACAAGAAAATTGCTAGTTAGACCTCATAATTTCCCGGACTGAATTGAGTAAGTTTACTAATAGCTTACACCACAAATCACTGAGTAATAATAGTAACAAGTTCTATAAAACAATTAATGTTTACTAATGTGACTGCCTTTATTGATTTTGGAAGCAAATGCACTTTTCTTATACAATTTTCTGTTGCAGAAAGTCTGAATTTGTGTAAAATTGTAACGTAACTATCAATTATTAGAGGAATGCAAAATTTAAAGAATTTTCTATTGATAGATATAGGAGAACTATTAATTTAAATTATTAATAATTAATATTAATTTAATTTTAAAGAACATCGGTCACGTCCCTACATATTGCGACCTGATAAAGAAATATATTGTACACAGCTGGGATATAGTTTATTGTGTTGTATAGGGCAAGAGGAATGAAGTCCAGTTCGAAAAAGATTTGTGTAAAGCCGGAGATTTTAGAATATTTCATATATTTGTAACTTTTTAGGTAACGATTATCCTAATAAAAAATAGAACATTTTAATGTCATTGTAGTTGTCAGATATAGGTATCTATAGAGCCACAAAGTTATCTGGCCCGGTGGGCAAAAGTGGAAATAATAACGTCATTTGAAATGTCAGTCTATCTGCCAGTCGCTGACATATCTGCCATTGGTTGTTTACTCAATGTATTTATTTTTACTGCATTATTTAAAACTAGTGAAATATGCCGAGAACTTGATTAAGTGACGCTAGAAACGTTAGACTTCAGGTATTACATTTTATGAAGGAAGAAAAGCATCTCAAGCACCAATAAAACCTTAGAAAAATTGTATCAACGCGTAGTTGCCGCCACAGGTCTGTGTTGTCAGCTTTTCAAAATAAATACCACATAAACAAAATTTTGTACGTACTAGTACAATACATGTAAGTACATATAATAAACTAGAATTTATCGTTACGTTCGTGGGGGCCTGTTGATGAATGGACCAGACGCGACTGCCAACATGTTCACGGTGGTCGTAGGCTCGAATCCCAGGTCACAAATCTGACTTTTCGGAGTCATGTGGGTATTGATAGTCAATAAACACGCACTAAAACGGTGGAGGAACACATAGTGAGGAAATCTACATAACATAGCGATTTATAAGAATATCTATGGTATGTAAGTCCACCAACCCGCATTAGGCCAGCATGGTGGACTATATGGCCTATGATATGGCCTAACCACCCTCAATGGCACTCTCGATTGTAGAATTGGGCAGTTCCCAACAGTGGGACATATAGTATATGGGCTGATACAGATATACTTGTTTAAGGGTATGGGGAGCGATTTGTTAGAAATCTTGGGAAGGAAAAATAACAAGCAAAGGAAACTGGTCCACTAATTTTCCTGATACTATTGATCGAATTGAAAAATCTTACTTCACCCACTTTATTGCTATATCTATTTTTAATGGCAACACCAAATTCGACAACAGCGACTCTCTCACCGGGTCAGATAAGTTTGTGGGACAGTAATGTAGGGTGATCTTATGTTTACCAGGTACCTAGGAAGAAAAGTGTACTAAATCATAATGACGGCTTAGTAATTACTATGCTGTATAATTTCCTTGTCATAAAACTAATTAGCTGTTGAATATGGTATACACCATACCTGTGTTACCTTAAGGTAATAAGAGAAAATGTAGTATTTAGCTGTCAATATGTCGCAGAATTTTATCAGAATTTATTAGAGACTGTTTGGAGTATTTTTCGCTATTCTTCATAGTTTCGTATTTGGCCATCCACACACACTTGAAAATTACCCGCAATATATTAGAATAGGCATATACAGTGGCATATACATATACAGTGGTCACTAAAATAAAACACAAAATAAAATAAAACACATAAAATATTTTTTATATGTATTATTACTCATCTTCTCTTATTACAATAGAATCTAAGAACTCTGCAGCGGCAGCAACATCTATGTCATGATGTGGGCACAGCAATATTACTGTGCGACGTCCTACTGCACAGTTCCAACAATACTTAGTTATTCCGTCTCTGCCTGATTTGGAAGTTTTGCATCATTGTTTTTCATAAAAAACCACACTTCTGTGGGAACTCCAGGATACTAAACCATATTGACTAAATGGTAAATATGATACCTTGTGGATTCATGGCTAAATTAAAAAAAACGATTAATGGCATCGATATCAATGTTACACTAGATAAGACGTTCTTTGTAACAAACGTGTCCCACCCAAGTGCAGTGCATGCACCGCTAGAGTTGTGTTATAATAGGTTAAACTCAATACCTGTTCTTCCTGTTACTGTTCCTTCCAAATAACAGTTCCTAATAACTGTTCTTAAATAACAGCCTGTTATTTTTCAAGTTCGGTTTGCCAGTATGATTGGATACGCGTTGTTATTATTTATGGTTAAAATACTAGGTGCTTCTTGTTCTAGCAAAGGCCTATTCAGATGGTATGAGGGAGACCAACTACGTAATATGTACGTCAACGTTATAACAGGTAACACGACCTAATTCAAGAAGCATTTTCAAAGACGATTTCTACGTACATGACTGCCAACTGCTTTTCGCATAAATACTAGGTGTGTCTCGTTTTAACAAGTGACATTCGTGTGTACATTAAAAAGAGACGGGTGATGAGAACAGTTTTGTTAATAACAACTGTTATATTTTAAAGAACAGATTAGGTCTGTGGGACAGATATATGTTAACCGTGAGAACAACTGTTATCTGTTATTTGCCTTCCACCTGTTCTTTTGAACTGTTACGATAAATACGCCTCACTCCTATGCACCGCACACGAATCAGTCTGCCGTGTGACGGCCGCGCAATAGTACGCCTCTTTGTTTATATTTATAAGTAATTTATTTTGACTTTTCCCCGTCAAACCGACAGCGAAATTTTCTTAAGTTACAATATAATTAAAGAATACAACGTAAGTGATATACGATTGCAGAATAATGCCGATATTACAGATCTATTATTTATTAATGGATTAAATATATTTTAGAGCTCGTTAAAATACAAGGTGAGCTCCTTAATCGTGTATCTCATTTCCGCGCATAAAAATTGCCCGTCGAGTGAGAGAGACGAACTATATAAGATATAGATTATTCAAGGGACATTCATATCAGTGGACCAAATAGGCATAAACTATTCGAATACATTACAAATACAAATATGTAGGAAGGATGTAGTTGCAAATTGATTTCAGTATTTTATTTTAATCATATTATGTTGTTAATTTATAACTAAAAATATGTGTGTTGTATGTGTGTTTTGAAACAGTGGATAGTATTTAGACCCCATTTCTTAATATGAATTACTTAATGGACTATTCGAACCCATTGTTATTGAAGACTAATACCATTTAAAATTGTTTTATATTCTTCCGCGTCGGTTACGAAAAAAGGAGATCTCTATAATATTTGTCCAGAATTATTGGAATGGATATAAGTGGCTGCCATTAGAACATATATCTATATTTGTTCAATTCATTTTCGACACGAAGATTTCAGATATTCCAAATGCGATAGTCATTTTTGTATCAGCTTGTTAAAAATTCATAAATGTTATTATAATAAATGTTAGACTGATTGTACACTGATTGACTGCTTGACAGACTTGTACACTTGTAAGAGTATGTAATTTCATTTACATCATTTCCATTAATTATTCATGTAAATAAAAAAAAAACATTGCAAATATATTATTGCTATGACGGTATTTATACTTAGGCAGTATCTTAGGCAAAGCTATTATTGACATGAACTGTCTTGTCTGTCTAATAATCTTTGATCATAATTTGTAATATTCAAGTAAACGTACTAGATGTCGCTACTGAGCTTTTGACAAATACGGGACAAATAGTTTCTATAACGCGCCTCGTCTATCGGTAGAATATAAGTCAATGATTAATGGATAGACCCACAACACAATACAAACATTGTTGAGGAGCCCACTGTTGCACCGAGTTAATGTTGGAAATATGGTAATACTTCGCACTTTAAACCAAATCACAAAGCAAGGTCAGAAAGACAAGGTATATCGGAGTCCGTGATTAAAGCCAAGTCACTAATATGAACAGAGAATTAACAGTAGTCGTAAATCGGAAATGAAAAGAAAGCAAAATGACAGCCCATAGAAAAGTCATGTGTCATAGAAACTACCTACACTCACAGAGTACATTTTACCTCAGACTAAATACTCTCTAGACGTAGCCATAACTGGAACGTGAGAAATAAGAGTGAGACCGCAAGTTAAAAATTAGTGTGCGTAAAAGAGACAGAGAGTTTTTTTCTTTGTCCTTGTCACCGTGGCCGGTTTTTTTATTTGTCAATAAGCGCAGTTTGTCAAACAAATATACGTCAATCAGTTTTTCCGATATTTTAATAGTTTTGGATAGTGTAAAGCAGCAATTTATACAAATATTAGTGACTATAGTGTATATGCAATGGTGGGTTGTAGTATTTTAGCCTGCAAAAGCCGCAGTGAACGAAAAATTTGTGGAATAACATTTCACTCGTAAGTTACTCATTTATGTTACATTATAATTATTTTGTCGTTTATTGGTAAATAATCTTGTATTTTAATATCAATACAAATTGTTTTACTTAGAGAAATATCGATTACATTTAGAAATTCTACAAATAATATTAAATAACCTTAATTTCTTAAAAGTTTAGTGTTACCTTGTTATGAAAATTGGTTTACCCTAGATAATACTTGCATATTATTCCTTGCATACATAGCGTTATTCATACGTAAAAAAATAAAATTACTTCTTATTTTAGGTTTCCTACTAACAGTAATTAGAATTAAATGGGTGGAAGCTAATGGACACCAAAATTGGCAACCAACAAATAATTTTAAAATTTGCTCAATACATTTCGAGATAGATTCCTTTCATCATAAAAAGAAGAATGTTATACTAAAACCAAAAGCAGTCCCAATAAAATATGTTCATGTAAGTAGTTGATCATTAATTATTTTTAACACCGTTTTATTAACTTCGCCTATATGTATGTAACAGAATCTGTGAAGTCGATTTTCGAGCACTTCAAAACGTCGGATTGACTTGAAATTTTGCATACGTATCCAGGACTGATGACGACGCAATAATTTAAAAAGTATATGATATTATTTTATATTTTATCCAGAATAATAAACAAAATATTATTGTTGAAAAAATATTACCTATATAATTGGTAATTTGCGCGCAGTTGTCTTTCTTTGATAAGACAGCCGAAGATAGATGTTTTAGTGCAAGCAATTAAATTATAGTTTAAAAACTAAAAAAACAAGCTTTCATATAAGATCGAACTAAAAAGTAAAAAATAATCATAAACTCATTATCATTTAATAATAAATATGATATACGAATAAATACGATTTAAATCGTACGGTTGGCAACGCTTATGTTGGCCTGTGTTAGTACCCACCAAAAGTAGGAATTTTTCCCAACATGGCCACACTGAAGAATTATATATCTGTCTCTTGTGCGGCCACGGCATGGCTACGTCTAGAGAGTATTTAGTCTGAGACATTTTACATACTACCTACACTTATTTTTAATTTAGTACTACCTTCAACGTTGTAGATAAAACCTTATTTTAAAACAAAATATGACTGATGGAGCGCACTCATATGCGTTCAATAATATTTAAAAGACTTTAAGTATTTCTTTTTTATCTTTTTAAAAATAAATGGAAATATGCATTTTGACTCTAATAAATTACACAATTTTTTGATGTACCATTCAGAACTGTTCCCGTTCATGGTCCATTTCAGCCGATGTTCTTTAGAGGAATTAATAGCTATTCTTGATGTTCTTGTTGTTATAAACGAATTTATGAAGTCAGCCTTGATCATTAGTCAGAATGTTACTGAATTACCAAAAGTACCTGTTTTCAAGTTAAAAACGTGACTGATTGCAATTCCATTAGAAATAATTTAATAGCCCGGTTAGCTACCATGTTAGTACCATGTTAGCGATTTCTCTTTTGCTATAAAATAAGGTCTTGGAGTTTGCAGACTCATGTTGATGCGTAAATTTTACAATATGTATGACGTGATCTAGTACTCATTGTGCTTACAACAAAGATCATGTTTCTAGTATAATAGGCATGATGACTGATTTTGAAAATCTACTACAGAATGTTCGTATACATTATCAATACTTAAAATGAATTTAATTTTTTGAAAAAAGTAAAGATTTGCGAGAAAAATTACGTTTTAAATTTCACATTTTAACCTTTGCTCAAAAACGCCGTAATAGTAATGGCGTCCGTGTGTGACGTCATGCTTTTGTAAATGCTTGCTCGTGCAATGTTTACGTGTATGTATATTGTGATATATACATTTTATTATTTTTAATAGTAATGCCGAGTTTTAATGTGGATCGATGATGTGTAGTTCCGCAATGTAATAATACATCGATACAAACTCCGAGCAATTTGTTTATTAATGTTTCAATGGATAAAAAAGTTAGAAATATATGGTTAAAAATGGAAAGGCAAGATCCAGGATCTTTATCTTCCGTGAACACTATTCCTAATGTTTGACGGGTCCAGAAAACATATCAAAATTTAAAATTATTATAAATAACAATAGCGATAAATATCGGAGCTACGATCCATTTATTTCCTTTCGGTATTATTATCATGCCAATCGCTGTGTATATGAGTATTGAAAAACGTTATTAATGTTCCAATTAAACAGTGATATGGAATATCGCATAGTTCCAAATTTTGGAACTATTTGCGATGAATCCTTATTCCATGAGTAATGTTCCTTTTTAGTAGGTAGCACAAAACTGATTGCATTACTAAATATTATATAAATATACTGAATAACATAGAAATGACCAAAGCTAGCCAACAAGTTCGCGTTATGACTAAGTAATATTTACGAAAGTGACACGTCACTCGCTTCTCATTGGCGTTTCATCTAATATGGCGGATCCTTAGGTTTTGTACTTTTATTTTTGCAAAAATGTATTTAATCTTAAATAAAAACAAAAGCAAATGTTTATGTTGAGAATCCTTCTATTATACATTATTATATTAAACATTGGGCAGCGTTCGGGAAACTACGCGACGTCTTCTCGTCCAAAATACCTCAGTGCCTTAAATCGAAAGTCTTCGATAGTTGTGTGTTGCCAGTGATGACTTACGCCACCGAGACGTGGCCTCTCACTATGGGCCTTATTAGGAAGCTCAAAGTCACTCAACGAGCTATGGAGAGGGCTATGCTCGGGGTTTCCCTACGAGATCGAATCAGAAATGTGGAGATCCGTAGGAGAACTAAAATAACCGACATAGCCCACCGGATTAGCAAGTTGAAGTGGCAATGGGCAGGGCACATAGCGCGGAGATCTGATGACCGATGGGGTCGGAAAGTGCTCGAATGGAGGCCGCGTAGCGGAAAACGCAGCATAGGACGTCCACCCACACGATGATCCGACGACCTGGTAAAGGTCGCGGGACGTCGCTGGATGCAGGCTGCCTCCAACAGGTCTCTGTGGAAATCATTGGGGGAGGCCTATGTTCAGCAGTGGACTTCCTTTGGCTGATAGATGGATGGATATTAAACCCTAATTTCATTAACTCGTTGTTACTGTCATCATCCCCTTTGGGACAATTGTACCCTATAGTTTGTAAATAACAAAAACGGGAGTATACTTATATTCTTATCGTGGATGGATATCAAAAGATCATGTTTTTAAAAGCTCTCGAAGATACAAAAACTAAGACAACGATTAAATCACGTTCAAAAATATTTTATTTTCTAGATTTTGGATAATCGTTTCGAATAGTATCAGATTGAGTTACCTTCTTTTGATAAATAACTTTTATTTTTTTTTAGATTAATGGGGTAAAACGTATTGTGCTTAATTTGGCAGCATGTTACAAGAGTGGTTATGGTCGATCGTGTCCGACCTTAGATTACTATTAATATATCAGATCAGAATGCCCATAATGATTCTTCAGATAGTAATGACATAGTTCTGACAAAGACAAATCAGAGACTATCGGTAGCCGAATGTAATGATTCTTAGTCATCACAAACTGGCTTTGTTGTTGCTATAGTTATACATACAGAGCATGTCATGTATATGCGTAATATATTTAGCTTTAAGTATTTAATGTGTAACGTGCATCAGGAGATTGCACGTAGTAGGACGGCCGAATGTAATGATTTTGTTATTTTATTGTGAATATTTTAGGATTATAGTATGAGTAGTGGATATTTTGTTTGCTAAATCGTTATATTTTTATACCAATAACATTAAATACTCTTTCAAACTTCAATGTGGCTTGTTTAAAAAGAAATAGATTTAAAATGTGAAATGGAATGAGGTATTTTAAAAATGTAAAAAAACAATATCTTTTGATTGATGTCTTGTTGGTGCGTGGTCTGATCGTGTAATGTAGTAAAATGGATGTAAAACAATCAGAGAATAATATTGTAATCGAAGAGATGGAGTTTCATTCTTAGCCAGAGACACCCTTCCTACAACTACAGTTATAAAGTATGACAATTTGACGGCCATTCATAATATATGGATGAAACGTAAATACAACATGAAAAACGGTACCTGAATACATTGAGTTATAATGTACTACGTACTAGAGAAGACACCTCAAGCAAATAGTTTGTAACACGAGTTGGAGTCCAGGCGCTCCAACTCATTTAGTCTATGTCAAGCGCTTGCTGGAACTAGACACGTATCAGTGCGAAGTTTTATTCGACAAAATGCCGTCGTGTGCATTAAAATACTGCTCGAACAATTCAAAAAACATAAGTAAAAGTCAAGGTGTGACTTTTCGCCAGTGAGGTTAACTTATTATATTAAAAACACATTTAATCTAATTTAATATCAACAATAGTGACATGTGACAGCGGTTGATGACGGGCGGCCAAGCATGTCAAAGACTAACGATTATTTGTATGCGTAGAGTCGACAATATCGACGCAGTTTTGCAACGGATACTGAAGTATTTATATAAGATAAAAAATTAAAAGCATATAAATTAATATTTTTATTATTATTTAAATTAAAAGGTTTCTTCGGCCATGTCGTGAAACAAGAGAATTGTGGATCAAATTTATTCAGAAGAATTGCGGCGAAGAAACGTGGTTACCTTCAGATTATTCTCGCATATGTTCCGTACATTTTAAAGATGAAGACACATATAGCACAAAGACAGGAAGAGTGTACTTAAAGAAAGTTGCAGTACCATGCGAAAACGTAATTATACTATTTCATTTCCGATACTGTATGAAACTTGCAATACATTTACGGACTTTCCAAATAAGTCTGTCTAATAATATATAATAATCTGTCTGTACCAGGTAAGGCAGGTGATATTGTCGCTTGTTATTTCATATTTTTGATTACCTATGTATATATTTAATAAAAATATTTTAATTCTAGAGTGTTTCTATTAATTAAATCCTGAACATAAAAAATATTTATTTATAATTTAATTTCTTGTGTATTATTCACAAATAATGTGCTCACCAGGCGCCATGTTTATAAATCCGGTAAATAAAAGAAACCATATTATTTTATGTAAAAGAAACTATTATTTTATATTATATTTTAGTTGTCGGTATTAATATGTAGACATCATATAACGAAGAGTTACGATTAATATGAATTGTCTTATCTATTCGTGACACGTTTTTCTTTGGCCATAATTTGTATGATATCAAGTCAATAAAGTAGATGTCGCTATTGAGCTGGGACCATAGACGTAGTATCAATAGACTTGACATGCATTTGACATATATAGTCCATCTCACTTAGACTTATGCATAAACCTTAAAAAATGAAAGTGACAAAACATAATTTGCGGTCCTTGTCATAGTTTCACATAATTTTGTAGGGCAACACTGCGTGTACCCAAACAAATAAGACGTGCGGTTTGTTATAAACTAGAATTACTGAGTATTTTACGAATATTTGCGGTCAAAAATGTATGTAAAAGAGTGTTGAAACTGATTATAAGACAAAAGGTATGGTGTGCTGCTTTATTATTGGCTGTGATAGCCGATCTAAACGATAATATGAAAATATAACCTCTCACTGGTAAGGGAATTTTATTTAGTATATTGGTAAAAATAAATGTAGACGTTCATTATTACTAACATCTGCAATTAGTATTTCATAGAATACATTGAAAAATAGGATATTTGCATAAAAAATAAAAATGCTTTTTTTTTTACTTTATGTCTGTCCCTTACGGTGGAACTCGAATGTCGAGTCCATTTGATACTACGTCCATGGCTGGGACAAATAATTTCTATGACATGTCTTGTCTATCGGTAGAATATATGTCAATGCCTGAATAAAAGTTCTTACATTTCAAAGTTTAATACTTCTGCATAAAATGTTCGCGAATCTTCGGATCATAATTTAAATTTATGGTTAGAATCGACAATAGTGGCGGCAATTTTGAACTTTGTAGATATTGATACGATTGTTGTTAAAATCATTAAAAAACCAAGAAATAGGAAACACTGTATACTTGTATTATTCTATCATATGTTTTGTTTTTAGCTCCTTGGTCTAGCAGCAGTGTAAAACGCTAGTTTACATGTAAGTTCTGCGATATTAACGTCCACAGAGTAAGTTTCAAATCATGATAAGAGTATATATTCAAGCAAACGAACCTTTTAAAATAACCAACGGTGCTGATTTTGTAAAATTATCTGATAATCAATAAAACATTCCATTTCATAATTTCATCTTAATATATATAATTCACGTGTCACGTTGTTTCACGTTGGCTCCTAAACTACCCAACTGATTATAATGAAATTTTGTAAATATGTGTGATTTGTTCCAACTTAAAGGGTGAGATAGTTTTTATCTTGATTAAATTGATGAAAGTATAAAAAAATGGTTGCCTGTAAAGTCGGTTTTACGGGCGAAGATTTTACGTGACAACGTCTTTTTCTCGGTAGAATATTTATTGATATGAATATAATTAAATTGCACAATAGGAACAAGGAATTGAATGAAAATAAGAATTGCACAAATTTTAACTATAGAAATATATTTTGTTTACTAAAACATTGTACATGTAATGACGAATCTAAGCACTCCATATTTTCACTACAGACACAGCTGACGATACTTTAACCACACGTGTGAACTTGTATTGTGACGCTTTCTTGTTTTTCCAACGCCAAGAACGTTCGAGAAAGACAAAGACAGAGACACAAGCATGCGCCGATTCAATGCGCCTAATTCTCTAGTGCTGCGCGCGCACCGTTACGTTACCGGGCGTTACACTTTTTCATAAGTGACTCCCAGCCGCAACCTAATTTAAGACGTTGTCACGTCAATAAGAAAAATCGTATTTTGCCTGCTCTCGATTGTCGAGCTCGTCAAGACGATTCCTCTGACTCCAAACACGGGGGGTTTACTTTAAGAAATGACGGAGTTATGCCTGGACAAATATTTTAGGGGAGAGAGGGAGGAATTTGGGGATTTGGTTGGGGCCAATCTGTAGAGCTCACCGAGCCGGTTCCAAAGATACCAAACTCGGTGGGTCTACGATCTATATTGGCCGAGATAGGATTGGGGGGGGGTGAGGAAAATTTTCGGGGTGGGGGTAAGGGAGGGGGGGGGAGGAAGGTTTCGTGGGGAGGCTAACTTAAATTAATTTTTTGGAGGTAAAATATTTTTTTTTGGGGGGGTAATTTTTGCGTAATTTGGGATTTCTGGCGGGGTCAATTTGTAGCCCTCACCAAGACGGTTCCGAGGATACCAAACTCGGTGGGTCTACGACCTATGTTGGCCGAGATAGGATTGGGGGGTGAGGTAAATTTTCGGGGTGGGGGTAGGGGAGGGGGGGGGGTAGGTTTCGTGGGGAGGCTAATAGGCACTATTTCGGAATAAGGGTGGGGGAAGGCAGGGGGGGGGGCTATGGGACAATTTTGGAAAAAGTGGGTGAAACTGAAAAATAATTCTCTAGTGCTGCGCGCGCACCGTTACGTTACCGGGCGTTACACTTTTTCATAAGTGACTCCCAGCCGCAACCTAATTTAAGACGTTGTCACGTCAATAAAGGAAAAAAACCATCGAAAAAAACATTTTGCTATACAAAATGTTCATGGGTTTGTAACTGTCAAACATTGAATGTTCATACCGTCGATACGGTAACAAATGGAGATTGCATTCCGTATACATAAAAGTGAAGCACAAAAATTTACCCTTGAATGAATTTGTTGTTTTCTGCTATCATTTTCTTTATAGTGTAACAACACTAAAATAGTAACGTTGAGTTGTTACTTTACATTGCTAGCTTATTTTTATATCTGGCCTTTCCTATTCCTTTATTCTTTTTTTATTGATGTAAAATTGAAGATTGGTTGCTTGGAGATTATGTCTAGATGTAAACAGTCTAAAATATTATCCATTTGTAAATTATAAATGTATTGAGACAAATTTAAAATAAAGTAAACATTGGAAATGAATTACTCCTGAGTCTTCTTCTTTTAGTTCAGAAGCGGGATGAAAAGAAAAATATCTGATTTATGCTTGCGCCCTAGAAATTAAGCGATGGAACTCGATAGCTCCGTACGGAGCCGGAGGAGCCGGGACATGCGATCTTCCCATAGCTTAAAACGCGGCGAGAATGAGCGAAGTCCCATTTTACAAGCGGGAGAGCGTCGCAATGAACGTGACCGAATTACTAGGAACGAGAGACGGGAGTGGAGTTCTAAAAGGAGCCCCCGGTATGCGAAGTCCAATAACAAGGAAAATATGCGGTCATATAGTAACCGAGTTAGTCGAAGGGATACACATGATCGTAGCGGAATTCGAATCGGCAGTTTTTCCAGTAGTCAAAGCCAGCTCAGTAATATAAACCAGAGGCATAGTCCTAGTCGTAATGAATTAAAAGAGAGATTACATTTGTTAGAAACCGAATTAATTAAAAGACGTTGTATTAGAGATAATGATCATGTTGAGAATGATGTACTAAACTTAAGTAAGAATCTTAGCCCCGTGCATATTCCCGAAACAAACTCGAGTGAAGCTCCTAAAACTACTAATATTTTAACACCTGATTTTAAAAGTTCTAAACAGGAAGGTTGTGGTAACGGAGCTCCTCCTAATTTTTTTGAGGAATTTGTAAAAATTTTTAAAGGTAAGGATCGCGAACGTCCTTCCTCCTTGTTGAATGTTCTTCCTGAGTTTGATCCGTTGTCTAAGGAACAAACAATACAAAGTTGGTTATACAAAGTTGACGAATGCTCCGAAATATATGATTGGGACGATAAACAAACTATTCACTATGCTTTGCCTAAATTATCTGGACAAGCTAAAATTTGGTTGCAGGGATTACCGTCTATTAAGCATAGCTGGTTAGAGTGGAAGCAACTTCTACAGAAGTCTTTTTCATCTACTGAAAACTATGCTGAGCTTTTGACGGAAATGCTCAATAGACGGACGCGCCCTGGAGAATCCTTAGAGTTATATTACTTCAATAAAGTTAATTTGTTGAATCGATGCAAGATTTTCGGCAAAGAAGCAGTTGATTGCATAGTATTTGGTATTGAAGATAAGGGCATACGCTTAAGCGCCCAGGCAGGGAAATTTAGTAGTCCAGAAGAAACACTAGATTTTCTGAAAACAATTAAAAGTCACCCAAGGGAAAATCTTGAAGCAAAAAGAGATAATTATAGGGACAGGCGACTCACGAGTTATACTGCAATGAGTACTAATACTAATCCGATACGTAACAATGACGGTTTGGTTAAGAATCTTACTAATACAAAAAAAGTTATTGTATGTTTTAATTGTAGAGAAATGGGGCATTGCAGCTATAAGTGTCCTAGACCTATAACAAAATGTGGGATTTGTAATTTTATGGGCCATAATTCTAACGATTGTAGGACAAAGGGCAACAATGCCTATAATAACAGTATTACACCCAATAATTCTAATTTGAGTAAAAGTGTTCTCGATGTCAATGTTGGTGACAGTGAGGAGGACAAATACAAAATGATTATAAAGGTAAATGATAATGCGATTCTAGCTCAAGTAGACTTAGGTAGTCAAGTTACGCTGTTGAGACAATCTGATGCAACTAAGTTGGGTCTTCAGTGGGAACTAGTAGAAGGGCCGTATTTGAAAGGATTAGGGAATATTCCGTATTCTCCACAGGGTCGATCAATAGTTTCAATAGAGGTACAGGGTTTAAAAGAAAACAATGTAGAGGTATTCATAGTGGATGATTCCTTAATTAATATTCCAGTTTTATTAGGTCATAGTTTTACTGAAAGACCAAATATAAAGATAACTAAAACTGCGACAGATTTAAAGTTTGAGCCAGCAGATTATGAGTGTAATACAAGAATGAAACTTTTAGTCTCTGATGATACAAGTGTTGCAGTTGGTCAGTTAAAAACAGTGAACGTTGATTCTGTTAATAATTATAGTGGTAATATATACATCGCTGGCTCGATTAGAGGCGTTGAAGACAAAATATATTATTTATTACCTGGAGAATATGAAATGTTGAACGGGAAGGCTTGTTTACTCGTACAAAATGTAGGGACTCAAATCATAACACTTTGTAAGGGAAAGCTTATAGCACGTGCGAGTAGACCGGCATTCCATTTAAATGTTTTGAAAGTAGGTAGTTCACAAATACCCTGTGGATTTGAGGCAGATAAAATGGAATGTGGTGATCACCTTACTGACGTTGAAAAACAAAAATGCAAGGACCTTCTAACCAGCTATAAAGGTTGTTTTTCTAGTGGTTTGCATGACTTAGGGTTTTGTGTTGTTGGCGAAATGAAGATTATTTTGAAAGATTCTACTCCAGTAGTTTATCGACCATATCGATTATCACACTTGGAACGTGTCTTGGTTAGAGGGATGGTTGATGAGCTAGTTTCCAATGGTATTGTTCGAGAATCAAATTCGCCATATGCGAGTCCAATTGTTTTGGTACAGAAAAAGTCTGGTGAGAAACGCTTATGCGTGGACTATCGTGCTTTGAATAATCGTACCAAAAGAGATCACTATCCGTTACCACGAATAGAGGATCTTTTGGATCAGTTATCTGGACAGTTGCTTTTCTCTACACTGGATCTTGCATCTGGGTACCACCAGATTGCAGTCGCTGAGGAGTCAAAAGAAAAGACTGCCTTTATCACACCTGACGGGTTATATGAGTATAACCGCATGCCATTTGGACTGGCTAATGCACCAGCGGTGTTTCAGCGTGTTATTCATAAAATTTTATGTAAATCAAAAGTCCCGTATGTCGTGATCTATATGGATGATATATTGATCCCGTCCAAAGATTTCGATGAGGGCTTGCATCGTCTTGGAGAAGTACTTGGTTTATTGCGTGAGAGTGGATTAACTCTAAAAATAGAAAAATGCAATTTTCTCCAAGAACGTGTTGTTTTTTTAGGTTTCGAAGTTGACAAGGACGGAGTACGCCCTGGAGAACAGAAAACATTGGCAGTTTCAAAGTTTCCTACTCCACAAAACCTACATGAAATCCGCAGGTTTTTAGGATTAGCTGGATTTTTTAGAAGATTTGTTAAAGATTTTGCTACTGTAGCAAGGCCTTTAACAAGCCTTCTTAAAAAGGAATCATCATGGGTATGGACTGAAAAACAAGAACAAGCTTTTCTTTTATTAAAAAAACTGCTAGTTGTAAGACCTGTGCTGGCTATATACGATCATAACGCTGAAACGCAACTACATACAGATGCGAGTAAATTTGGGTTAGGAGGCATGCTATTACAGAGAGTGGGTCATGGTAGCCCATGGAGGTCTGTCGCTTATTTCAGCCGTCAGACTACTTTGGATGAACAACGGTTTCATTCTTTTGAACTTGAAACTCTGGCTGTCATTAGTTCATTGAATAAATTTCGCCCATATTTGATTGGTATTAAGTTCACTATAATTACTGATTGTAACGCTCTTCGTTCAACTTTTACAAAACGGGACTTGATTCCTCGCATTTCTAGATGGTGGATTCAATTTTTGGAATATGATTGCAGTATAGAGTATCGTCCCGGGAATAAAATGGTTCATGTAGATGCTTTAAGCAGAAATGCAGTTCCAGACGGAATGGAACAGACTCATGTACTTGATATTCTAACGATTAAGATTGATGACTGGGTGGCTACAGTTCAATATGCTGATGAAGAAATTAGGCGTATAAAAGAGATTTTAGAAGATCCGGAAACATCAAAGATAGCATCAATACACAAAGAATATAAATTAAAAAATGGTCGTGTTTATCGTATTGTTGAGGATGGAGTTTTACGTTGGCTAGTTCCAAGGGGAGTCCGGTGGCAAATTCTAAGGGCTAATCATGACGAGGTGGGTCACTTCGGCTTTGAAAAGACTTTTCAACGCATCAAATCTCTCTTTTGGATTTTCGAAAATGCGGAAATTCACAAAAAAATATGTATCATCTTGTATCGAATGTGCGTACCATAAAATTCCATCTGGCGCTAAGGAAGGTTTTTTACATCCAATCCCAAAAATAGATATTCCGTTACATACCTTACATGCTGACCATCTTGGTCCGTTTCCAAAGAGCAAGCGGGGTCATTCTTATATTTTAGTGATTGTTGATTCATTCACGAAATATGTGAATTTGACCCCCGTTCGCAGTACAAAGTCAAAGGCTAGTATCAAGGTTTTCAAAATATTCTTTAGTCTTTTTGGTAATCCTTCAAGACTCATAACAGATAGGGGTACTAGCTTCACCAGTAAGAAATTTAAAATGTTCATCCAGTCTCTGGGCATCAAACATGTTTTGAACTCAGTCGCTACTCCTCGTGCAAATGGCCAAGTCGAAAGGTATAATCGTACAATCCTGGCGTCATTAGGCACTTTGATGCACAATCATAATGATGAAGATTGGGACTTAAAACTACCAACTGTTCAATTGGGCATTAACACTTCAGTACACGATGTCACTAAAAGAACACCTGCTGAACTTTTATTCGGATGTAAAATAGGTAATCCTTCACAGGGTGTGTTGAACAGTATTTCTGATGATATAAGAAATGACAAAGATTACAGCAATGTTGTCGATATTAGATCCGAAGCTAGGGTTCGTATGGAACAAAATCAGCAAAAAAATAAACAAAGATTTGATAAACGACGTAAAGTAGGTACTTCATACAATGAAGGTGATTTAGTTCGAATTATTAGAACAATACCGTCTGGTACAGGTAAATCAAAGAAACTAGAGTCAAAATTACAAGGCCCTTATAGAATTAAGAAAGTCCTTCCCAACGACAGATTTCTTGTAGTGGATACTCCTCTTACTCGTAAGGGTAAAATGTATGAAGCTGTAATTTCTCTTGACAAGATTTTCCCTTGGTTGTCTTTTGATGCACCCTCTTATTCTTCGAGTGATGAAAGTGATTAGATTAGATATCACATTAAAATATTATGGTTACTATTATTCATATTTTTTTTTTTAATGTTTTTGTTCTACGGAACTAGTACCTATGATATGTATGTAAGTTATGACCATTTAATTAAATTTATTTTTGTTTGTGTTAAACACATGGAATTTTTAAGATAGGTGAGGTTTTTGATTTGTAATCACAAAGAGATAAAAGTTAGATAAAGGGAGGTGCTCATAATCTAGAAGAGTGACAATGTTCGTTCGCTCTAGAGGGTTATGTTGCATGCAGCTATATTCTGTGAGGTGAAGAGACTGAAGTAACCTTTCAGAACTTTAGCTATTATTAAGTGAGGTGCTCATAATCTAGAGGAGTGACAATGATTGTTCACTCTAGAGGATTATGTTGCATGCAGCTATAGTCTGTGTGGTGAAGAGACTGAAGTAACCTTTCAGAACTTTAGCTATTGTTAAGTGAGGTGCTTATAATCTAGAGGAGTGACAATGATTGTTCACTCTAGAGGATTATGTTGCATGCAGCTATATTCTGTGAGGTGAAGAGACTGAAGTAACCTTCCAGAGCTTTAGCTATTATTAAGTGAGGTGCTCATAATTTAGAGGAGTGACAATGATTGTTTGCTCTAAAGGAATTATGTTGCATACAGCTTTATTCTGTCAGGTGAAGAGATTGAAGTGACCTTTCAGAACCTAGCTATAGTTAAAACATCAGTTATTTAAATTTATTTTTGTAATAATTGTTGCGAACTGTTCGTTTTTTTTTTTGTTTGTTTCAAGTGGTTCTGTTAAAAAGTTATTTTTTTTTTCAAATATACCTATGATATAGTTGAATAATTGCTAATTTGTATAATTATAGTTATAGTTTTTCTTAGTCTGTGGTTATACTTTATTTTATTAGAACGAAGGGACTCGTTTAATGACGGATGGCCGACTGTAACAACACTAAAATAGTAACGTTGAGTTGTTACTTTACATTGCTAGCTTATTTTTATATCTGGCCTTTCCTATTCCTTTATTCTTTTTTTATTGATGTAAAATTGAAGATTGGTTGCTTGGAGATTATGTCTAGATGTAAACAGTCTAAAATATTATCCATTTGTAAATTATAAATGTATTGAGACAAATTTAAAATAAAGTAAACATTGGAAATGAATTACTCCTGAGTCTTCTTCTTTTAATAGTGACAACGATTTTTTTTAAACCAGGACATACCAAATTAGTATTTCGTAATATGGATATATATACATAATTCGGTTTAAATTCAAAATGATAATTTATAATACCAGCTAGAAATGAATGATGATGATGATGATGACTCGCTTTCGGGCAGCGAGGTGTAATATATCTAGCCATTCTCAATCGTAGTCCCGGTTGTAGAGGAGGCCCTCGCCCTGCAGTGGGACGTCTATGGGCTGATACAGTACAGTAAAGTAAATGGAGCCAACTATGCTGGTGAAGGTTATTTAACTTGAATAGTTTGAATGTTTGTTAGAAATTATTTTAGAAACAGCTGCTGGTTACAATCATGCATACATACATAAACACGTTTCACCATATATTTTTCGTTCCAAAATGTGATAAAGGGTGAGCCTTATTACCATATCGGGCACAACATCCTGACTCTGGGCTGATAATTAGAGAAAATCCAATATCACTATGCCCGACCCGGAATTTGAATCTGAGATTACAGTTTTGGAATCATTCCGTAGTACAACTGCGAGGCACCGAGACATTCTACGCCACTGAGGCAATAACAATGACAAAAGCACATTGCTTACCATTATATTGCAGCATTTGCAAAAATCACATTTGGAGTATCAGTACATTTTTGAGTTTCAAAAAGGTGACCGTGAAAATCACGCTTAAATAAATATTGAATTAACTTAATTGGATAGATTTCGTTCAAATGGCCATAAAAAAAAACTGTTATAAAATTTCTGTATTAATACAACAAGCATTTTTAAAATCGTCAAGAGGGATGAACAATTTCAGTAACACTCCAATAGAGATCTAGTGGAGCGCCCGCACCACTTATAAATAAATAAATAAATAACACTCAACAGTCACATACATAGTCCTGACCCCACACTAAGATCGAGTCTTGTGTCGTGGGTATCAGGAACTACGAGAGACTTTTCGGTCTCACAAACACCTAGACCCGGAAGAAATATTTGTGAGCCACACAAACAGTTCTCTCGGTGCGGGGATCGAACCCGCGGCCTCTCTTATGACAGGCGGCGTCTAACCAACTGCGCCACGGAGGCTGTCAAAAATACTTATGTCGAAAAAATTTACGCGTTTTCAGCCCGGCCCTTTAATTTATTACAATTATTCAAATACATAAAATAGTACACAAGGATTAATAAGATGTTCTTGAGAATGATGATTATCATCTTTAATAAACTATTCACAACAAAATTCTTGCAGATTAATATTTTTTTCCTATTAATGGTATTTTATTTAACCTCTTTTCTCGCCTATTCGGATCTTTAGGAAAACTGTAAAGAGAAATTAAACCACAGAATAATTTATACTCATTTTTAAGCAAAAATATAATTTAAATCACGGCTTGATTATATTGTGCACACCGCAGTGGAGTATCTCTGTGAAATACGGTAACATTTTGTAACTGTGTGTAACTTTTGTGGCTATTTGTTGAATGTTACTCAGCGCATCGGCACCTCCAATAACTTTTAGCAACAACATCGAAAGGCATCTGTAACAATGACGTTTTCGATTTTTAACACATGTTGACTGTTTTTTAAAAGCTAGGTAACATACTTACCAAAATATGATACTTGGCTAATTTAACCTAACTCACTTAAGGATCCCTAAGTAATGTATTTGCAGTCGGTAAGATCATTCACGCAGTTTTAAATTAGAGAAAAATGATAGCGACACTACTTTTTCGGTATTTCGCATATTAATTTACGAATTTAAACGTTGTTCCAACTAAAATAAGTAACTTCATGTTTCAAAAAACTTTTTGATAGCACTTCAGATATGTTTCTGTTGTAAACACCTAACAAAAAAAACGATATCAATTAATGACAGTCTTCACCTCCTCATAATTCAATGACTCTAATTGCAGCCAAAGGTTAAACTATGGTCACCCTAGTCTCTTTGTTTACAAAATATTCACAATATAAATAATCACGTTTATCTTTATGCTTATATGAAAAAAGTGTTCATGAATGATGCAAGACACATTAATCTCACAGTTCATATGTAAAATATCTATGTGTTTAATACTTTTGTATAAATATTCACAATAAATAAATAATAAATAATAAATAACACCCAACAGTCACATACATAGACCTGACCCCACATTAAGATCGAGTCTTGTGTCGTGGGTATCAGGAACTACGAGAGACTTTTCGGTCTCACAAACACCCAGACCCGAGAGAAATATTTGTGGGCCGCACAAACATTTCTCTCGGTGCGGGGATCGAACCCGCGGCCTCTCGTTTCACAGGCGGCGTCTAACCGCCTGCGCCACGGAGGCTGTCAAATAATTATGACAATCGATTTACCCGTGTAATTTCACGGTAGATACTGGATGCAAAACATTTTTACAACTACACAATACACAACTCATTCTGGAAAATCACTACACACACTGAAAAATACGTAAAAATGTTGAATTATGTGAAATAACCGCAGAAAAGAACATTTACAAAATAACAACAGTAAATGATTTTGTTATTTGAAGTTGTCATTTTGTTATAGTGTTGCCTAGCAATGTATGCGCAATGAGCAATTAAATGAGGAAATAATGTAAAATAAAAATATTAATAACGTTAAGTAATAAACACCAAATCCTAATCGAATACGTAGTTTTTTAGGATATCATGACCATACAAACTTATGTAAACGCACAGGTCGAAAACATAACCTTTTTATTTTAATTAGTTAATTAATACCATCAATACTTTGTGCTATTTGGGGAAATAATTCGTAAGCTTTGGCAACATAAGAAAAGGATCGAAGACCATACCTAAGGTCAAATTTCTGTGCTTCAGTTTTCTAAAAGGAATGCAATCTCCATTTGGGTATAAGCTTCTTGATACGGTAAACTCTTCCCTCAAATTAAATAACGTATTTAAATAAAGGTTTCGAATCGACAACATATATCCGCAGTATTCGATTAATGGCGTATTTTAGATTATAAATATGTAAATTAATGACAGTAATGAAAAGTGGTTGACATTTAAATTGGTTGTCAAATATTTATGTATGTGTTCAGAAATTTATTTTGTGTAACCATCGATATCAATGTTACACTAGATAAGACGTTCTTTGTAACAAACGTGTCCCATCCAAGTGCGGTGCACCGCACACGAATCAGTCTGCCGCGTGACGGCCGCGCAATAGTACGCCTCTTTGTTTATATTTATAAGTAATTTATTTTGACTTTTCCCCGTCAAACCGACAGCAAATTTTTCTGAAGTTACAATATAATTAAAGAATACAACGAATATTTAATGGATTAAATATATTTTAGAGCTCGTTAAAATACAAGGTGAGCTCCTTAATCGTATATCTCATTTACGCGCATAAAAATTGCCCGTCTAGTGAGAGAGACGAACTATATAAGATGTAGATTATTCAAGGGACATTCATATCAGTGGACCAAATAGGCATAAATTATTACAAATACAAATATGTAGGAAGAATGTAGTTGCAAATTGGTTTCAGTATTTTATTTTAATCATACCGGGTATCTCAAGACTGCTACCGAAAATGAAGCCGGGTGGTAGTTTTAGTAACTACAAACACAATGCAACTAAAAATTTCGCAAAGAAACGCGACAATTATTTTTTATGATTTTTTAAATATCGTCATTTTTGGGTGGTAAATCCATAGTTTTTGCTAAAATAATAATTTAAACTCTTTTATACCTTAGATTATTTATAAATAAAAGGGTATACACTATTATTTTAGGAAAAAATGTATTTACCACCCAAATATGGTCAAAGGAAAAAAATAACCAAAAAAAAATTGTCGCTTTTTTTGCAACTTTTTCTGTTGCATTGTGTCTGAAGTCGCTTAAACTACCACCCGGCTTCGTTTTCGGTAGCAGTCTTGAGATACCCTGTATGTTGTTAATTAATAACTCAAAATATGTGTGTTGTATGTATGTTTTGAAACAGTGGATAGTATTTAGACCCCATTTCTTAATATGTACAGTATCTTAGGCAAAGCTATTATTGACATGAACTGTCTTGTTTGTCTAATAATCTTTGATCATAATTGTAATATTCAAGTATAAGAGCCACAAAGTTATCTGACCCGGTAAGAGAGTCGCTGTAATCGAATTTGGTGTTGCCATTAAAAATAGATATTGCAATAAATGGGGTAAAGTAAGATTTTTCAATCCGATCAATAGTGTCGAGAAAATGACCAGTTTCATCTGCATATTATTTTTCCTTCACACGATTTCTAACAAATCGCTCCCCAAAACCCTTAAAAAGTGTATCTGTTTTATCAATACAAGCATGGCTCCGAAAAGTCAGGAGTGTGACCTGAGAATCCAATCCGCAACTAGCGTGAACAAGTTGGCTGCCGCGTCTGGTCCATTTACCAACAGGCCACCACGCACGTAACGTAAAATGAGACGAGTAAGATACATTTTAGTTTATGATTTGTACTTACATATTATATTCTACCAGTACGTACATAATTCTGTTTTCGTGGAATTTATTTTATAAAGCTGACAACACAAACCTTTGGTGGCAGCTACGCGTTAATACAATTTTTCGAAGGGTATTATTGATGTCGGAAGACGCTTTTCATCCTACGTAAAATTTAATACCTGAAGTATAATGTTCCTAGCATCACTTTTAATAGCTTTCGGCATTTTTCACTAGGCGGATATGTCAGCGACTGGCAGCTAGATTGACAATTTCAAATGACGTCTTTGTTTCCAGTTTTGGCCACCGGGCCAGATAACTTTGTGGCTCTATAAACGTACTAGACGTCGCTACTGAGCTTTTGACAAATACGGGACAAATAGTTTCTATGACGCGCCTCGTCTATCGGTAGAATATAAGTCAATGTGTGTAACCTAAAAAGTATATTATTATGAAGCTACATAAATATAGGACAATTAAATAAATAATATTCACACGTAAGAAGTTTTACTTCTTTCCAAGATAGAATGTCACTTGAAAATCAAAAATCTTTCATAAAACAACACATCAAAATAAAATGTTGTGCTGATAAATGAAACGGGACCTGCGGAAACCTACAAACTCCCGGGCTACTTCATTTACCGACAAGACGAAATCTCACCGAAAAACAGACCCTACTACTACTGCAGAGGCTTGCTAGTAACCGTTGAGAGAAGACTCCTCCACCAAACACTACCGCGACTACACCTTCGCTCTATGTACGGACTTGGCGTGGAAGTATGCATCGCAGGCAACCCCCATCGGTTGTTTGAAGCCTACAAGTCACCGGGATCGAGATTGGCGAGAGCCGATATCCATGCCTTGCTCGACTCACCGAACCCAATCATCGAACCATCATCGCCGTAGACCTGCACGCCAAGCACCCACATACACACATGCATACATGGGTATGCAGTCGGAGGACCAGACGCGCCAACGCGCTACCTAGCGGGCAGTGCGTACAGCCCGACCACCATCGACATAACCATTCACCGTGGACTCCGAAGCCAGCCAACGCAGGAAGTTCTACACGACTATCTACAATCTGATCATCAGCCTGTACTAGTCGTCATACCAGAACAACCGGTGAGAGTCAATCCGCCGGCACCACGCTACAACATCAACTGGAACACTTTCGCAGAAGAGTTGCAGGCCTGAACCGACGCGACCGATCACCTTTTTTTTACAAATCTATAAACTTCCAATATCTTTTTGAAAATAGGTGCTCTGTTTCTAAAATTTCATAATGTCTCTATCAATTAGATATGTGATGCATAATCATCAGCTTCTGTATTTTTTTCTCAATAGCATTTACCCTATCGAATAATGTTTACCCCTGGGGGTCGATATTGTCTACTTTAGGAATCAGTGGCCTAGAGTCTAGACGAAAAGTTTCAAGTAATTAGTCCAATATTAGCTGCTGAATATTACACGCGAATTGCTGGGATACCCTTCCACTAGTAGATGGCATTATTCAACGGTGTACTATTCAATATAATATTCGGTTCTCTTATGTATATTAATTAGTGAATCTAAAGTCTCTTTTTTACACCAACATACAATAGTGTATTTTTTTTGCTGTTAATATTTAGTGTAATTACCTGTTTTCTTTTTAAATTAATTCTTCTATACAATCGTTGTGATTTTATATTTTATGAAACGTAAATATAACATGAAAAACGGTACCTGAATAAAAGTTCTTACATCTCAAAGTGTACTTCTGTATAAAATATTCAAGATATGAAATGTTATATTTTCGTCCGATTGCTCAATTACTCAAATTTGGCATTTGAGGGACTCTTCGCTTCGATAATTTAAATTTATGGTTAGAATCAATGATATATTATACAAATACGACGTAGATATCGCACTAGCACTTCAAAAGTGAGGCGTTCAAACTCGGGCAATTGGTGTAATTTCATCTAGTCGCATAGCAACGGCGACAGAGGGAAGACCTCAGTGCTGTCAACATAATTTATTTCGAAAATATTGTCTAAAGTGTCGAATTGTGTGTTTTAAAAGTGTTAAAACAATGGTGCAAAAATACGAAACTAAATGGGACCTACACACCATACGTAAGTATATAAAAACCACACAAAATTTAATTTTTATTTTAAATTAGTATACACCGCCTTCAATTGTGTAAGAAGGATCGCGTAATACAAAGATTGTGAAGTGCGATAGGGACAAAAAGCGTACGTCATAGATTAACAAGTCAGAAGCGAAACCGATCATACAGAAAATTGACGATGAAAGTTTGAATGGATTTGAATAGTTGTATATTTATTTCTAATTCAATCACATTTAAAACAATTAAGTTATTTGTTATGAATTATTTTTATAATCAATTCAAATAACTTAATCCAACCACGAACATTACAAAATACATTAGCTTCCTCATATATTTTGAATAACTATATTTACATATAACATTCATTAATGTTTCCAGATTTCCACGTGACGAGCTTTTGAGACGTAAATGGATATGCACTAAGCACAGCTCGGACAAAAAGAGAGGATCGTGACTGGATGCCTTTAAAACTGATTAATATTGGTTTAGCACATTTAATTATGAATAAAAATATACAACTACGAAAATATATATATCCACCTAACAAAACCCTGCACCATCGGTTGCAGTATCGGTTGTTTACTAGTGGCAGGTCGCTCATACGTTACCACCATGTGTAGGTACCACCGCAATGTCTATTTCCCCCGCCACACGGCAGTTTAAATGCCATGTTATGTTCCGATCCAAAGGACATTCTCGCCCGAGTAATCGCTGTACTTATACTTAAGATCTTATGTCTCGGAATGGCGAGCACAGTGAATGCCAAGCATTGCTTTGTAATTTAAGGTGTCTTGGTTTCGTTTATGTCCACGAGCGGTCGAATCACTTGTCATCATTACAACAACAAAAAAATATTAATAAGATATCGATTTTTCAGTGCATGCTTACCATAAACTTATATAAAAAACGGCAATCAATTATTTTTATTTTTTTATTTTATCAAAGTTATGTGCAAATAAAAATAAATTTGTTTCAGGATGGCGTGCCACAGGTAGACTCATGTAGCAACCTCAAAGTTAATAATATATTATCCTTACTAATATTATAAAGGTGAAAGTTTGTATGTATGTATGGATGTTTGTTACTCTTTCATGAAAAAACGGCTCAACAGATTTTGATGAAATTTGGTATAGTGATAGCTGACACCCTGGATTAACACATAGGCTACTTTTTATCCCGAAAAATGTAGTGTTCCCGTGGGATGAGTCAGGAAACCAAATATACATATTTTCTACTCTTTCAAATTCAAATTGTTGGCACGGGATGTCCTCTCCTACGGAAGGGAAATATAGTCGACGGCACGCGGGAAATATAGTTAGTAGACACGCGAAATAATATGTTCTTGATGTGGATTGGACTCAAAAACTATCTGCACCCGGGCGAAGCCGGGCCCGACAGCTAGTATACTTATAAAACCAAATAGGTAGTTTTAATTATCGTCACCCTTCTGTTTCTATCGCTTCGATTCTATGTTTGGATAGCGCAATGCTATCTCTTTTCGTCTCGTACTTTCTGTATAATCTGTTTCATTCACTAAAATTGTCATAAGTATTAACAAATGAGTAACACATCATTGGTTAGAATCGAAAATTGTGGCGGCAATTATGAAATTTTTAGTTATCGATCCGTTGCTGTAAAATTTAATATCTGAGGTAACCTTCGGCCCGATAATGTAAATTGATAGTCAGAATTGAAAATTATGGCCGCCGTTTTGAACTCTTTAGATATTGATACGATTGTTCTCAAAATCTTTAAAAATGCATGAAATCGGAGACTAAGAATTAGGATGGTTCATAGGAAACACTGTATACTTGTATTATATCTCATTCTATCATATGTTTTAGTATAATTCGCTTGAGCTCCTTGGTCTAGCAGCAGTGTAAAACGGTAGTTTACATGTAAATTCTGTGATATTAACGTCCACAGAGTAAGTTTCAAATCATGATAAGAGTATATATTCAAGCAAACGGACCTTTTAAAATAACCAACGGTGCTGATTTTGTAAAATTATTTGATAATCAATAAAACATTCCATTTCATAATTTCATTTAATATATAACTTGATACAAACAATCAAAACGAAACAAATGAGACTGAATAATATTTTAACCACAGAACAGATGAATATAGTTAGAAGGGAAATAAAAGCGTTTGACGCGTCGCAAGGTGGTGCATAAAAAGCATCACTGCCGCGGAACGGATGATTTGTCAAATTAGTTGCTGTCGAAATGCCTTGGAGAGAGGTGCTCCGGCGAAATAGAGTAAAAATGCAGATTTGTGCTATTTTATCTTGCAGCTCCAATAGTAAAGCATCAAATATCAATAGAGGAGGAATTCCATACCAATATTCAACCCGATTTTATTGATTTTCACCTGTATTTTCCAAAATTGCGGATATTAATTACGACATTTTGAAGAATTCGATAATATGATAGACGATAAATCAAAAATATACATTGCTGATTACGCGTACATACAATGCTCGCGAATGCCAAGTTCCTACGCAATGCATACGACTCATTTTTGTTATGTCAACAGCGAAAATTGGCACATGTCACGTAGTGTTGTAGTCTTGTACATAGTAACTATATCGATGTAGTTATAAATTTCCTATACTCGTAAATCAGTTTTTAGTCATTTTAAATTGTAGTAACGTTTGATAACGTTGACGACCTATCCTTATGTTCTGATTTCATACCTCTGCCAACATGAGAACAACATATTTTTGTGTGAATATACATTATAATATAGTAACTTATTCATTTATACGTTTCCAAGAGTGAGTCGATAAAGGCAATAGGTAGAGACAACTGGATTCCTACAAAATCCAGTACGATTTGTTCTAAGTATTCATTTTCGTGAAACGGAAGACAATAAAAAAATCTGGATCATAAGTAATATACAAACCAAAAATAATTACGTGCAACGCTTATGGAAAAACAGTATCATGGCGATGAAATAATTAAATATTGTATGAAAAATCAAAACCACTGAATCTATTGACGTAAAAAATCATAATTTGATTATAATAATTGCTAATATGTATGCCTTTCCAATAGCAAAAATACTACTGGACCGATTTTAAAAATTCTTTCACCATTCGAAAGCTACATTATCCACGAGTAACATAGACTATATTTTATTTTGGAAAAAAATAGGGTTCCGTAAGATATTTGGATTTTTCGGACACAAACTGAAAAAAATCAACCAAAGAAGTTACTTATTTTGCGTACGCTGCCTAAACTACAAAAGATAGAACCATAAAATGTTATAATTAATTGTAGATCTTATAAATATCTACAAAAAAGTCCGCGACACACTATACCTATCTATGTCGAGTGAGGCACAACAACCACATTTTTATTTAAAAATCTTGAATTTTTTTGTACTACATTTAAACGCGTTTATTTTACTCATGCTATTAATCCTTATCAAAATAAATTATTTCATCAATAAGTACAGTTTATGTTGATAATATTTGGTCTTTGAATGATTAAAATTGGACGTTTGGTTTTGAAGTTGTGGTGAAATTAAAATATTACGATTTCTGCTGCACAAAAATTTCATAAGGCAATCTTTATATGTACACTAGCGGCCCAGCCCGGCTTCGCCTGGGTGCAAATACAGATTCCAGTCCATATTTTATTTAAAATCAACATGACTGCCGTTGTCTAAACTGCTTATCCAATCGCATCCTATAACTATTCTTGTGTCCTGTTTTATCCACCTTATATTCTATTCTATCCCATCTCTCCAGATTTAAATCATTTTTTTGCTACGGAGATATTATAATAACACTGTTAATACTCCTACGACATTCATTGAAATCAATTAATATATTATATGATAGCTGACCCGGCGAACTTCGTATCGCCACATTTTTGCCATCAATACTGTTTACAATACAAACTAATTAATTTATTGCATTGTAATGAACAAAATTTTTCGTTTTTCCTTCCGGAGAGAAAACAAATAGTGCTGTTATTATATTAGGCCATATAGTCCACCCCGCTGGCTTAGTGCGGGTTGGCGGATTTTATTTAACGTAGAAATTACTCCAAAAAGTCAGAGGTGTGCCCTGGGATTTGAACCCGTGACCATCGTAAACTTGTTGGCAGTCGCGTTTGGTATGTTACTAACGGGCAACCACGCGGTTCTGTGAATTACTTTTATTTATTTGAGAAGATCTATACATATACAAATTAATAAAACCTTCATACTGCCTTACCAGGTGACGTAAGTAATAAAAATATATATTTTGAAAATATAAAACTGCATATCGTTTCATTATAATGTCTAGATGCGGCATCAACGTACCAATACTTTTATTATTCTTGAGTCTGAAAACAATACTAATGCGGAATTTAAAATTATCCCCCAGCGCATCTAATAGTATCAATTAAAAAAACTGTCCTTTATGAAAACGAAAAATTATAATTCGATATACAGGGTATCTCAAGACTGCTGCCGAAAACGAAGCCGGGTGGTAGTTTTAGTGGCTACAAACACAATGCAATTAAAAATTTCGCATAGAAACGCGACAATTATTTTTTATGATTTTTTTAATATCGTCAATTTTGGGTGGTAAATCCATAGTTTTTGCTAAAATAATAATTTAAACTCTTTTATACCTTAGAGTATTTATAAATAAAAGGATATAAACTATTATTTTAGGAAAAAATGTATTTACCACCCAAATATGGCCATAGAAAAAAAATAACAAAAAAAAATTGACGCTTTTTTTTGCAACTTTTTCTGTTGCATTGTGTCTGAAGTCGCTTAAACTATCACCCGGCTTCGTTTTCGGTAGCAGTCTTGATATACCCGGTATTTTGGTATACTCCGGCAACACGCTTCGATAGAGTTATACCTTTTTTAAAACTGTTGCAATAATCTCAAAAAACGATAGGCTATTTTTGTAGATATGGACATTGTTTTATTTTACATTTAATAAATTACGCGAAAGACGCCGTATCTAGATATTATACGTATATACAATGTACACATTTTTTTAAATTTTGTTCTATTTCGTCAGCCTATATGAAAGACAATGGAAAGATAGATCATTCTACGTTGGTTGGTAGTTGAAGCTTGACCGTCTTTTACGTCTCCCGCAGCCAAACAAAGATCATCCTATATTGGCTGGTCGCGTCATGCTTGAACAATTAAAAAAAAGGCTTTTCCTTGCTATTATTCCATTTTTTCTCACCGTTTAAACCTTCCTTGGACTTCCACGAATATTTGAAGACCAAAATTAAGAAAATCGGTTTCGCCGTTCTCGAGTTTTAGCGAGACTAACGAACAGCAATTCATTTTTATATATATAGATGTATATGGAGAGACGGGATATAATAGAGTGGAAGGTACGGGAGAAGGCTGGGATAGCTGACAGATTTGATAGAACGAAACATAAATGCACGTTATAAGACGGGATGGATAATAAAGAGAAAGGACGGGATGGATTGGGAAGAGACTGAACAGACGGATGAGACGGGATTGAGCCGGACAGTAGGACAGCTACGTCAAGTTTAGGTATACAAGAGTTTATACGAAAAATAACATGTATTTGGTGTGGAGTGGAATCAAAAAATATATGCACCCAGACGAAGCTGGGCCGGGCCGCTAGTTCATAATAAAAGTAGCTGTCTGTCACTGAGAGTCCCGTCAATATCGGTCGAGTGGCTCTCGAGAAAGTCGTAAAGAACGCAACAAACAAAGAGAAGAAAAATAAGCTGAATATTCGGTATAGATATCATGCGAATAATGATAAAATATACTTGAAAAAAATCACTGCTTTTTTTTAGTTATTTTTTGTTTATGTGTATGAGATAATATGAATCATCGGTTTGGGTCAAAAGATTTCAACGCAGATTAGAGGACACGTTTTTTTTTGTTGATACCGAAGGTATTAGACCCAACAGCAAGCCAACTCGCGTTGCATATTAGCCAACTTGGTTTCATTACACGATGATTATAGTGCAAGTAATGAAACGATTGCAGTTACTCATTGCGTAATATCTAAGACCGCCGACCTATTTGCTATATTCATGCGCGAGCCCTGGTCATTAACGAGTTCGTTTATCTTAGACAAATAACTCGATACTTCTAACACCATATCGCAATAGTCCGCGCGACTCGCGTCGCTGCCTTTGTCTACAGACGAAGTATCTGCCGATTCTGATAATTGTAGATGTTTCGATTGAACGGGGGAAACAGATGTGGGTGAATTCACATCGCTGAATAATCGTTTGGCCGAACTGGGTGACCGAGGCGTGAGTCTACTTTGACCGAAAGGATTCGGGCCCCGATCGGGCTGATCGTCATTGTGAACCGACATTTACTTATCAGAAATAAATGCAATTAATTCACTAAATATGTATATTGGCACCAACGCGAATTAATTAATGTTATACAAATCAGCTGACTGACCGTCCGGGCGATATTTTATTTCGCAGTACCCACTGTACAAAAATAAAAGTACTTACCGAGAATAAATTTACGACGACGAGCAGGTAAACACGTCACTAGCAGTAGTGCGGCATTTCATGGCTCGACATCCATACTATAACAATCAGCCTTATCATTTACAGGAGGTGCAGAGAAACGAGAGTGCAATAAACAACATGTGCTGCATGCTGCAGCTGCAGATTGTCGAGTGGATCGATAGGTCCATCCGGGGTACCCTCGACGACATCCAGTCGGAACTAGAAACTCTGGGCTATATCCCGGAGTATATAAGACCGATTAAGGCCCGACAAGGTAGATCCGTATGCATCTACCTGGCCATATTGGAGAGAACCAGCAATATCTCCGATATCTTCAAAATCTTGGAACTTATGGCGCTGCCCTCAATGAAAGTGGAGCCATGGCTCCACTTTCATTGAGGGCAGCGCCATGGCGGGCCATGTTGGTGGCAGCATCTGCTATAGGCAGCCCTGATGGGGAGATATTAGAACCACAGGAGAACAGGTGGGGCGGCCGCGGATGGGGAGGTGGCGGCGGATGGGGAGGCGGCGGCGGATGGGGAGGCGGCCGTGGATGGGGAGGCGTCGGCGGTTGGGGAGGTGGCCGTGGGTGGGGAGGCGGCGGCGGATGGGGAGGCGGTGGCGGATGGGGAGGTGGCAAATGGGGCTGATAGAGATGTCTATGACAAATAACATACTGTGATTTTATGATACATTTCAAATTCTTTTGTCAAAATACTATTCAGTCTCATTTGTTTCGTTTTATTGTATGTATCAAGTTATATATTAAATGAAATTATGAAATGGAACGTTTTATTGATTCTCAGATAATTTTACAAAATCGTTACCGTTGGTTTGATTAAAGATTTTTTAAAAAGCAAATGAATTATTTCGCACTAAAGGTTTGCCGATAATATTGTAGTCATGGCAGAACTGCTGCAGGAAGCTCAAGAAATGCTGCACAGCCTAAATGAAGCCTCTAAACGAATTGGTCTCCGAATGAACCTTGATTAGACGAAAGTCTGTCTAATGAACTCGTCGCTTCGGGATCTGTTATTATAGATGGCACACCTCTCGAAGTTGTCAAGGAATATATTTACCTCGGGCAACTTATGCAATTGGGTAGAAACAACTTCGAGAAGGAAGACGATAGGAAGATACAGTTGGGGTGGGCAGCATTTGGAAAGTTGTACCATATATTTCTTCGGATATATCACAGAGCCTGAAGACTAAAATTTTCAACCAGTGCGTCCTCCCTGTAATGACGAACGGAACTGAGACTTGGATACTGACTTTGGGGCTTAATCCATAAGTTAAGTGTTGCTCAACATGCTATGGAAAGAGCTATGCTCGGAGTCTCTCTAAAGGACAAAATTCGAAACGAAGTGATCCGTCAGAGAACCAAGGTGGCCGACATAGCTCTGAAAGTTAGAAGGTTGAAGTGGCAATGGGCTGGCCACATATGTCGCAGAACGGATAATCACTTTAGTAAGCGTGTTCTGGAGTGAAGACCGCGTCTTGGCAAACGTAGCGTGCGACGCCCTCTGGCCAGACGGCGAGACGACTCGCACAAGAGGGCCGGCAGCGGCTGGACGCATAAAACAGCAGACCGGGCTCTGTGGTGTACCTTGGGAGAGGCCTATGTCCAGCAGCGAACTGCAACGGGCTGGTGATGAAAATCTCTTATCATGACTTAAACTTACTCTGTGAACGTTAATATCATAGAACTTACAGCTAAAATACCGTTTTATACTGCTGCTAGACCAATGAGCTCAAGTGAATGATACTAACACATACGATAGAATGAGATATAATACAAGTATATAGTGTTTTCTATAATCCTCGTCTCCACTATCTTGCATTTTTTAAAGTTTTTGAGAACAATCGTCTCAATATCTACAATTTTCGATTCTAACCATCAATTTAGATTATTTTTATTTATTTATTAATCCTTTTTTGCACCATATATAGAACTAATTACATGAAAGAAATAACATTTAGAAAAAGTACAAAGGGCGATATGGCTTGAGCAATCTCTTTCAGGTAACCTTGGGATGGATATAATGATAGGAGAATGAAAGGGCAGTCTAAGGGTTAAATAATTAGCTGGAATAAATAATAAAAAAAAAACTTTATAAATAGATGATACCACTATATATGAATACAAATATATATTTATAAATATATACATATAAAGTACACATAAAAAATATACGTATAAATATTATAATTTACCACAAGATGCGAATGAAAAAAAATCTTTATTTTTCGTTTTAATACTTAAAGCGATAGATAATAGTCCTTAACTATTTTTTTTAAATGTCCTCAGTGTTCGTGCCCGTCTCACCCCAATTGGAAGCGAATTCCACAGCCGGACAGCTTGGACTGTAAATGATTTGTCCACAAATGAAGCACGGGCATTATTAATTTCAGGTTCTCTGAAGACCTCAAGGTTCTTGAATGTGAGCCATGGAGGAATATGAATCTATCTTTACGATAAGAGGGCGTGAGGCGATTAAACAAAATATTGTACAGAAGCGAAAGAATATGAGTATTTCGCCGAAACCGGATGGGTAACCACTTGAGCTTAGAACGAAATTCAGAAACATGGTCATATTTGCGTAGCCCAAATATGAACCTTACAGAAATTTTTAAGGCGCTCAAGCTTATTAAGATGGACCTCGGTGAGATCCTAATAGCTGGCATCGGCATAATTAAGGATAGGGAGAAGGAGAGTTTGTGCTAGCGAAATATTAGTGGTAATGAGTAGAAGATTGCTTAACCTTCGCAAGGACTTAGATGAGGCAAACAGTTTTTGGCTAAGCTCACGAACCTGTGGACCGCAAGTGAAGGACCTATTTTACACTTTGAGATGTGAGAATTTTATTCAGTTACCGTTTGTCGTGTTGAATTTTTGTATCATTAAATATCAAATCACGACGATTTTATAGAAGTATTCATTAAAAAAAAACAAGTAATAACATAATACACTAAATAATGACTCTGCAATAAAATTACAATGTTGGGTGGTGGTCTAATAAAGAGACTTTTTAGTGTCACTACACTGAAGAGAACCAAATATATTGAATAGCACACCGTTGAATAGTGCTCTCTACCAAGTTGTGGAAGGGTATCCCAGCGATTCGCATGTAATATTCAGCAGCTAACTATTGGACTAATTACTTGAAACTTTTCGTCCAGACTCTAGGCCATTGATTTCCAAAGTAGACAATATCTACACCCAGGGGTAAGCATTATTCGACAGACATAGGGTCAATGTTATTAAGAAAAAAAGGGAGCTGATGATTATGCATCAAATATATAATTGATAGTGACATTTTGAAACTTTAGAAACACTGCACCTGCTTTCAAAAATATATTAGAAGTTGATAGATTTGCAAATAAAATCCTTTCCGGTGTTACATGGCTTATTATTATTGCTTCCTGATTCCTAAGGCAAATTTAATTGTCCTCCATTATAAAAAAAAAAACACAAGACAATAAAGTAAATAAAATAATCCTACCACCATACCATATCACCACCTACCCATAGTGGCACTTATGTATAGGTTTAAATTTTTAAATATAATTAAAATACACACACCTGTGACACACACAACACTTTATTGAACACCACATAACATATAATAATAGCGAAACCTTACAAATAGTGTGCAACTGGCGGTCGAATCGCTAATAGCGACCTCTTCCAGGCAACCATATGGCTATAGAATAGGGCATTAAAGAAAATTTTAAAGTGGGTGTTTATTGTGTGTGCCTAACTTATAACAATAATTATTAAAATATATATTTAACGCAAGCTTGAAATATGTTTTATTTTTATAATATACACAACAAGCACTTCTACACGTTATCTAATATTATTAACATATTTAATGTAATAAAATGTGAACTGAGAAACCTATTTTAACTTTTTTGACCACAAGGAATTCGGACGACAAAAGATCATAGACGATGTATATGTTATGGGCCAAGTGATTAATCGGGCATTATTCATAATGCCCGGGCAATATGAATAATGGCCGATAAGAGCGGGCAATGTGATTATAACCAATCAATTTATCACATTGCCCGGGCATTATGAATAATGCCAAGTGCTTATTGGGCAGAGTGATGTAAAGCGAATCAAAATCAAAACAATGAGCCGAAGTGGTAGAATTTAGAATAGGGCAGCACGAGGGCACTCCCATGAAAAGGTAACGCACTATTCCTGAGAAATATCTATTATAGTAACCTAACCCTTAAAACACTTGTTGTCAATACAAATTAGCTTCTGCATCGTCTCCGGCGCTACGGGAAGTTCAGCCCTTTCGCCCTTGCGTAACAAAAGATAGGCATGCTCACCTCTGCAGCTTTGGCTTGCTGGTCGCCTCCGGCGACCAGCCTCAGCCGCTACGGCTCGCACGGGTGCCTATCCTTCGTTACAGCGGGCGGGAGCTGCTCTCAATCCGCGCCTCCAGCTTTTTATATACACTCTAGGGTCGGTATCCAAAAGACTACGTGAAGTCGGGGTGTTCGGAGTCGGTTTTGGGGCACAGTCGACCTAACTGATCCATAGGGTGGGTACACTAATTTTCTTCTGAAGATAATGTTTCGGACGTTAAAAAACAACTAAACATAAGCAGATCAATTCAACCTTTCTAATTTATGGGTCTATCGCCTATCTATTCATAATGCCCGGGCAATGTGATAAATAGGTGAGTTTAGATTGTAATTAATCACTTGGCCCGATATGGCTCGGCAATATTCATACTGCCCGGGCATTATAAATACTGCCCGCATTAATCACTTGGCCCATAACATATACAATCCTTCTTACGAATCCAAAATATTTTTTAAGATCAGTAGTAAAGTCTTGAGGTAATTTATCCTGAATCATTTACTATTTTTTTGTTCCGTTTTTTGCTTACAGAGCAACGTGTTGAAAGCGTGCAGTAAATTTTCAAAACAGGTATATGAACGGTTAATGATACGCGGTAGGTTGGTAGTACGTAGGCCTTACTCGCTTTATATACTGCTGCGAAATGATGGACCGCACAGTGATCCGCTGAGCCATCACAATGAAAACTGTGAGTACACGTACATACATTTAAATATGAAATTTTGAAAATATTCATCATAATATACTGCATATATTATATTTATGTTTTCTATAAAGCCGGAAAAAAGAACTTAATTTTTAATTGTGTGCTAAATATACGGATACTGCATATATGATATACAGGGTATATCAAGACTGCTACCGAAAACGAAGCCGGGTGGTAGTTTTAGTGACTACAAACATAATACAATTAAAAATTTCGCAAAGAAACGCGACAATTATTTTTTATGATTTTTTAAATATCGTCATTTTTGGGTGGTAAATCCATAGTTTTTGCTAAAATAATAATTTAAACTCTTTTATACCTTAGAGTATTTATAAATAAAGGGGTATACACTATTATTTTAGGAAAAAATGTATTTACCACCCAAATATGGCCATAGGAAAAAAATAACAAAAAAAAAATTGTCGCTTTTTTTTTCAACTTTTTCTGTTGCATTGTGTCTGAAGTCGCTTAAACTGCCACCCGGCTTCGTTTTCGGTAGCAGTCTTAATATACCCTGTATACACGTTTGCACAGAGACGGATTTTTTTTTGTTTGTTTTTAACTGTGTTCTATTTAATTCAATTGTACTTGTATTAAAATAGGCATTTTTAGGTTTGGTATTGAAAAACAGTTATTTTACATTACAAATTTCGATACTAGGATTAAAGTACTCGTGCTTAGCTCTTATATCTGGAAAATTAATGTGCAATGTTTTATTTGTTGATATATAAAATATGGATTTAATGTAAATAATTTGAATTTTATAGGCATCGGAGCAATAAAACAATATCAGCTCGTGGCCTCGAAAATTCATTTTTCAAACTTCTCGTTTTCATAGGGTTATCGGAAAGACATCCGCATAGAAATATTTTTTCCCAATAGAAAATAAATAATACAGTATCAAAAAATACACAAAAAAAAACTTGTAGTATTTCAGTTGTAGTACTAAAAAAGTAAGAAATGAAAAATTTAACAAATGATAACATAAGAATCGTAAGTTTAGTATCAATATTATGGTAAAATCATCAACTTAATATGACGTCAATAACACACATTCTGACAATTCTTAAACACACACATTTACACATTGCTATGTGTACAGTAACAGTGTAATGTGAGTTACCATTTTTTTATTACGTTTTATCATGTTATGTGAAACGGTATTTTAAATAGAAAATATCTATAATGCCTGAAGCCTACCTTTATCGATAGGACAAACTTCATGTCGTCCTGTATATAATAATAATAATAATAAATAAATGTATTTATTATTTCAAAATAGTTACATTTTGCACAAAACATATACAAATTTCATCTCTAAAACAAAATATACTAATTAAGGGAAATTACATATGAAACGTGTTTATACTTTAATCTGGGTTCCCTGGCTCCCAAACTTGGTTATACCTGTATCTTGGGAGGACATATTATATGTATGTCCTTAAACACATTAATGCATATACCGGTAAAGTACTAGGAACCAGAAGTTATTGGATTGACCTTAGCTTCCCGGAAAAAAAATATCACATATTAAAAACATCAGAAGATATTTGATACTGAATAACCAAACGATTGGTTTTACAAGACTGTTAGTAATACATATATTTTATTTTTGACGTGACAACGTCTTAAATTAGGTTGCGGCTGGGAGTCACTTATGAAAAAGTGTAACGCCCGGTAACGTTACGATGAGTCACCGAACGAGAGAGAGGCCCGCCGAATGCCTTGCGTCTCTCTCCCACTCAACTATGATCGGTCTGCCGCGCGCGCAGCACTAGAGAATTAGGCGCATTGAATCGGCGCATGCTTGTGTCTCTGTCTTTGTCTTTCTCGAACGTTCTTGGCGTTGGAAAAACAAGAAAGCGTCACAATACAAGTTCACACGTGTGGTTAAAGTATCGTCAGCTGTGTCTGTAGTGAAAATATGGAGTGCTTAGATTCGTCATTACATGTACAATGTTTTAGTAAACAAAATATATTTCTATAGTTAAAATTTGTGCAATTCTTATTTTCATTCAATTCCTTGTTCCTATTGTGCAATTTAATTATATTCATATCAATAAATATTCTACCGAGAAAAAGACGTTGTCACGTAAAATCTTCGCCCGTAAAACCGACTTTACAGGCAACCATTTTTTTAAATATAATAAAAAATGTATGATGTTATGTAACGAAATGTATTTAAAAGAAATTACACATGGAGATATTATCGCACTAAGCTATCTCCTACAACCATGCCATACATAAAAAAGGAGAGGTTAGGGGCAGTCCATGGTGTCTTTATGGTGTATATAATATTTATTACTGTTTCCAGTTTGGTCTGTTCATGTTGGTGTTATGCGCCTTATTGGGGTACGTGGCAGCAGCTGCTGTCGGTAACCCGGCCGTCGCTAGTCCTGCAGGCGAAGCTCTAGAGGCGCAGGAGTCCCGCTGGGGTCACGGGGTGCACGGGGGTCACCATCACGGCGGCTATCACCGCGGCGGCGGCTACTATCATGGTGGCGGACACCATCATGGTGGATGGCGCAACCGCGGCGGGTGGCATCACGGCTAGAATCTAGTTGACTCGCGTATTATTAATTAGGTTTATTGTATATTGATATTAAATAGTATTTTTTTGTAATATTTTGTTTACCATTTTATTTTTCGACATGTGATTCGTCGATCTATTCGTATTCCTAGTTGCCCTCTATCAGTTTATAAGACTATCAAAACACTTATGATCAGAAATGAGGAGCGTTTTGGGGCCCAAAATAGGAAAGACGTGTGGAGGTGAATGACATTCAGTCCGAATAGTGTACCACCGTACACTATGATGGAAAACCCGGCGACATGACTCATGCTAGTATGGCATTACGAGTTGAGCCTTTGTCTATATAGTTTGGAGCAGAAGTCATCTCTTGTTGACGATATCGGCCTGCACTGCATTTCATGTTATTAGATTATGCTAGTATGAAAATGTCTCATTATCGTACATTGAGGTGTTATACTAGAGTGGACATCGGAATCAATACCTCTGCGCATTGTGCTGGTAAAAGATTGACGTGTATGCACACGGGATCCCAGTGAAACGAGAGCAAAGATGATGTTACTGTGTATGCGAGACAGAGAAAGAAACAGAAGGACCGGTACAGTACCGTTCATTGATGTAAAAAACATTTTGTTTGCAGTGTCCTCTCTAGTATAGTATCTCAATGTAATCGTAGATGTTCCTGGTACTACCTACCTACTTACTGAGCTGCAGGCTCTATTGTCTGAAATAAGTTGTAATAAGCACGCTATGCCTTTTTATCTCAGGCTGTGACTACACTGCTAAGGACAACGTAGAACTTTTCATTGCACAACTGGTTTTAATTGTATTTTTAAAAAATAATTTCTATTTTTAATATTTTATTTGGTTTAAAAGAAACAGTATTAAAAATACCTACAGCGTTAATTGGCTTTAAGTTAGCGTGGTGAGTTACGAACTATAAAGAACTGATTGTTTTGCCAAATCACCAAAAATACCTGATTTGATATTGCAGTTTTAATTCTCAGCTGTGAAATTGTTGAATGTTTAAAGTTCGTTACCATGTTACGTGTATACATACATAAAATTATACATTTATTAGAATTATGTATATATTATGAATGCATAAGATGAGCAAAAAAAGCAACATTGTGATTGTAATATTTATTCTCGCGGTTTTTGAACCCGCAACCTCCGGTAAAACCCAGCGATAGGCATCAACGGTGTCTGTAGTTGTAATTTTTTTTTTGGTAGGGGCAATGACTTGCTCTCACAGCTTGGACATGGAGATTTATTGAAAGTATAATTGGAAAATATATTATTTTTATCCTATTTAATACAATTGATGCTTGAAATTAAAAGAGAAAATATTTATTTCAATACCATTCATATATTTGAAATAAAGTCTTTGGGAAAATAAACAAGTGTACATTGAATACACATTTATTGATAGTATTATTCATTTTTTAGTAATATTATTAGTATTTTTTTAATATACGTAAATTATTTGAGACGCTATGTGGACGTTTATTTAAAATACTGATTTATGCCATGACAGAAATCCTAGAATATTTATGTGAGTTTGAACTGGAAAGTTATGGAAGCCTGTAATCATTTTTCAATGATAATAGGCGATAGCCAACCGAAATGAAATCAATAACCATTTTTTGCATTTCGAAATAGTATCATTGAGTTATAAATGTACTACGTACCATAATATGAAGGTTTCCGCTGATTCGGTAGTCTGTTTTCTCTAGCGATCAAATTAATTAAATTAACTTTTTAATTCCAAACATAAAACGAAGATAATCATTATATTATTCGTAACTTTATGGTCTACTAACACCACTGCCTTCTCATGACTACGAAGGTTGTAAAGTTGCTAAACATCAGGTTGTCAAAATAAACCACAAACCGCATTAGAAAAGGTTAGAATCTATTAAAATTACTGTTATCCGCTTAAATATATTCCTTTGTCAGTGGTATCTATTAGATGTATCTACTTCAGTTTTTACAGGAATTGTTTATTATTATTTTTTGCTTTAGTAATTGTTATGAGAACTTTTTAATATTTTTTTTTATTTTTTTTTACTGCATTGAATGGCGAGACGAGCAAGCCGTTCGCCTGATGGTAAGCGATACGACCGCTCATAAACAGTAGCAACATTCCACTGCGCTCGCCATCCTGAGACATAAGATGTTAAGTCTCAATATGTCCAGTAGTTGCTCTGGCTACAATGTCCTTCAATCCGAAACACAACAGTGCATTTAAGCAGTGTTGTTTCACGGGAGAAATAGACATTGCGGTGGTACCTACCCAGATGGCATCTCACATATGAGAGACCTACCACCAGTAAAAATCATATTAATTAAAGAGTAGCTCCTCCTCATTATTGCAATACGTAGAAGAAATCCAGATCTGAAAACTATACTCAATAAAATGATTAGAAATAAACGAAAAACGAACCAGAGGGGTTACTGTATGAGTCGAAACGAAGTTCGAAAATTCAAACGTCGTACGTAAAACTGTACGAATACCTAGGCACTCCACAAAATGTTTGAAGCCTCTATCGTGAGTCGTAACCATAGATTATGTTCGGATTAAATGTTAAGTATCATAGAGAATAGTGTTCATTTTTAGAAGTTGAAAAATAACTTACTTCGGACGTCGAACATTCGAACGTCGTTTCGGATCATAGAGCTACCTCCCAGATGAATCAAACTGCATTATAAATATTTAAAAAAAGTAGAGCATCCATCCTCCATATTATTGTGAACTTTGTAAACAGAGAAAATGTGAAAAGTGAACTGCTTGTACATACACACGCTGGCACAATTAGAGGAACACGCACAAAAATTAGTTATTTTTTTAATTTTGATTGCTGTTTGTATAAATGGTCTTTGTATATACCGGGTATCTCCAGACTGCTACCGAAAACGAAGCCGGGTGGTAGTTTTAGTGACTACAAACACAATGCAACTAAAAATTTCGCAAAGAAACGCGACAATTATTTTTTATGATTTTTTAAATATCGTCATTTTTGGGTGGTAAATCCATAGTTTTTGCTAAAATAATAATTTAAACACTTTTATACCTTAGATCATTTATAAATAAAAGGGTATACACTATTATTTTAGGAAAAAATGTATTTACCACCTAAATATGGTCATAGGAAAAAAATAACAAAAAAAAATTGTCGCTTTTTTTTGCAACTTTTTCTGTTGCATTGTGTCTGAAGTCGCTTAAACTACCACCCGGCTTCGTTTTCGGTAGCAGTCTTGATATACCCTGTATATTTCAGCACCATTAAAAAATAAAATGATGCAAAAAGATTATTGGATATTTAAAGATTTATCGTTAATTATACGCTCTCAAGTGTTTTTAAGATTTTTTCACTTTCAAGTGGTTTCACAAAATGTTGTTTAATTTCATTTTATGTTACTTAAGATATTTTTATTGTTATTGGTTTGAGAGTACCTGTCTTGTAGGATATAAAATGAGTTGCTTACCTTCCACTGAAGTTGCCAGAGCGGTAACAATGATTGAAAATTGTCAACGGTAGGGTTTAGTAAGTCGCGCATTGGGTGTGTCGGTATCTGTCGTCTTTCTCAACGTTAAACGTTACAGGCACATAGGCTCTTATGTGCGAAAGCCAGGATAAGACAGAAAATGGTGAACCAGTACCCAGGATGATTATTTTATACGGCTGCAAACTTTGAGAAATCGTCGTCAAACGGCTATTCAGAGCCGAAACATGTCACATGAAGTCTGTAATGTTAATATCAGGGAGCGCACAGTGAGAACACGCTTAAATGAAGTTGGACTGAAGTCTTACGTTCCGTCCAAAGCTCAAAAATTTGAGGAAGTACATAAAGTAGCCAGATAAGCTTTTGCTCATCGACACCGCGACTGGACAAATGAGTGGAGCCGAGTTTTGTTTAGTGATGAAAGCAGTTTTGGTGTGAATTGCATAGAAGGAAGGGAGAAGATCTGGAGGTATCGAGGAGAACGATAATCGAGCAAACTTTACTGAAAGACGTGTCTTATGGCGGAGGGTCAATTTTGGTATGGGGTGGTATATGTTTGGAAGTATGCGCGAAGTTAATACTTATAGAAAATGGGTCTTTAACTGCACAAAGATACGTCTCAGAAATCTTAGGGTCCCATGTATTGCCTTTTGCACCATGCATAGGCGAATCTTTTTTATTTATGCATGATAATGCGCGACCCCACACTGCGCAAATGGTTCGTGACTACTTAAATCAGGCCCAAATCGCGCAAATGGATTACCCAGCAAGATCACCAGACATGAATCCGATAGAGAACGTATGGGACGTCATCGGAAGAAAGATAAATGGAAGAAACAAGCCCCTAAGATCGTCCAAGAATTAAAATTCATGTTAGTGCAAGAGTGGCAGAATTTGTCGCAAAAAATGATTGATGACGTCATTAAAAGCATGAAGGATCATATCCAGACTCTTATCAGAGCCCGTGGTAGCAATACGCATGATTAGTTTTCTTAAATCATTTCTGTGAGTTTTTAAAATACACGATTACATTTGACAATACAGAAATTTCATTTTACTGTATTTCTGTTTAATTGTATTTGCGTCATTAATTAAAGTATTTTTAACTCAATTATAGTAATTTTTTATAAATTTTACCTCACTTTAAATATTTAAAAATAAATATTCAATATTTAACGCGTGTTCCTCTAATTCTGCCGGCCTGTGTAGTTCTACATTTTTAATGACCGTTGCGAAAGACGATATTCGTGTAAATATTAAATGTTTGTATGTAAATACACACTGAGGCCAGGTAATTTCTCATAATATTTGACCCTATGCTTTACTGTTCTTTTCGTATTAGCTTAAATACGGTATCGATAGGTAGGTGCATTATACTAATCTGTAAGCGGCGAGTTTTTATATGTCATTAGCATATTGACATTTAATTGAAGAATACGATATTCTAAATCGATTATAAATTGTACAAGACATTTAGATAATAAAAAAATATGATGTATCACAATAATTTCTTTTATTGAACTAAAACTAAACTAATCACAGAAATTGCTGATAGTCGCACGTTATATATTTTCTAACCGCGGTGCCACCCGCCGCCACCTTGATGGTAACCACCGCCTCCGTGGTGACCACCGCCGCCGTAGTGGTGACCACCGCCGCCGTAATGGTGACTACCGCCGCGGTGACCTCCTCCGTGACCCCAGCTAGACTCTTGCGCCTCCAATGCTTCAGCAGGGTTGCCGATGGCAGACGCCGCCGCGTAGCCCAACAGGGCACACAACACCAACGCAAACAAACCGAACTGTAAACAAAATAAATAAATAAGAAAGGTGTTTTCCTGTTGGTGCAGTCAATAATCACTATCACTACATATGTAGTATAAAACAAAGTCGCTTCCCGCTGTCTGACTTGTATGCTTAGATCTTTAAAATTACACATCGTATTTTGATGCGGTTTTTTTTCCATTGATATAGAGTGATTCAAGAGGAAGGTTTATATTATGTATAATACGTGCATATTATTGTAGATATCTATTTGCAACGGGGCGAAGCTGGGCCGGGCCGCTAGTAGCAAATAAATAGATAATTTACGAAAGATTAGAGAATAACTAATTATAGCCCACAGCTAATATATATTTTGTAGATAATTTTTCGCCCACACAACTACCACTGCAACTCCTGTCAGCCAGAATCAACAGTGGCACGCAAGGAATTGACACCGAGCTCTGGAGCTCGGCGAAACTCTTAGGGACACTAGCCTGTCTATAAACCGCATCGAAATTAATAAAAGAAAATAGGAGGAATTGGAAAAAAACTATAATCCAAATATATATCCGATATAAAGTTATACAAATGGATAGGCTAAATATGATTCTTTACAAACTATTGTAAAAATAAATAATATTAATAATATTAAATTATGTTGATAATATTAAATGATATTATGAATATGTTGCAATATGCAATATAATGTGTAATATTTATGCCATATTGTTTACAAAATAGTAAACCTAGTGGACTTTACTTAGCTTCTATTCAGTTTTTATAAAACATATTCTTCTTATAAAAATAAATATTTTGCTTTTAAATATTACACCAAAACTGTGATACCTTTACAAAATTTTGGGCATATGTATAAATTTAAAATAAAATCAGTAAATCAATGTTGTTATACTCACAATCTTCATGATGGAAGTTCAACCAAACACTGTGAAGCACATAAAATGTTTGGACTTTATATAGGGTCTGCGGGAGCCGAGAGGTGACTCAAGGATAATTAATAAAATTTTAATAATTGAGGTATTCACCACGCAATCATTAAACTTGCGGTTTTGTTAAGAAAATGTTATTGAGGAAGTAGGCTTTCTTTTCTCCTTGCGCCATCTAGTTGTTGAAGTGGTAAATAAAAAGGTAAGTGAAGACTAAATAAAGATTATTTACTCTTAATTTTATATCATTCAATATAACATCTTTGTTATTGTTATTGTAAGAATTTGTCATATTGTAATTGTGTGTATTAATAGTCAATCACCACGCACTATACCGGTGAAGGAAAACATCTGTGTATACCCAGCGATTTGTATATTATTAATTATATTCTATTGGCCTTTGGCGAAATTTGTAATTAGAAATAAGATACTATAAATGCCTATTTATCGCATTGTTTGAGTTTGTAGGTTTTCACAATATAAACAGTTAGCATTTATACTCGTTATCTAATAGAATTAACATGTCCAATGTAAGAAAATGTGAAGCGAGAAAAACTGTAACACTATTGACAACAGACGCCAAAAAAAAATAATCTAAAGTAGAAAGTTCAATGATATCGCAGCTCTGCAGTTCATTTTACGAATTTCGTGACTGAATATGATATGAATATTATAAAAAAACCTGCATGCATTTCATTATAATAGGTGTATATAATTTTTAATAAAAAACATAATTTTCTACCCTATGAATAAATAGATACACCCAACAGCCACATACATAGTTCTGACCCCACATTAAGATCAGTTAAGTCTTGTGTCGTATGTATCAGGAAGTACGAGAGACTTTTCGGTCTCACAAATTTCGGTTTCGGGATGAAATGAAAATGATGAAATAGGTATTACATAAATACTTATCACATCACATATACAGTTTTTATATCGTAGTACTTGGTTTTATGCAAAAATGTCAATGGTAGGCTAAACCAAATTCGCAAAAAAAACACTAAAAAACAAAAAAATAACAAAATAATAATTACCACTGCAAAGCAAAAAATAATATTTATTTCATGGAACTTGTGACTTGACTTGCCTAGCCAATAAATATATTTTGATTTATTTTATTTTTTGGTTTCTAGTGGTTTTTTGTTTTGAAATCGGTTTTTATTTTTTTATTAAAAATTTAAGTTATTTTTATCTTTTTAGTGTTGATAGGAATTTAAATGAAGAAGATTTGGTCCCCACAAGGAATATGTTCCTTCCGATGATAATGAAATCGCTAAAATCGGCAAGAAGCTGCCGAAGATATTAGAGTATTAACATGTTTATTATCCCCCCCCCCCCTCCTTGCCCCTACCCCCTTTTCCCTCCACCACTGTAGCTTAGCTTTTATACTGAACCCAATGCAAAAAGAACCATTGGAATCCTACTAAATTTTGAAGAGTTCTACACTCCAGGTCCGAACATGATCAACATGAAGATCTGAATCTTCATGTTGTGTTCCTGGTACCAACTTGTTAATACATTCTTTCCAATAAAAAAGAAATCACTAAAATCGGTTAAAAGCTGCCGAAGATATTAGAATTTACGTGTATTTTAATTTTATCACCTACGACTGAGAAAGACTGGCTGTGAAACGAGAGGCCGTGTTCGATCTCCGTAGTGACAAATATTTCTGTGGTCTACAGGTGTTAGTTTAGGGCCTGGGTGTTTATGAGATCAAAAAGTCAATAGTAGGTTCTGATACCCACGACGAGGCTTGATCGTAGTGTGGGGTCAGGAATATGTATGTGAATGTTGGGTGTTATTTAAAATTTATTTACCAATATTTAAATAGATTATGATGAAATGCCAAGAAACTGCGTATTGATTTTTTTTATGTCGCATTGCCACGTCACTTTTGATTAGGATGAGGTAAATACGTACGGGAAACAATAAAAACTTTTATGCGCAATTAAAATTATAATTCAAATTTTAATTATACAAAAATATACTGAAAAAATTAATAAATATGAATATTTTATTTAATTAACTTCATGAATTTTAATCATTTTTTTTTATTGCAGTGAATGGCGAGACGAGCATGCAGTTCGCCTGATGGTAAGCGATACGACCGCTCATGAACAGTAGCAGAACCAAACAACACCTTGAATTACAAAGCAATGCTTGGCATTCCACTGCGCTCGCCATCCTGAGACATAAGATGTTAAGTCTCAATATGTCCAGTAGTTTTTTTTTTTTTTTTTTATTGCATTGAATGGCGAGACGAGCAAGCCGTTCGCCTGATGGTAAGCGATACGACCGCTCATAAACAGTAGCAATATTCCACTGCGCTCGCCATCCTGAGACATAAGATGTTAAGTCTCAATATGTCCAGTAGTTGCTCTGGCTACAATGTCCTTCAATCCGAAACACAACAGTGCATTTAAGCAGTGTTGTTTCACGGGAGAAATAGACATTGCGGTGGTAGTTACTCTGGCTACAATGTCCTTCAATCCGAAACACAACAGTACATTTAAACTGCTGTTTGAAGGGAAAAATAGATATTGCGGTGGTACCCACCCAGGCAGCCTCTCACATATGAGAGACCTACCACCAGTTAATTGAAAATATTTAATGTTAAGAAAGTATCACTTAAGTGTTGAACCAAAAAATAGTAATTGTAGATGAATAGTCGACTACATAGACAAAATATTAAAAAAAACAGTATAGACGGAATGTTTAAAACAAAGGTGTCGTATTTCATGGCGTTTTAACGGCGTACTAAATGAATAATGATCATCATTCATACATAATTAATTCATGCGGTAATGGGTTAAAATTATTTAATTCATTATAGGTGTGATAAATGTGCCCGATTTATTTTAGTAAAATATGAAGTGTGTGATTTGTTTTCGAGAAATAACATCAGAAATATTTCCATCTGTAACGGTGAAGGAGAAAATCGTAAGGAAACCTGCATACCATAGCGATTCACAATAATTTATATAGTATCTAAAAGTCCTCTAACCCTAGGCCTGCATGGTGGACTGTATGTTCTAACCCCTTTTAATTTCCAACTCCTCCTATTAAGTTAACTTTCTGATTGATTTCGTTGCGGGTTAAAGACAAGTTAGACATTCCCGGAGAATCGCCGAGCTTCAACGTTGGCTTACAGGAGTTGCAGTGGTGGGTGTAAGGGCAGGACAGTCTCCAAAACCCCTTTCAATTGTACTCTCGATTGTAGAGGAGGCCCGTGCCCTGCAGTGGGACGTATACGGACTGATACAGATCTTTCCACCATTACCGGATGCTCATTGATCTTGCGTGCGTCCCCGGTTTTCTGAAACACATTTTCGTCCTTTGTCACGAAAACACTAACAAAACAATATTCAACAACCGAGAGGAAATATGCTACACTTCAAAATAATTACAACAAAAACTAAATCTACTTATTAAAATATAAAGGGGTTTATTCTCGATTTCCCGGACAAACCGATGAAACAAGTTGAAAGTAATTGTTCAGATGGTATGTTGACACTATAAAAAAACATATAGTCAGTTACATGACCCTCTGCACTACCGTACAATCCATAACTATCAGAAACATTTAAAAATCTGAGGGAATCTTTTTTTTAACCCTTTATACAAGTTGTGGCTATACACAACATTAAGTCCATGTATGTGGACTTCATTCCTTAGATATGCTCTACCAGTCAAACCTAGGTCTTTTCTATCTACGCGAATAAAATATTTGGGCCACACAATAAAAATATGTCAGTGCGGAGATCGAACCCGCGAGTTCTCGTTTCAAAGCCGGCTCTCAACGAACTGCGCCACAGAGGCTGTCAAAAGCAAAGATTTGATGCTTTACTGATTGAAATTTATATCCCATTTTGAACTCTGTCTATTGCGTTATAATAAGCGATTTTATCAATATAAGCAATCTTTTCCCGACAAACTAACGGAGAGATTAAAAAATAGAAGTTAAGGTTATTGTATACTGTATTATGTTGACTAAATCTTTAATTACTCATTGTAATATTAATTTCATTTCTTGGAGTGTACCTACCATTCATACTATTTCCATTAATTTTCCTAGCGAGCAAAGAAAATGCATGAAAAACTTATTTTATTTATAATGGTGCAATGGGATCCTGGAAAATCCTTTTGGAAAACATACGGGAAAGCTACATTTCTGTGTGCTAAACATTAGGTTATATTTTCCTCCTCCAAACTAAAAGGGTGGAAATGTTTATCACAAAGGAGAATACTCTTTTTACTATGAAATTACTATCGATGCGAAGATTTTTGTGTCTCGATGAAATCTACTTTTTTGTGTAAGGAAAAATAACTATATTATTTTAATAAATATAAATATTATTGCGACCCAGGCCCGAAGTTTTAGGATAAATGACTTGGAGTCCAAAAAAAATATTGTTTTCGCCTCTGTAAACAAAATATGAAGATAATTTTTTCTATATTTTATAAAAAAAACTGTCGGAACAAAACAGGAAAAAGTTTAAGGACAAACCATAAAAATGCTGTAATTTTTAAGTAGTATCGGTTACGGGATCAACGAACGAACGATATTTTAAACCGATACTATGAATGGGTAATCCTGTCTGTATTTTTTTTTTGTAACAAACCAAAATGTGTTGTACACCTTTTAGCCTTCTCAGTATTAATTGACTTGATATAGAATGCCATGATTCTTGATTTGATAATTTGGACGTCAGAGATTATCATATATTCATATCATTATCATATCCAGAAAAAATCCTGTCTAAGTACCGAAGTATCATTCTACCACGAAGCCATTGACAACGTTTTACAAGGTTGTTTGCTACCGTAACCTCTAAACTGTTATTGTGACAATTTATTCTCCTTTATTGTTAATATATCACGTATACTGAACATAATAGTCAAAACCAACCCATGCGTAGCAAGAACACGGAGTGTATTATACTATTAAAAATACCTTTTCCGTAGGTTAAAGGCCACAGGTATATTACACTATGAACCATTTTCTTTATATAATAGATTAGGTTCGACAACCAAGTAAGAAGCTTGCTTGATTGTTAATGACATCTATAAAAACCTATGTAAAGTAAATGGCTATTGTAGATGTAATGCTACTTACTAAATAGAGAAAAGAAAGAAAAGCTGCGCTTTCCGCAACGATTCATACATTGCACTTTTTTTTACAATACATGTCAAAGTAAGTACAATGTGAATTACTCTTTTACTGTAAGTACTGTACTCTCAATCGTACTCTCGATTGTAGAAGAGGCCCGTGTCCTGCAGTGGGAGGTATATGGGCTGTTACAGATAATAAAGTATGGGAATTTTCCATGCCTAGAATTATCGGCGCATATTATATTTCGATAAACATTCGTGCGCATTGATAGACAGCAGTTTTACGCTCACAAAATATTAAATAACCAACTTGTTATCACGCAGTTTTTGCACCTAAAAGCCGCATTTACATTATGTTGTTTTGCTTATTTCATCTTCTATAATAAAACGGTAACTGGAAGATGTCTGTATATAAAAGATTTTTAAGAAATTCTAATGTATCAGTAGTGATTGCATATGCATTGTATATGGTTATTATAGTAAATACGAACGTATAGTTTTTAAACGTTTCTTTGTCCGTGTTGTAATTGTTTTTCATATTTATTTTCGAAACCTTTTCGCTATTATAAATATGCCAGGACGTTGTTGCCAAAAACTAATAAGTAATTAGTTTTTCCGTGTTTTTAATATCCGACGGATGAGAAACGAGAATTCTTTTATTTTTATTTTATAAGACTTATTGCACCCTTTGTAGACATAAATCATGTCTGAGAAACAATTTTTATAAAAAAACAATACAAGTTTTGGAAGCAACAATTCTTTGCTTTGGTTTCGTGGGGCAGCGATCATTCATTGCGCTTTGGGTAAATTTTCTGAATATTAAGTTGATTGTTTGTACCCAACGATGCGTAAATGGCGCTCATGTCGGTACGTGATATTAAGTACTATAAACATATAGATTTTAAAGCCACGTAATAAAACAAATTGGGATAACATTTGCTTATTATTTTTCATATCTTTTGAACTGCTGAATCCAAAAAGTGATTCACTTTTATCATTTTTATTATGGCTTAATTAACAAAATATATGTAGGTACTTTTTGGCGACAAAAAATATTTTGGGGTACTATTTTGATTCGGCTTTGTATTAAACAAGATATAACCACATTTAAAGTATGACAGGGTTAAGTATATATTAATTTGAATGGACAATCCAATTTGGATTGACAGACTGCTACACAAAATCTGTATGTTTTAATTTTGCAACATCCTTTTTTGTGCTTACAACAGATCACTATCAATAATTTAAGACCTTTTTTTTGCATCTAAAGACGGATTAGAAAACATCTCGTTGTTAATATAGGTATAATTACAGACAAAATGTTGAACTCTTCAAGCCCCCAATGGTTTATAAAGAATCTGCATGGTAACATCACATCCAGTTGTTTGCTGAACTTCTAAAATGAAAATCGTGAGTAGTTTTTTACTATTTAATTGGAATTTTCCAGAGATTTGAATTCTGGAATTACTTAAGTATAGGTATTTACAATATGCAAGGTTTTTTACACTGCTTCCAAAAATATGTCTATCCTGATAATAATAGTTAAATGCGGAATTATAGAGGTATTGACGGGTGACACAACATTATTTCTGCTTATTGGACAGTACGCCGACTTGACACATTTTCACCCTCTGATATTAATTTCTGCAATGTTTGTAGAAATTGCAATTGTTTTATAATTGGTAAATTTGTAAACTGCAATTGCTCTGTAGGAATATATAATTTCTTATTGAGAATACGTATTATTTAATTATTATGTACTATCGAGATATGTGATTACCACGCACATGATTTATTTCTCATCCAAATTAATTTTACCATTTTTAAACCTAAAACGTAACGTATACGCCAATGTTTGATCCGTTTAACAGGTAGTTTTGAAAATCTGTTTTTGCTCTTAATTACGAGTAATAGTCTAAAAGTAATGCTGGTACATAATAGTAACAGTTTTCGATACAGATAATAGAATTAAGATAATCTGTATCAATAGGGAGATGCAGCCTTCTTAAAAGAGGTGTCTATTGAAATTAGTTGCCAATCATGTTAGCCATACTAAAGTGGATTTTGTTCGCCTGAAGATAATTCTGATGAAATGTTGATGAACATCAATTACGTGAGACCACTAGAATATTTTTGCAACTTTTAGTTTCAAATGACTGGCTTTTCCTTGACGTCAAAGTTCGATCTTTCTTGGAAATACCAATGACAGAACATTAATAAATATTATATACATCGTGGTTATTGTGTCACTTGTTGGTAATGTATACTCGTACTCTAAGCAATGTAAATTGTTGCATTTATTAGAGGAGTTGATAGTTAAATATAGTTAAAATCCTTAGACTTAAATCTTTATCCGTGAAGTTCAAGACTTTTTATTTATTGCTGTCGCGTTTCGTTCGGTAAGTGAGATCGCCGGATGCGCAATACCCCTTACCTCTTCGCATCCTTGTTCCTTTCCACTTTCCTCCCGATTGGATGCGCCCGCGACACATCCATGATTCAAACGTTTTGGATGTTCATGGATGGCATTGATATCACTTGACATCAGGCGACCTGCTTGTACGCTTGCCGGACCTATGCAATAAAAAATGTAGAGACACCAACTTAATACATAATCATCACGGCAGCATCTCATAGGGGTAGGCATGGATGAGCTTGTGCTCCAATGTGCTTGATTATAATATCACTTTCTTTTTGTTCACTGTCATCAATCTCATTTTTACATTCTCATCGGTTCAACGTATTTATGATCTGACCCTAGTTGCTGTAGTTGGGTGCCATCGATGTGGTTGTTGATAATTATGTAAAAAATAAATACATTTTTATAGATTTATACTGGGTATCTCAAGACTGCTACCGAAAACGAAGCCGGGTGGTAGTTTTAGTGAGAACAAACACAATGCAACTAAAATTTTCGCAAAAAAACGCGACAATTTTTTTTTATGATTTTTGAAATGTCGTAATTTTTGGGTGGTAAATCCATAGTTTTTGCCAAAATAATAATTTAAACTCTTTTATACTTTAGAGTCCTTATAAGTAAAAGGGTATACACTATTATTTTAGGAAAAAAATGTATTTACCACCTAAATATGGTCATAGGAAAAAAATAACAAAAAAAAATTGTCGCTTTTTTTTGCAACTTTTTCTGTTGCATTGTGTCTGAAGTCGCTTAAACTACCACCCGGCTTCGTTTTCGGTAGCAGTCTTGAGATACCCAGTATAAAATAACAGCCGCCGTGGCGCAGGTTAGACTGTTGTGAAACGAGAGGTCGCGAGTTCGATCCCCGTACCGGAACAAATATAAATATTTGTTTGAACCGCAGGTATTTGTTTTGGGTCTGGGTGTTTGTGAGACCAAAGTCTCTCGTAGTTCTTGATACCCATGCCACAAGACTCTATTTTAGTATGGGGTCAGGACTATGTATGTGACTGTTTGGTGTATTTATTTATTTATATTTTCAGTCTCTAATAATTTTTATTTCAGTTCGGTCTGTTTATGTTGGTGTTGTGCGCCCTGTTGGGTTTCGTGGCGGCCTCCGCTGCTGAACAAGAGGTGAGACCTCCAGCAGGCGAGACCTTGGAACCTCAGGAGTCAGGGTATGGTCACTACCGTCGTAAAGGAGGCTGGAAACATGGCAAATAAGGACTTCGAGGAAACACAGCCAACTCTTTTCTAATACAACTCTGGCAACATTTAATAAATTATCTGATTCGAATTTCTAACACAAGATGCGTATTATTTAACCGATATCTACCAACCCAATATTCATTTTGTGTAAAGTGTGTCGGTTAGGTCTGAATAATGTACAGCAAGTATGCGTCAGGCATTGGTTAAGTTAATTTAGTATTTACAATTGTAACCTTATATTAGGCTGTGTTTTTATTGGAGTGAAGACAAGTATGGGTTTTAAAAGTGGGGTTCAATAATAGATATTTGACGTCATTGAAACAGAGCAAAAGCGATGGCTTTTGCTTCCCATCCTATTTTCTATACCTAGCAAACCTGCATAACATACCGTCGACTAGTTTTGTTCCGTTGTTACTATGAATTTATCCAATGAAGACTAGCAGAGAGGGGATTTGAATTTCAATTTTCAATCAATAAGATTGGTCACTTCCTACATGCTTATTCTCTCGTCCTCACCTCAACCTACGCGCAACCCGCGTCCGACGCCATCTAGTGGCGGAAACCGTCGTGTAACATCGTGCTATTGTGTGGGAAGTGTTAATTTGTGATCATCGCCTGGTTGACGATTAATGTAATTTGTGTGCATTAAATTTTGCACAGGCGCTTTTATAAAATCGTTATAAATACACCTATGAAGACAAAGTTGGGAATATAATTCGACCAAAATGCTTAAATGTGAGTTAAACTAGTTTTTATACTGATATACGGTATACCTGATGGTAAGTGTAATGTAATAGTATTCTTCGGTGATAGGAAGTTAGTTCTCAATGGTTGGCATCACCCACCAATATAACATACCACCAGTTTTTCACGCCGTTTTCCTAGAAGGGGTTGGTAGAGATGCTATCAAGGCAACCACGATATGCCTTGTGTGTTTTGTCCTACGTTGTGATAGCGAGCTTTGTTTTTATTGCGATGGATGGAGTTCCAGTCGCCTGATGGTGAGCTATATGACCGCTCATGGACAGTAGCAAAGTTAAGCAACACCATGAATTACAAAGCAATGGCAATCCATTGAAACTGAGCCTATTGCCATTATTTCTATCACGTGTAAGGTTGTTGCCATCTGAGCCAATACTAATGTTCAATTGTCAGCGGTAGCATCTTCACCTACACATTAATATCCTTGCGAAGATTACACAATCTTTTACCTGTTGCTACGAAGATTTCATTAGCGCAAACCCTCCTTCTCCCTATCCTTGATTATGCCGATGTCAGCTATCCTGATCTCACCGAGGACCAACTAAATAAACTTGAGCGCCTTCAAAACTTTATTATTAGATTCATATTTGGATTACGCAAATATGATCATGTTTCTGAGTTTCGTACTAAGCTCAAGTGAGACTCCCATTCAAGATACCTAAGGTCGTCAGAGAGACTGGAATTAAGAATGCCTGTGCACTCCACAAATTTTATGGATGGGTCGTTCACCGTCAAAGCTGTCCGATTGTGGAACGCCCTACCAGTTGTGGTAAGACGAGCAAGGTCACTATCATCGTTTAAAAAAATGGTCAAAGATATTGTTGTATCATCCTATGTATTATCCTGTCTCCTACATTTATACATTGATGTGGATAACTTTCCTGTTTGTATGTATGTACTGATACTCTTATATATATAAATATGTTTTTATTTATGTATGTATATTAGTTATATATATATGTATGTATTGATGTATGTATATATATATATATATATATATATACCGGGTATCTCAAGACTGCTACCGAAAACGAAGCCGAGTGGTAGTTTTAGTGGCTACAAACACAATGCAATTAAAAATTTCGCATAGAAACGCGACAATTATTTTTTATGATTTTTTAAATATCGTCATTTTTGGGTGGTAAATCCATAGTTTTTGCTAAAATAATAATTTAAACTCTTTGATACCTTAGAGTATTTATAAATAAAAGGGTATACACTATTATTTTAGGAAAAAACGTATTTACCACCCAAATATGGCCATAGAAAAAAAATAACAAAAAAAAAATTGTCGCTTTTTATTGCCTCTTTTTCTGTTGCATTGTGTCTGAAGTCGCTTAAACTACCACCCGGCTTCGTTTTCGGTAGCAGTCTTGAGATACCCGGTATATATTATTATTATTTAGTAATTATTTGTATTTCTTATATTATTATTTTTTCCGTCTTAACTCCTATTCTTTACACTTTACGACTACCCTCTAATTATCCTTTTATCAAATCTATCCCATGATTGTCTGTAAGACATTGCCTTTGAGCGATAAGACCGCCAATTGTACTTATATGATTGTGATTTTCATTTTATTTGTATTTTTTTTGTGCAATAAAGTGTATAAATAAAAATAAATAAAAATAAATTAATTACCAAAAAACAACGAAACGGCAAAGCTGCTATATCGGATTTGTTATTTGGGAGACAGTAGTATTGTGGGGCCGAACCATTAGTGCTATAGTTATAACAAGCTACGACAGAGCTCATCACATTTTTTAATAAATACATGAATCGGGCTTAGATGTTGAATCATTGAGAGATCACTTCGGAAATCTGGTTTGTTGTCTTGTGGCTTGTCCAAACAGCATGTTGTATAAACACCACACTCGTAATAGGAAATAAAACAAAAAAGGAATTATAAATCGTTAATTGTAATCGTAATTGACATCACAGATTGTAATACCGATGTTAGGCAGTATTTGCAGATTGAATTCATCACCAGCCGTATCCGCCGTGTCCGCCGTATCCGCCGAATCCGCCACCGTATCCGCCACCGTATCCGCCGCCGTATCCGCCACCGTAGCCGATGCCTACGCCGTAGCCGATGCCGCCGCCGAATCCGTACCCGTGTCCGCCGTATCCGCCGTATCCGCCGCGGCCGTAGCCGCCGTGATGTCTGTATCCGCCCCAATGAGTCTCCGAAGGTTGCAAGAGTTCCTCAGCAGGTGCTACAGCGGCGGTGGCGGCTTTTTGTACAGCCGGCAATGCCGAAGCGTATGCCACGCATACGCACACTAAAACGACGAAAGATACAGCCTGCAAAAACAATACAATTAAAAACAAATTGGCAATTAATTTAATATAGTACTTCTGCTGTACTATACTAACAAAGGATAGTATAATTCCACATATTAGGGATCGCTGCACAATAATTTTCACTACACACACACATGGGACATCGAACCTATTACCACCGCCGGGCGCCGATGATAGTCAGCTGGCCATTGCACCTATTAGTCACCATGATTAGATACACAATCCAACACAATAGATACACTAAAAGGCTGATACCATGAACTAGTGCTCTAAAATTGATTATATGATCTCAAAATAAATTATATGATTGATCCGAATTTATTTTTATTAAATAAGTTTCAAAATACAAACGCCTAATGATTTTACGCTTTGGAGTTTGAATTCGAATAAAAATATTTTAATAAGAAATGAACTTACAGCCTTCATTGTGTGAGATTTCGTTAAACTGTGAAGATGGGAGGTTGCGCAACACCTTATATACTCGTTTATGCCTCCTGACTAATAGCAGGTAAATAACCGCTAACATATGAATATGTAGATTTACTGACCATAAAACTACGGATATCATCACGGGTGACCGCTGAGATCGTTTCAAGTCGGAATTATTAGTAAAATCTCATCAATAATATTAGATAATTATAAACTAGTTTAGCGCGGATCTTTTACTATTTTTTAGAAGACTGGACCTCACACCCACCACCGCAACTTCTGTATGCCAGGAACAACATTGACGCGCATTGTAGTGACACCTGATATTAGGATCCGATCTTATGCGATACATTTTTTAAAGGAGTAATTTCAAGCGTTTGTTTAGCCATGTTATACATTCTTATCCCGACGCAAAAATCATCCATATTGTTGATTATAGAGCATCAGGGCTATTGTTTGTTTTTCATGTTAGCGTTAAAAAATCCTTTAGAAGAAGAATTGGAGGCTATCAATGTCCTGGCCATCACATTTGTTTTGGGAGATAGGGATACCCATCCCGGTGTATGTAATATTATTGTGCAAGTTCCAACGCTACACCGCTCTGTCTGCAATAATATTGAGTATCGTTTGTTTGAAGAATAGAAATTCAATTTTGAAAAAAATGTGGTGGATCCTAGTACGTACTCGACGGAGTGTACAGCTTACATAGTATGCTTCGTATCTTGACAACCAGCCAACAAGGTCCTCATTGACACCTGAAAAGTTTTTACATCCACCAGAATTTTAATAATATCTCAGGTAGGTACTTAAAAACAGTTTAGAAAAAATAATATACGACCGACATTATTTTTATTCAGTCTGGTTTATCTTATAGCCTTTACACACGACGTATTTTTAACGCGTTGAATACGCGCAGTTATCGCACGTTAACTCGTTTTAAACGCAGTTCAAACGCAGTGAGTATTGAATAAACCTTTGCATATCACATACACACATCACATCATCATCTTTTAGTGTCCACTACTGGATATAGGCATCCTACAAATCGCGCTATTCCATCCTGTCTTAGCTTCGGTTGGGCGCATCCAGCATCTGATAGCAAACATTCGCAAATCGTCACTCCACCTAGCTAGAGGGCTTTTCCACACTACGTTTACCAAGACGCGGTCTCCACTCAAGAACTCGTCAACCATAGAGGTTAAGATTCTTCGACATGGGTCTTATGCCATTCGATACTCTGCAGTGCCTGGCCAATAAAAAAACAACCCCACGACACATCTAGGGCGCGTGTCGTCGGCGCTTTAAAGTACCCTATGTGTAAAGGTGCTTAGACAGAAGATATTATTAAACGAGTAGCCGGTTTTATTAATTATAAGATGAACTTTATTAAATGTCACCTATTTTTATAAAAAGAACTTATTACATCATTCTGGCGACCCATATGGGTAATTACGGTAATTGTGAAATCATAAATATTCAATATAAAATCCTTCTCTAATTTCCGTACACATTGAACATACAAATGCTTTACCAGCCTACAAGGTACTAGGGCGAAATATCGCGAGATATAATACAGGGTATATCAAGACTGCTACCGAAAACGAAGCCGGGTGGTAGTTTAAGCGACTTCAGACACAATGCAACAGAAAAAGTTGCAAAAAAAGCGACAATTTTTTTTTTGTTATTTTTTTTCCTATGGCCATATTTGGGTGGTAAATACATATTTTCCTAAAATAATAGTGTATACCCTTTTATTGATAAATACTCTCAGGTATAAAAGAGTTTAAATGATTATTTTAGCAAAAACTATGGATTTACCACCCAAAAACGACGATATTTAAAAAAGTATAAAAAATAATCGTCACGTTTCTTTGCGAAATTTTTAGTTGCATTGTGTTTGTAGTCACTAAAACTACCACCCGGCTTCGTTTTCGGTAGTAGTCTTGAGATACCCGGTATAATATTACAAGGCAAGGCCACCAAGGTGGGGTGTGGTTAAAAACATCATTTTGTGATTGAAGTTGATTTATTGCCTAAAAAGTGCTGATATCAAACACATGGCCCGTCTTTTAAGTAAAAAATGGAAGCATTGTGTCTTCCATTAAACAGTTGGGTTAATTGGAGGGAATAATTAATTGTTTAAGCTTACGGTACCCGTAGTAAAACTAACACAAAGTTCCTGATGTGTAATCACTGAATTTTAGTTTATTCAAAGACTAATTAAGCGCAGCCAATGTTAAACTGAAACAGGACTCGCCTTACAATGCTCCTTACACGTTCCAATGTTTGACAGATAGGTCAGTGTCTTTGTGTTTGATATATAGTCATAAATTTATTATATTGACGGGGAATTTACAATCGTACCCACGTGGAGTAGGGAGAAATTATCAAGACAAAACACTTTATTTTGTTGTGTTGTTCCCCTGGCACTGCAGAGGTCCATGAGCAGCGCTAATTCGTCTGCCTATAAAGGCAATAAAAAAATGTACATAACGTTAGCTTATAAGTTCAATTAAATAAATATAGAGCGAACATTGCTGAGCCAGAATTATACAAAAGGTTGTCCTTTCCATGTCGTTGTATTTGAATCTGTATTATTCCATATATGTACATCCCACTGCAGGACACGTGGCTTCTCTCCATTTGAGAGTACGATTGAGAGGGGTTAGGCCGTATAGACAACGACGACGCCTAGTGCGGGTTGGCGGATGTTGTTATTATGAGTATACTTAGAAATAAAAATACATATACGATGGACACGACCTTTATAAATAAAAAAGTAATAATCTGTCTAGACCACTAAAGTAGAAATATTTTGTTTCGTGTTTGCATGAATAATATATAGTAATTAAAAATGAATTTTATACAATTAATGGACCGTTAAGGAAATTAGGTTTTTTCTTTTATTTAGCCAATTATGTTATGTTTCATATTTAAAAATGTGTTATTTGCACCTGTTATTTATGTGTGGTATTTTGAGACCGTCCCACTTTAAGCATACTGAAAGAATGATGTCGTTTGAATTGCCACAGCAGTGCCTCTTAGTACACCACTTTTGTAAAATCTAGCCCAAGATTCTATTAAGCTTCAACCTTATGTTGTATGAAATTACTAAAATGGATAATTAATACTGGAATATTACTAAACATAGGCCTCGTCCAAAGACATCCACAGGGATATGTTGGAAGCGAATTGTGTCCAGGATCTAGTTGATCCATTTATAATTACGTTATCGCCTCGGCACATCGAGAATATTTCGACCATATATTTCCGGGTTTTATACACAACTTAAATTATTATTATACTGGTGGTATTTTGGACGAGAAGACGTCGCGTAGTTTTCCGAACGCTACCCAACCGAGTTGGATTCGACGATTGACCTCTCTCTCGAAGTTGGACCTGCCTAACCGGACCACTTATCCTAAATAGACATATTCGTCAACAACTTCAAGAGTCGAGCCCCCAACACCGATGCACCGGGCACAACATGGACATTCGACATGATCTTCGTTTTGTCCATGTTCATTTTAAGACCCATCTGTTGGGAGACTCGATTGAGGTCTTCGAGCATAGTGCTAAGGTCTTCCAGTGATTCTGCCAAGACTACAATATCGTCGGCAAACCGAAGGTGAGTGATATACTCGCCGTTGATGTTGATGCCGAATCCTTTCCACTGCAAGAGCTTGAAGGCATTTTCCAGCGCGGCAGTGAACAGTTTCGGAGATATGACATCTCCCTGTCTCACGCCTTTCTGTAGTAGATTAGCTTTCGTACTCTGATCTTGTACTCGTACCGACATGGTGGCGTTGTTATATATACACTTCAACACTTCGATGTACCGATAGTCGATATGGCACCGCTGGAGAGACTGTAGCACAGCCCAAGTCTCGATCGAATCAAAGGCTTTCTCATAGTCCACAAACGCTAAACAAAGCGGCAAGTTATACTCCTCGGTTTTTTGTATAACTTGCCGAAGCGTATGGATATGGTCTATGGTACTAAAGCCTTTTTGGAAACCGGCTTGTTCGGGAGGCTGGAAGTCATCAAACCTGCGTTCGAAACGATTTGTGATGACCCTCGAAAACAACTTATAAACATGGCTCAGAAGCGAGATGGGCCTGTAGTTCTTCAGCAAAGTGTTATCACCTTTTTTGAAGAACAAGACCACCACGCTCCTGCTCCATGCCTCCGGCGTTGAGCCCTCGAGAAGGACAGAATTGAAGAGCCTCTGAAGGACCTTCAGTATTGGCGTTCCGCCCGTTTTCAGAAGCTCTGAAGTGATTCCGTCCTCGCCCGGCGCCTTGTTGTTTTTAAGTTGCTTCAGGCCATCTCAATCTCACACAGGCTGATGTCCGGGATATCATCGCTAAAGTGTCGGATCAACTCGGCTCTCGGGTCTTCGGCCGAGCTAACAGCAGGTTGGGCAACCGAGGTATAAAGCTGCCCGTAGAACCTCTCGATCTCCCTTAATACCTCTGCCCTCGTCGATACCACGCGGCCGTCGTCCGTCTTCAGCCTAGACAACTGGCTTTGCCCAATAGATAAGTCTCTTGCAAATACTTTGGAGCCTCCGTTCCGCTCAATTGTCTCACACTCAATTGTCTCACAGTATTGTGAGCACGGACATCGTGTCGCAAGGACTTCCAGATCTGTCTATTGAGCCGCCGATATGCTTCGGCGTCGTCGGAAGACTGCAGCGTTAAAGATCGATGTTCGGCCATGAGGCCAAGAGTGTGGATCGAAAGCTTTTGTGGTCTATCTCTACGGCGAGGTCTAAAATACTTAGATCCCACCGTATGGACAGCTTCTACCAAACCGCTGTTGAAGTTGATTACTAATAATGAATAAGTTTTCTATACGAAGACTCGCGCGTAGTGGGTGATCTTGACACTACATAATATTACAAGTAACGCATTATCACATGTATTCATGTTTTAATCAATTTTTTGTTAAATATTTAGGGCCTTATAAATAAACATTTTATATACCTATTTTATTTATCGAATGTTTAATCTTCTTCACTCAAACTAAGTTCAAAGCGTTGGAAAGGGAGCTTTATAAACGGAAGGTTTATTAACTGTCTTTGAATAAGGCCATTAGAAGTACATTATTCAACATACTACATAACATACAACATACATGATATTTGTAACCACTATGTTATTTCTTGTTCCTCCATTTGTTCCACGTATAAGATAGGTTCTAGTGGGAATTATCTATTTTATTTTCTCTTTATTTTATAGGAGGAAGTTATACACGTGATTTTTTAAAAAAAAATTATGAATCACGGATTGCATATTGACTGAAATTTAAGTACTAGTCACTGATCAGTCAGCAGTGCGTACTTACGTTGCGTTTTGTATATTGCAGCTGGGTGATTTTACCATAACCTAGGACAACATACCGACTACCAATCCTCAGCCACATCACTCGTATATAAAATGACACCGGAACCGGTCTTTACGTGAGAAGGGCCATGAGGAGGCCATGGCATGGAGCCAATATCGATCCAAAAGACAATTTGATAGTTGATTTCGTTATTCTTATCCTACTAATAGTATAAAGGCGAAAGTTTATATTTTTGCAACTTCTGCAACGAAGACATCTGGACCAATTTTGATGAAAATTGGTATGGACGTAGCTGACAATCTGGATTAACAGGTAGGCTTTTTATCCCAAAAGATGTAGTGTTCCCGTGGGTTGAGCAAGGGATCTTCCACCTCAAACGAGTCAAGCTATTTAAATGAAATTTGGTAAGAGGGTGGCCGATACATTGGATTAACGTATAGGATTCTATTTGTACCAAAAAAATTTGTGTTTCCGTGAGACGAGCAAGAAATTCATTTATTGCGGTTGCGTGCTCGCGCGTATCCCACAACCCTTGTTCTAGAGGAGATAGCGGTATATAACGGGGTTTTAGTCGGTAGGACGTTCTATTGACCTTATATTAGAACGGTGAGCCCGACATACCTAAATGGACCCGTAAAGGGATTTCTTCGTGTAAGAAAAAAAAAAAGAAATTCATTTATGTATATTTGCTACTCTGTCAAATTCAAACACATGAAATAAAATTTTAGGAGGATGAAATCGTTTATTATTGAACAAGATTGCATGTATTGAGTCATTGAACAGAATCAGATGGGACAAGATCGGATAAACGGGACGGGATAGAAAAAGCAGGCATTTATGGAAGACGGCATTCAAAGTGAGTTTAAAAATAAAACAGTTACCGTGCAAAATATTATGTGACTTAAAAAGTATCTGCACCCTGAAATATCTAAAGTCTATCTCAAATATCTCTACTTGGCAGGAACCGGGTCGGTCCACTAGTTTCAAATATAGTTTAGTCCCCCATTTCAGAAGGGGAAGTCCGTAATCTAATTATTCCACGGAGTAGAGTAACGATCAAGACATTGTGCTTTCTGTACCATCGGGTATTTCAAAACATCAAAAACAGGTTATAAGCAAGCCTCATTTTTATTCATTTATGTCAAAAGGATTCAGCCGAGCATAGTGCGCTCTTCATTATCAAGGTTAACCACGCAATATACGCGATAACATCTAGTTTTTCGGGGTGCTGTGCAATTTATTTACAAAAGCTTTAAAGATTTTATTAGAAAAATAATTTTGATAACGCTTAATGGTCGCTTGCGAAACTTTGCTATCTACCAATATTTTGCTTCGCTATGACTTGTTAATCGTGCAATTAATTTTAAAATCAGTAAAATATGTTTTAATTTTCATTTGAATTAATGGCGTCTTTAATAAATTTTTTACTTAACTATATTATACGGCTGAATTAAATGTGGTCGGCCAGACCGCGGAATCGGTATCAGCAAAAGCAATATAATAAGTATTGAACTTATAATCCATCTAAACTAAAAGGTACAGTTTGACGTTTCAGGCTTTTCAAGTTGGTTCAGGTGCAACTCACAATATTTAAGTAACATTTTCCGTAAAACCACAATTCCATGGGATTGGATATTGTGTGAGTTACACTCGTACAAAGTTGTTCAATCTTGAAAATTATGAAACGTCAAATGGTACCATTAATTAGTTGGATAATGATATCAAGTTTGTGTGGGCTTTTATTGAAATATCTGCGATATGCTTTTGATAGGTATATTACAATAGTTTATAAGTATTACTTTTGACTTTATAATAGTAAGAACATTAATTTTAAATAAAATAAAAAATGAAATACTTTACTTTCAAGATTCAAATACACATTCAATATTAAAAATTTTGAATTTAAAATTATTATAAAATTTATTTTTGGCATAGTCAAGTTTGAATAATATTAACATTCAAAGTCGTGATTACAATCACCCATAACTACGGATCCTTATCTCATGTTGTTGAATTGATAAAAATATTAATCATAGGCATGATCAAAACGCACAGTTTCCTAGATCAATAGATACGTAAGGAGTTTATTAATGTCAAGAAAATTAATACAAGTAAAACAAGATATCTCGAAAAAGATATGTATCAATCATTATGGTATATGCTTTAATGGTACTAATATAATAAATACAGGGTATATCAAGACTGCTACCGAAAACGAAGCCGGGTGGTAGTTTAAGCGACTTCAGACACAATGCAACAGAAAAAGTTGCAGAAAAAAAGCGACAAATTTTTTTTTGTAATTTTTTTCCTTTGACCATATTTGGGTGGTAAATACATTTTTTTCCTAAAATAATAGTGTATACCCTTTTATTTATAAATAATCTAAGGTAGAAAAATGTTTAAAATATTATTTTAGCAAAAACTATGGATTTACCACCTAAAAATGACAATATTTTAAAAAATCATAAAAAATAACTGTCACGTTTCTTTGCGAAATTTTTAGTCGCATTGTGTTTGTAGTCACTAAAACTACCACCGGGCTTCGTTTTCGGTAGCAGTCTTGAGATACCCGGTATATACAACTTCCATTGTACTAATGTTAAACATAATAAAATGACGATTAAGAATTCTTCATTGGGATTTAATTTGATATCCTTTTCGAAACAACTTGTATATTATTTTGTATGAATATTTTTGGTACTTTTGTGGGTGTTTCCAAAATGACCAGTTAGCGTACTACGCACGTAGTAATAATAAACAATATGAATTATTGTGACGCGATTTTGCGACAGCGTGTGAATGAGATATTGTAAAGCGTAGATAAAGAATATCATGTTATCCGTTACTTTTCATCATCATCATCATCAGTAGGTACTTTAATGGAATACGTCCAAACGACTTGGGATTGCCAAATGCTCAATACCTCTTTCCTCTTTCCATCGTTTTTCGTTCCCGTTCGCCTCCCGATTTGATGTGTTGAACATCCGTTCATGGACGGCAGTGATCACTTACCATTGGTTGACTTGTATGCTCATTTGCCAGGCCTATTGGCAAGGAAAAATAAAGAAGAGTATTATGAGGTTTTTGAAGAATTTTGGAATTTATATTAATTCTTAGCCATACTAAACGGTTGCTATTCCAATGTAAATTGATTTTATTATTATAGATAGGTAATGAAACCATTTAAAAATTAATTTATTATATCCAATATCATAAATTTCTAATGGTCGTAATAAATTGTCGTGCTTTTTTTCCAATTGCATAGATATCTTGTCTCGCAAAAATACTTCAAATTAATTAAGATCGTATAACAACAGTATTGGAGCAATTTATTGAAATTGAATTTAAAAATTAATAAATGTTTCGTGTTATAAAGTTTCTTGTCGAAATGCACCATATCTATATTTTTCTATCTTTGTTAACTGAAACATAAAATGCATTGAAATATCTAAAGAAACTTCTCCTTAAAGATAAATAGATTAAAGAGAACGGGCGCTAGTCCATAACTGCCCGTTATTATGGATATGTCTAATAAAAATAGCAAGAATGCTTTAAAAATATTGAGCGAAAGTGCGTTTAAAACAGATTTATCGTCGCGTATCCTGGTTTTAATATTAGTAGAATCTATTTATTTTTACCGTATATAATCGTTATGGCAACAATAACACGTCGACTATTATCTAGATAATTCTCTAGCGAATAACACCATTTTACAAAATATTGGTCGCTGCGGCAATAGTTCCAGAACTATAAAATGCTTAGTAAGCATATTATCAACTTTGAAATATTACTGCCTCGGTGGCGTAGTTGGCCTACAGTATGGTTATAATACTGAGGTCTTGAGCTCAGATCTCGAGTCGGACAAAGTGATAATAGATTTTTCTATTCGCTATCAGCCCGGAGTTAGGAATTTGTGCCTGATATGGCAATAGGCTCGCCCTCTATCACATCGTGAGACGGAACATATAAGGCGAAATATTGGTGTCATGCTAGCACTTTTGCTTACCCCTTCTGGGAAAAAAGCGTGAGTTTAAGTACGTATGTATGTGATATATTAAATATAATAGCACACTATTCGATCCCCTTTATCCACACATTTTTGGCGTGATTTATTACTGTGTTTTTTACTTATAGAAGTTATAGACATGCGGTCGGTTGGTTTGATTGTTGTACTTTTAGGATTTGTTATAGTTTCAGAAGAAGTTATTGATTGTTTTGTAAGTAATTTTGTACTACTAATTAATGTCGTAAGCTTTGTTGTAGCACTTGACGTGCGTGCAGATGTTACTTTTGTAGTCAACTTTGTTGTTCTTGTTGGAATTTTTGGAATTAACACCACGGGTTGTGATGTCGAACATTCCGTGTCTTCAATTGTATCGTCATTTGCTTTCAATTTTAACTGAACAATATTGTTAGTGGTTCTTGCAGCCTTCATAACGGGTTCTTGGTTAAATTCTTTGCTACCAGAGTGTGCGGGAGGCCGTCTAGGATTTGTGAAAGGACCTTTTACGTAACCACATTCTATCCTATCACCGCGCATACGACATCCATTGCCCATATCAATAATTTCTTCGTGATCGGTAATTTCCCCTAGGTTTTTGTTGTACCCGCAGATTACTCTGTCATAGATTTTTTTACATTTTGTTGCGTCGTAGTTGTAGCCGTCACAATTCTTTTTTGATTTTTCGTGAGAGTTTTCATCGGTCTGCAATGTGCGAAATTCCTTATGTTTTACAACAATATCATCATTTTCTAGATAATTGCTTTCAGAACTTATTGAGTTAGTGAGTAAGCTGTTCAATTTTGGAGCGCATACAGTAATGACGACCATTCTAGATATTAAGAAGCATGTCTGGAACAAGAATTGTTTATATTTATAAGCAATTTATATAAGATGTATGTGCATAAGTATAAGTGTCATTCTCGAATGGTTTTACATAATTATTTAGGTTTTTTTTTTATAAAATGTTAATGTGGAAAAAGTTATTAATACAATAAAATTGAAAATTAATATGAGTATGTAGTGAATGTATATCGCGTAATATTAATTAAATAGATAGTAAAGGCTACACTGGGAAAATAACTTCATGAAAAGGTATAAGTATGATTTTTTGTGTATAGTTTTCTTACCGATAACGGCAATGACATTGTATGCACATCGCAACCGTGAATACTTCATTGATTGAATAACTTTGTTAAATTTTACGCTCATACGGTTAATATGACAGCGATTCCTTGTACAGTTTGCAACCGTCTAAGATAAGGCAGTATTTAAAAAAAAAAAAGAACCAAACAAACCGCTTATCTAAAGAAACCGTATGTACAAATGCGACACATTTGCGTCACTACTATGGCGGGTTTTGTTATTATCTTTCTTAGGGTGCCGTCTGTCCAGTTGTATAGATACGAATTTGCACCAGTCAAACTGCTAACACCATCTTAATTTTTGAGTCCTGCGTTATATTTCTATTCCTGGTTAATAAGAAAACTTTCACATTATTGAAAACAATTTAAGCATTATAATGTACATAATATGTAGAGCAAGGTACTCTAGCGCGATATATATTTAAACTAAAATTAAATGGTATAAATATGTATTTTAATTTATTTAAAAATAATCTAATAGCGACGTTTTTAGTAAAAAAATACCTGCTGGTAAATACTTTTCTGTTGATTTCTGCATGTTTTTTTCGACGGACGTAGTATCAAAACTTTTCCGACTTTCCTCATTTGGAAAAGTCAATTTTTGAAGTTCAATAATTTTGAAGATGCGGCATTTGACAATCATGTGAAATATATCATGACCTATGACCTATGTGTGCAAAGTGCTCAGACAAACTCAATATGTAAGGTAGACGAAAATATTCAATGAAACCCCAAATCCGAGTTATTCGTTTACTTTAAATGAAGCTGTTTAAGTTAAAAATATAACATGAATTAAATTTAAATAAGTTAGTAATCAGAATGTGATGTGCATTCGCCGGAAAAATAGTAAGTATTGAATCAAGCAACCTACATACATCCGTAGTTTTATTTTAATTAAAAAAACACATGTTTATGTATACATTACATCGTCTTGAGTTCTCTGTGTGATGACGTTACTTTAATTCAGGATATCAATACACTAATCAAACAAGAAGCAAGAAAACTCAGACATCAACAAAGAAGAAGGTGGGTTGTTGTGCGAGATGCCTCCAGAAGATATGCGGATTTTGCTATAGACGGATTAAGAACCGCATTAAGCAAAAAATATACAGTGCTGTAAAACCAAATTTCGATGATTATGAACTAACAGGATTAGATCTGGACATATTGAAAGATAAAACAAGTCCCGTTTATGACCGATATAGTTTTGATAACATCAAAGATACTTTCCAATCCGCTTGGGATCGTTTGGATATCGAGAATTTTAAAGAAAAAATTGGATCCAATTTAAACAAGCTCTCCTTTCAAAACAATTCAGTTGTAACATTATTCAAAAATAAGAAGAAATTCTCGAAAATAAATTTGTCTGTAAAGAATTTAGATTTAATTGAAGGGTTAGCATTTGAAGATTTAAAAAAAAAGTATTCCATTAAAGGATCGAAAGAAAAATTACTAGAAAAATTAGTTGACGATTATAAAAAAGGAAATCTATCCTCTTCTGGGTTATCGAACGAAACTAAGTTTGATATAAAAAAATTTGACAAAGAGCAATTAAATAAAATGCTAGATACTTACAAAGAAAAGAGTAAGGAAAACAGACGCTCCATGGCGGAGCTTATCGTTGATAATTTAAAAAAGAAGACGTCTTTGAGTTCTAATCAAAGAGGAATTTTTGAAAAAGTACTTGAAAAATTTAAGAAAGGAGATTTATCAAAATCAACTACGTCTGAAATTTTCAAAATACATACTAAGAAATTGAGTAAAAAACAAATAAGTAAAATTATAAGAAAATATCAAGAAGGAGAGAAAAAGAAAGGAGTGAAGTTTGAAAGATCATCTAAACTAGCACAGTTTAAAAGTGCAGTCGGCACTTTTTTTTCAAAACCCTATTAAGGCATTGAGAAATGTTTTCTAATATTTGAGTGATGTTTATATTGTGTACTACAATGTTATTCGATATTCCATGTGTTTGTATAATAAATATTCTCAAAAAATCTGTATTTTATATTTTTTTACTAATTATAATAAACTTTGTCTGCAGGTATTGCATATGATCATTCTTCGCTATATTTACCAGCTAAACGATCTTACCGGTTTATGAAGCAAAAAACAGAGGTCGATGGATATGATGTAATTAAAAATCTAAATGTTCCATCAAGAAAAGAAATGAATTTAAACGTTTTCAAGCCAGCAAAAGGCAATATGGTCACTGAACCCAAGCTTTATAATCCAACAAGCCTAAAATGGAAACTAAGTAAGAAAATATGGAATGTTGCAAATAACAAATATCCAGCAGCAGCATCGTAAATAAAAACGACATGTAACCACATAATTTGAGATTTGATGAAAATGATTTAAATAAAGCACCGCTCGGGGATTCACAGCGCCCCAGCGAATCCAGTAAAGCTGGTTATAGTGGAACTCGAAAATATACTAATGTGCTTACGAATATAACCAGAAAAGGCTTTAAAAGTAATCCATTAAAACGAACATTAAGACGTCAACTGTGGGCTTTGTCTAAAAACGTAATCAAAGCGAATGCAGACTGGATGGACTTGTTAGCTGAAAATGATATTGATATCGATAAAATAAATATTGACGAAATCGCCTCGAAGACCGTGGTTCCCAGACGCTGCCTACACTGCCTGATTGCGGTTTCTCAATGGCGGATATTCGCATCAGGCAGTGTGATGTGCGGCGTGAGTTGCAGTCTCTCGATGTGCGGAAAGCCAGTGGTCCGGATGGGATACCAGCGGTGGTATTAAGGGCTTGTGCAGCCGAGTTGTCTCCTGCACTGACTCGCCTCTACCGAGCGTCCTATCGCACAGGTGTTATGTCGGAATCTTGGAGGGAGGCCAATGTGCAACCGATCCCCAAAAAGGGTGATCGGTCGGACCCTATCAATTACCGCCCTATCGCTATCACCTCAGTGATGTGTAAGGTCATGGAGCGGATCATAAACGCTCAATTGGTCCGCTACCTGGAGGATCACTCGTTGATCAGTGACAGATAATACGGATTCCGTCAATATCGATCAACGGGTGATCTTCTAGCGTTTGTCCTGCATCGCTGGGGTGAGGTGATTGACAGGCGTGGCGAGGCTCTTGCTGTGAGCCTCGACATAGCCAAGGCGTTTGATAGGGTCTGGCACCGTGGTCTTCTTTCCAAGCTTCCGGCATACGGTCTGCCCGGCAACCTGTGTTCGTGGATTTCCGGCTTTCTGCATGGGCGTAGAATACGTGTAGTCGTTGACGGAAACGCTTCGGCGCTCATGTTGGTAAAAGCCGGAGTTCCACAGGGCTCGGTGCTGTCGCCCACCTTGTTTATTCTGCACATCAATGACATGTTGTCGCTTGGCAACATTCATTGCTATGCAGATGACAGCACGGTTCATGGGCGATACCACTGTGGCCCTCCGGTTTGCCTAGTCGAAACTATGAGGGGACGTGAAGATCTTGTCATTGAGCTCAACCGGACCTAAGATCTCATTTCTACATGGGGTTCCAGGAATATACTTGAGTTCAATGCCAAGAAAACCCAGGTGTGTGCGTTTACGTGCAAAAAATCCCCGTTCTCTCCCCTCCCCATTCTTCAGGGTGCTCCCCTCTCAGTGCGGAATGACCTGAGTATCCTTGGTGTCAGGTGTGGATATCCGCTGTGATCTCAATCCAAGGAATCACATCGAGGGCGTAATATCTGCCACATCACGCAGGGTTGGAGTCCTGAACAGGGTGCGTCGGTTCTTCACGCCCGGTCAGCTTTATCGTTTGTATAAAGCGCAGGTCCGGCCGGGTATGGAGTACTGTTCGCACCTCTGGGATGGATCCGCCCAGTACCTGCTCGATGCTTTGGATGGATTGCTGCGGCGGGCCATCCGCATTGTGAATGATGCAGACGTTACGAGCAACTTGGAGTCGCTACAACTCTGGAGGGATGTCGCCTCTTTAAGCGTGTTCTACCGCCTGTATCACGGTGAGTGCTCTGAAGTGCGAAGTGCTCTGTGCCACGCGTGCTGGCTTGCGAAGCCATAGTTTGTCGGTCCACAACATCCCGGCTCGAACCAAACGGTTCTCTAACTCTTTTTTGTGCCGCACCGTCAGGCTGTGGAATTGTTTGCCGTCTCACGTGTGTTCCCTCCTTCCTACAATCCTGGGTCTTTCCGCCGTAGTGTGAAGAGGCACCTTAGCAGGCTGGCATAATTGTTTCCGTTGGCATGGGACTGCCGTCCGATGCCAATGGATACTCTGCCTGGGCGGCATTTGCGCTTACCATCAGGTGCAATGTTGCCACTATGCCCGGCCAGGTAAAAAAAAAAAATTGATTTGAGCTTGATAAATTTAGATGAAATAGAAATTGAGAGCTAATTTTTAAGAAGTATGCTTGTCTGGATGCTTAGATGATGTTCGTTAGAGTTTGTTAATATAATACTAATAAATAATGAATTGTTGAAATAATAAATGTTATTGAATATTTCTTTGCCAGAATCGTACGTAGCGCGGTCATAGTACGCTTGTTGCAGTGGACAAATATCTTTAAAATCAAATTGCCCAAAATTATTGAGTCTGTATGTAATGGAGGATGTCTTTGCCAAGCACTCAGTTCTCGTAGCAACATTAATATTGCTGTTCTCACTTTAATATTAATATTTGAAATATATGTTTTGAAAGGTAAATATTTTGTTAACGGTACTTTACACCTCGCTTGAGTTAATTAAAATTCATTGCTGCTAGCTAGTGATAAGAAACGTGATGAGTTACATCAAGTTATGTACGGTTAGTGCCTATTATATATGTTATTTATATACATGACCTAAGCTATACAATATTACACATAATTATGCTAAATTATTTTTTGTTCATTTTTGTTAAAATAATCTAAATCTTTAAATTGATTTAATTAAATAACGTTCCAAGTTTAACAGTTTTTATGTTCGAAATTAATGTAATTAAAATGTACGTGTCTTTGTTAGCAATTAGTGCCCCGTGGTCTTTTTGCAGGTGATAATGGTTTCCCTACAATTGGTTACGGCTAGAACTTGTGAGAGCCGAATGGAAAGCAAAATAGCTCGACCAGAAAATTTGAAACACATTCTCCCAGACCAGCCTACTCAGATGCCACGACCGCGAAATCGCTGCTGCCCTTACGATTTCGACAGCTCCTTGTGCAGAGTCGTCGATGACAGGGTTCTCTGCGGATACAATTTAAATGTAGGACATCCAAAGAGCAAAGATAACCGAGTGGATCTAAGTGGCGGATGTCGTCTCCGAGGCGGAAGACTTGAGTGCGGGTACGAGTCTCCGCCTTTTACTAATTCCAGAAGACCACCAGTTTGGAATGAACAACCTTCTGACACCCAAGAGGATTTTATCAGTGGACCCATACAAGATAAAGGAGGGGAGAGCGAGGAAGGGCCTGATGTGAGAGAGAAATTAAAGTACATAGTTAAACTAACGACCATGAAACATAGAGGCGCAGTTACAAGATGTATTGAGATTAGGGAGCGTATTGTTTGTAAGGATATATGATGCATTAAACTATTTTCTATAACTTCTATCATTGGCTCGTGGTTCTAGTATTTTTTATTTGTGTCAAAACCTGAATTTAAAGTTATACCTTTATTATGGAATCTTTGATACAATAGAACAGTCGTTTCGTATATTTAATTATATTATTTTAAGTCTTCTTAAAACTGACTTATATAGTAATTCTATTATAAATTACTAACAAAAAAATAGCAATTGAGATAGGTAGCGATGCTTCAAAACAATTTGGTAATTCTTGCGTGTCTTCAAAGTTTTAAACTGGTTTTATTATTTATTTATAGCCCATATAAAATTATAGGCGAAACAACCACGCTAACAAGTTTCCTGAATAATATCAAAGTAAACAAACGCGTGGCTTACTCATGGGTAAACAATGTTAAATTTATTCAGTAGGCAGTAGACATAAGACATCCTGTTTCTAAGAGGCGCCTAAAATTTCACCTGAGCAATCTGGAAGTGGAGGGTATTTGTGAAATGAAAGTTATTAATTTCTGTCTGTATCTGTATCAGCCCATATACGTCCCACTGCAGGGCACGAGCCTACTCTACAATCGAGAGTACGATTGAGAGAGGTTAGGCCATATAGTCCACCACGCTGGCCTAGTGCGGGTTGGCTATTAATTTGCTGGTTACGTATTACTAATGTATAGTCAATATATTTTGTAACATAATTCTCATTTATCATATCATATTTGTAAGAAGTGTTTAGATTTTGCAAAAGTCCGGGTTCCGAGTTTTAGAACGAACTGCTGCTGTAACAGGTTTTTCCCGTGTGGCAACACTAGCGTCAACAGCTGTTTTGTTCGTGTCTCAAATTTTTTATTTTAATTATTTGTTTTTTAGACCCCTTTCCCAATAATTAGTTATAAAACATAGTGTTAAGTGTGGCGTATAGTGTTAAAAGTATACACATACTAATATTTACTAAGATAACACCAAGAACAGTAAGTGTCGACAAGTGACATTTAACTTAACCTATAACGGAAACTAATTTCAAATTAATTATAAGTTTATCGATAATATTTTATCTTGTAAGTCACTGTTTCTCTGTTTTTGATCAATTTCTAGAAATTATAACGTAATAACTGATAATCTCCTCGATCAACTTCCTTTGGCAAGTACTTACCCACCTTTTTACTTGGTACTTTTATAAACTAACTTTATATCACTTAAAATGCTGACTCGCAAGGCTTATTCGCGTCAGGAGGAGGCTAAACTCCAAATGACGTTGAAAGAATTAAAAGCTACCAAGGAACTGGTTGAGGATTTGAACAGAGAAAGGGATGACAACGAAAAGATACTGTTGGAGACTTCAGATAGGAATGCAAAATTAAAGGGTGAATTATCCGAGTTACATATGCAGTTAGAAGCATGTCTAGATGATAGGGAGAGGTTGCAAACTATTGTAGAAGGGTTCGGCCAATGCAGTGATGAGTATGAGTTAGCTCTCAAACGAATCACTGACTTAGAAATCTTACTTCAAGACGCCCATAAAGAAATAAGTAAGTTAGAATCAGAAAAACTCAATGAAACCATTGCACAAAATCAAAGTTTGTTTGAAGAATTAGTTTCAACCTCTCCGCAGTTGTTTTGTGCTGTTAGTAACCAAACCCCATCAACAACAATTACTGATTCAACTGTTAATAACAGTAATGAATATGCTTCGGGGATTGGTAAATGCAGCAGAAATAAACTGAAAAAATATATTAATATAAATAAATATATTAAAAAGACCCAAAAATTAATAAACAAAGGTAAAATTAATGCAAAATGTTTGAGACAAACTAAACTTAGAGTCAACCTGAAAGAACAATTACAGTCCTGTTTTAATGAAATCAATTATAATAAAAAACAGTATGACTGTGAAATAAGTAAGCTAGAATTAGAAATAATAGGCCTTGAAGAGTCGTTAAAATCAATTTCAAAAAAGTATGAACTCTCCAAAAAGGAAATAAATGAACATGTCCTAGCTTTAAATGACTTAGTAGACACATGTCAGTATAACACGGATAGATTTAATTCTCTGATTAACAATCACACTTGCAATTGTTACCGTTCTGATAAATTATCATTCACACCTCAAAAACATATTAATATACTGAACTCTCCCAGTATCACCAATAAAATTGTAAAAGATAATAACAACTTTGTTATATTCAGTGACAATATTGGGAAAGGGTTAGGTCAAGTTTTGAATAATAAGACAGGACAAAAAGTTGTAAATTATTGTATGCCAGGACTTTCCTGTCAACAACTTGTTGATAAAATTATTAGTTATAAATTTAATGAAAACTCAACACTGATCATTCTTATTGGTAGTAGGGGCAATGTAAACACAAGCCAATATCTCACTATTCTTAACAAATTAACATCTCTAAAAGTTAAAAATATTGTAATGTTTACATTCCCCTATGAAAAAGGCTTGTCACGCGTGGAAAGAAATAATAGATATAAGTTAAATTGTATTTTAAAAGAAGCCCTTATAAATAATCATAATTTTACAGTGATTGACATAAATACTTACTACAGTAAGTATAAATTAAATAAAAATAATAATTCATATTTGATAAAACGACATATAGCAAAATTGCTATATTTTAATATTTTGGACAAAGCCAAAAATTTGGCTACCCCACCTGCTTCTATTGAGCAGTTGACATTTATGACAAGGAATGATACATCTGTATCTGTTCCAAATAATATCAATAATTTAAATTAAGTTATCAGACAATAGAGTCCACCACCTCTTGCAATCACATCATTAAAAATTATTGTAATTGTGACATTCATTACATTCCACTAAATAATAATAAATCATATGACATTGAAATGAATACCTCACCACCCATTAGTAGGAATAGTGTTAACAATATGGGTGACAATAATCATATTTTAAGACTAGTTCATCAAAATAGCCAGGGCATGCTAAGTAAAGAATTGCAAATAGAATTGTTTATGAGTTGTCAGGAAATTGATATACTTTGCATTACAGAGCATTGGCTGAAAACTGAACAACTCATGTTCAATTTTAAAAATCATATAGTTGGTAGCAACTTTTGTAGGGAAAGTGCAATACATGGTGGCTCACTAATATTAATTAATAAAAATATTAAATTTAAAGAACGAAAGGATATAGTGAGCCTCTCTGTAGAAAAAACAGCAGAAATATCATGTATAGAGTCAGAGCAGTTTGTCATTGTCAGTGTATACAGACCACCTTCTTCATCATATGATAGTTTTGAATGTATAATGGAAGATGCATTGAGGAAGTTAAGCAAATCAAATAAGAGATTGCTGGTGTGTGGAGACTTTAATGTTAATTTGTTAGAAAATAATTCAATGACTATAAGGTTGAAAAATCTATTTTTGTCATTCGACTTAATAAACCTTTTTTCAGAGCCAACTAGGATAACTAATATCAGTGCTACCTGCATAGACAATATTTTCACTGATATAGTGCCTATAAATAGTTGTATTATTAATAAATTACACTCAGATCACTGTGGACAACTTGTCACATTTAGCAGTGAGTTACAAAAACAATACAATGAGAAACATAGTGTAGTTCCAGTAACTAAGGCTCGGTTAGAAAAGTTAAGGAAAAATATATCTGATAAATTTACTACAATTATAAAGGGCAATGACCCTAATAAATTATATAACTTTGTATTCAACACATTTTGTGAAGAATTCAAGTCAATTTTTGCTTCCAAGTCCATTTCCAGTGACAAAAAGACATGTTTTAACAGTTGGGCTACTATTGGTATACATAGAAGTAGGGAAAAATTATATGAACTTTATCATGAAAGAACATATAACCATAGTGAGGATTTTAAAATATATGTAAAAAAATATTCAAAAATATTTAAACAAATTTGTCATAAAGCTAAGTCAATGTATTTAAGCAATAAAATAAAAAACTCCAAAAATAAAATAAAAATGACTTGGAGTGTGATTAATAAAGAAACTGGTAGAGCTAAACCTCGGGACACAGAATTTGGCTTAAATATTAATAATCAAATTATTACATCTAATGTTGAAGTAGCAAAAATTTTTGAGAATTTCTTCTCAGATGTACCAGTTTCTATAACAAAAAGTTTAAACTCATCCCCTGCCATAGCCGAAAAGTTATTACAAGAAAATGTGAGTGGAGGCAGAGATTCATTTGAATTCCATTGCGTTGACAGTATGGATATAATAAAAACATTTAAATACATTAATATTAAAAACACATGTGACCTTTGGGGAATTTCAACAAATATTTTAAACTCTGTAATACCAGTCTTGGCTCCCCAGTTAGCTGTAATTTTTAATGCTTGTATAAACAGTGGTATGTTTCCTGATAAAATGAAGTTGAGTAAAGTTATACCTCTTTTTAAATCTGGTAGTACAGATGACCCCTCTAATTATAGACCTATTTCAGTACTACCTTCATTAAGCAAAATTTTTGAAAAACTAATGCTCCTACAACTTCAATCTTATTTTTCAAAAAATAAAATACTTCATAATAAACAATTTGGTTTCACGCGGGGTCGCTCCACAACTGACGCTGGTGTGGAGCTTATAGGTAACATATTTGATGCTTGGGAGAATTCACGGGATGCCTTAGGTGTATTCTGTGATCTATCCAAAGCGTTTGATTGTGTTCACCATGATATACTTATCAGGAAATTGAGCCACTACGGAATTAATGGTATTGCTCTTGAATTATGCAAATCATATTTGTGTAATAGGGTCCAAAGTGTTGATGTCAACGGAATAAGGTCTCCTGGGTCTGCCGTTACTATGGGAGTTCCGCAAGGCTCGATTCTTGGACCATTTCTATTTTTAATTTACATTAATGACTTACCTTTTTTTATAAGGGACAACTGTGAGGTAGTGTTGTTTGCTGACGATACCTCTTTAATATTTAAAGTAAATCGACATAATCCTAATATTGACGACGTAAACCACACCCTCTCAAAAATAGTACATTGGTTTAGCATTAACAATTTGTTATTAAATAGCCAAAAAACTAAATGTATAAGGTTTGTGACACCTAATGTCAAAAAAGTTAATGCTAACATTATTTTGAATGGAGATGAGTTGAGCCTTGTGGAGACAACTAAGTTCTTGGGAATTACATTAGATCCCAAACTTCAATGGGGCTCTCACATAGTCGCTTTAGCTAAAAAGCTGAGCGCCGCAGTCTTTGCGGTGGGTAGGATTCGCCAATTGACTGATGTTGATACAGCTCGATTGGTATATTTTGCCTACTTTCATAGTCTGATGAGTTATGGAATTTTACTGTGGGGTGGTGCTGCTGACATTAATACCATCTTTGTTCTCCAAAAGCGAGCTATAAGATCAATTTATTCGCTTGGGTCCAGATATTCTCTTAGAGAAAAGTTTAAAGAGATAAATATAATGACAGTAGCATCACAATACATTTTTGAAAATTTAATTTATGTTCATAGAAATAAAGAAAGTTTTCTTAAGATTAGCGATATTCATAACAAAAATACTAGGAATAAGAATAATCTAGCTACTCTTAAGACCAGACTCCACAAGATCAGCAAATCTTTTAAGGGTTACTGTATACACTTTTATAACAAAGTTCCCAGTCACATTAAAGCCTTATCTATGACAAAATTCAAAGCAACTATCAAGCAAAAATTATGCAATAAAGCATATTATAAAATTTCAGAATATCTAGATGATAGCAAGGCTTGGGAATAGAATTAAATTAAATAAATGGGTAGTATTTCGGAGCGGAAGTCTTAGTATGCTCTGTATAATATCATTTAAATTAAGTAACATGTCAAATTTGCCATCGTTTTCTGTGTAAGTGATTGGGTATGTCATGCTCGCTAAAAAGTCTGTGCTCGCGGTGGCGTCGTGTGCCAGGTCGGTCACTTCCCTGCAACATGGTTGAGGAGGCCGATGGCTGGCACATGCGTCATACTCGTGAACGGGTGCTGCTTGCGTAGACTGGTCTATCCGATTTGCTTACATTGTAACGGATTCATTGATGGATTACATAAGGCTTTCGCAATTATTCACTGTTTTGGCGAAAAAGAGTATACTGATTCTTCGTTCTGGGCGACTTCGCTTCACTCAGCCATAGTAATAATTATAATATAATAATATTCGTTTTAAAAATATTTTTAATAAACTGCTCTGATTTAAACCAACTTGTAAATTATGTAATAATCACTTAATTGTAAACTGGTTTTGAAAAGAGCAACACTAGAGTTTCTTGCCCGTTCTTCTCTAGTGAAAACCGCTTTCCGAACCGGGTGGTAGATAAAAAAAAATGACTGAATCTAAACGATGTTGAACATTTTAATGGATTCAATAAATTATTTTCATTTCATTTTCATTTCATTTCAACATATTTATGTGACGGAGTAACTGAAAGCGCCTGATAAAAATTGCTTTACTATTTTGCTTGTTATCGATTGATTCGTATTTTCTAGAGCTATATTAAAAGGTGATCTGGGATGGACTTTAGTTTATCTGTCCAAGATATCAGAGTTGGGAGGGAGTGGGGGGGGGGGGGGAAGGTGTCCCATGTCCCCTGGTACCACTCCCATGAAAAGGAGACGCACCATTCCGGAGAAAAACCAATTAATGTAACCTAGCTTTAGTTTAGACTTTAGTTTATTTGGCCACAAACAGAGCGGCGAAAGTGATCACAGGTGGTAGGGATTGAGTCCCTGATTACAACAATACCACTCTTATTTAAAGGTGGTGTATAATTTTCGAGAAATTAATGAAAATATTTTCTAACCTCAAATCACATATTAGGTAAAACGGAACGTTATTAACGACGAAGAACTAATTAATGTGATAAATTTTAGTTTCAATAAATGAACTTTATATAATGTTTGTTGTTTTATTTGTTTTTTAAACAACTTGGAAATCATGTTCCGATGGTAGTTAGTGTACCCACTTTGTGAGAAAAATAGGTCGACTTTGTCTCAAAACCGACTTAGAGCACCCCGACTTCACGTAGACTTTTGGTTACCACCCCTAGAGTGTTTTTAAAAAGCCGGAGGCGCGGAGGGAGAGCAGCCCCCGCCCGCTGTAGGTGAGCATGGGTGCCTATCCTTTGTTACGCAAGGGCGAAGGGGCTGCACTTCCCGCAGCGCCGGAGACGTTGCAGAAGTAAATTTGTTCCGACAACAAGTGTTTTGAGGTTAGGTTACATTAATTGGTTTTTCTCGGGAATGGTGCGTCACCTTTTCATGGGAGTGGTACCAGGGGACATGGGACACCTTCCCCCTCCCCCCCACCCCCTCCCAACTCTGATATCTTGGACAGATACACTAAAGTTTTACCGTGATCTGTGTTTCTTCGTGCTTTTTTCGTTCTTTAAACGCGAAATACCAAAGATGTTGTGAAAGGATGAGTTGGATACATTCGAGCCAAATGACAATAGTTCACCGAGAACAGAGTCAAGTGGATGAAAGGGGAGTCTTTGCCCAGCAGTTAGACAAAATATAGGCTCAAAAAATTTAATATGTTTTGTGACCCCAGTTTTTGACCACTCCTTTATATGAAGCAGGCCTTTTGAGGGAAACTTTTTATTTATTTATTAAACACCATTGACGTAAAATATATGGACGGGGCGGAGAGCGGGAAAAGTGTTGTCACGAAAGTGGTCTGCAGCACCAGTGCAGCGGTTGTGACGTCACAGCGCACCGATCAGGAAGTCGTCGTAAAAATGCCCAATTGTATCATGCGTGGGTGCAATAAACATGATCGAAAATTCACAAAAAATAAAGAGAACATTTCTTATCACCGATAAGTAAAAATTATATTACTTTAAGTCAATATAACATTTATTTTAGCATGATTGAAAACAATTTCATGGCCGCCATCAAATCATTCGGCGTATGTATTCTGCACGACATAACTTTGTACTTTTTAGCGGCGCATATTTAGGAATGCGTAGACCTAAGCTATAGTCGAATTGATGCGGTGTAATTATTTGACATATTTACCACTTGATTTACATATTTTTAATCCGTAGCAAATTATACTACTAAAACTACCTATAATGCAAATTAAAATGTGATCCATTTAATAAAAAGGCCTACTAAGACGTTACAAATTTTCAGATTTATTATTTTTTATTCATTTAATTTTAATTCTTTAATATGATGTTTTTTCTGTTATTAATTTGCACACTATATTTCACATATTATTTTACATAACTAATATAAAACATATTTAATGTTAAAAAATAATTTTGCCTGATTTATGGATATACATAGAAAACAAATCAAATTTTTATAATTTTACGTTTAAATAACTACGACGTAACAAAGTTACGTCGACGGTCGGATCCTTTAGCATATTACGTAGTTACATGAAAATCTAACAGATGGCGCGATGTTCACAGGCGTCTTTTTGACGTACCCAATGTACTGAAGGGGGCCTATCCTTAGTTTTTAAATCAATGTTAAACACAAAACATGTTACAATCATATAAATATCAAACGAAATATAATACAAATTACTGGACAATAATAATAACCCAAACTGCATGATTGTTACTGAAATAAATAATTTTATTGCACTAATAATGTCCTTAAAACACAATTCTAAAATTAATTAACATTGTACTGGCTCTTAAGATTTATTTAAACACTTATCGGTATTAGTAATTAGAATTAATTAGTACACATATTTTAATACAAGGCCATTATCTAATAATAAAAAGTTCCTCGTAAAGTCACCTTCATCGCTTAAAAATATTTTTGACTATTTGTACCGATCGTAAAACAAATATTTGGAATCAAAATAAATTAGTTATTCAACATAAATTAGTGATTAACCTACGCCGTAGAGAATAAGCTTCCTATATAACAAAGTACGCTGTGGATTAAGCCATCTGCCAGATAAGACGGACTAATAAACTTTGCAGAAGGATGTTCAGTGCAGGCAGTTTCAAACAGATCTACGAGAACATACTTGAGGGAAGTCTTCTCTTAAAAATCCACATCATATTGATATGAGTAGCCATCAGTCCCAGATCCCAAAATACTGGAATGTCGATAGGTGAACGTCAACTGCTTAATCCATGAGATACTCCAATCCACCAATTTGACTTTCGTGGTCACCTTCATCAGAAAGCATCATGAATATTTGTTTCATGACTCTTGTTTCTTTGTCGTCCTTAGGGAACGCAACATCCAGATAATCTGTGATGGCTTCTGATACACTTCGTTTTCCTGTCGCTCGTTGGAAAATAAACTGGAATATGTTCTCGAATATTCCGGCTTGGCAAGTTGATAGCAGTATCGTGATGATGATGATTATGAACAGAAGTCTGTAGGTAGCCATTGTCCTGGAAAAAAAACAATGGTTTAGAAATGTTCTTATAGTTTACGTATTCAGGATCCTGAGTTTTATATTGCAGAACGGGTAAGATATAGCAATGTATATGGGCTTAGATATTGCTCTTAGTTTTATTTTAGGCGATTTGTGATGGTAGACTTTGGAATTTTTTGCAAATGTTGTAGATTGTACAGTCGAAACAAAGCAACTTGTACTTGATATAAACTTTTGAGTAATTCCTACGCTATGTAAAAAATTGAATTTTAGCAGGGATCTGTTATTATGACTACTTCAGATTGGTCATGTTGTTTTGATGAGGCCGTGGGTTTTATTCCTGAACCGAGACAAATATATGAGAGCCCCACAAGTATTATTTATCTTGAGTCATATTGATCGTTTTATTCATATTGAGTGTCCCCTGTTACAGAATCGATTAAAGCTTACGTCCACTGATATGATGACGTAGTATAGACAGTGCATGACTGAATTAATAATATTAATTAATAATTATAAACTGTTTCGATCTGCGTCGCCTCTTGTATTACTATTATTTACATACATTAATAACTCATGCCTTTTCCAGAAGGAATAGGCAGAGGTATCTTCTATTCCACGATGTGATAGGGGTGAGCCTATCGCCTTATCGGGCACAAATTATTGACTCCGGGCTGCTAATAAACAGAAAACTCTACTATCACTGACCGACCTGGTATTCGAATCCGAGAGCTCAGCGTTGCAATCATACCGGAGTACAACTGCGCCACCGAGGCAGTCTGTTATTTATTCGATATAACCAGTTCGTTTTGAAGGAAAGCTGTTACGTTAATGATTGCATTCTATGTCGCATCATAAATGACAATAAAAAACAGTTGATGCTGATTCTACTCAATATCTCAAGATCATTGGAGATGTAAAGCGTTTGTGATGTCATACTCGTTATCGTCTTGGCAACAACACATTACATTATTGTATGTGTTTTTAATAAAAAGATCTTTGATGGTGTTTAAAGGTTAGCACAGACCGTAATGAAATGGCAAGGGTCGCGTGGCATCAAAAGGCATTTCTTGACGCCGCGATATCAATTTAAAACAATGAAATTTATGTCGCATTACCATCAGATAAGTTTGAATATCCTTTGGTAAAAATTAAATCCCTTGCCATACCGTCCCAGTCTGCGCTGGCCCTAAGGCGTTTTTTACATGAAGATTTTTTGTTTGCAGCACGCGGTGTTATTAAATGGTAATTTTTTTGTCACGCAATAACATAAAAAAATGAATTGACATTGCTTGTATGCACACGTTTTTTGATATTGGTACAATAAAGTGACTAAATTGCATTTGATGGTAAGTGCAGTGCATTCATTTAAACATACAGGTTATACAGGGTATATCAAGACTGCTACCGAAAACGAAGCCGGGTGGTAGTTTAAGCGACTTCAGACACAATGCAACAGAAAATGTTGCAAAAAAAAGCGACAATTTTTTTTTTGTTATTTTTTTCCTATGGCCATATTTGGGTGGTAAATACATTTTTTCCTAAAATAATAGTATATACCCTTTTATTTATAAATACTCTAAGGTATAAAAGAGTTTAAATTATTATTTTAGCAAAAACTATGGATTTACCACCCAAAAATGACGATATTTAAAAAATCATAAAAAAAATTGTCGCGTTTCTAGGCGAAATTTTTAATTGCATTGTGTTTGTAGCCACTAAAACTACCACCCGGCTTCGTTTTCGGTAGCAGTCTTGAGATACCCGGTATGAAGACTGAGACCAAAAACGAAGTCGGATGGTAGTTTTAGTGACTAACACAATGCCAATAAAATTTTCGCAAAAAACGCGATATTTTTTGCGATGTTTTAAATATCATTGTGTTTGGGCGGTAAATCCATAGATTTTACTAAAATAAACATTTAAACCGTTGCGTCTTTTAAAATAAAATACGAACATTAGAAAAAACAAAAAATCGTCCCATTTTTTTGGAAAAGTTTTATTGTATTGTGTCTGAAGTCACGTATAATTTACTTATTTGAAACATTAGTCCGTACTATATTAGAGTATGGCGCTGTGATTTGGTCTCGCTTTTACCAACTACATATTGACCGGATTGAGCGTGTCCAACAAAATTGTTTAAGATTAATATGCTATCGTCACAATCTTCACCGAAAACTGAAGTCGTATAACGCTAGATTAACTTACTTCAATATATTATCATTAGAGTCCAGACGTATAAAAGTCGATTTCATTTACCTATACAAAATTTTACATTCAATTATTGATTCTCCCTCATTACTGTCTAATCTAAATATAAATATAAATTTTAGATGCCGCAAACCTAACGTGTTCTATCTTCAAGTTTTTCGCAATAATACCTAATTCTATAATCCAATCATACGAATGTGTAGACAATACAACGAATATAATAAGCGTACTCCATCTCTTGACGTATTCAACAATTATTTCAATTTATATAAACAGCATATCCAAAATGTCCTCAAAGACCAATGAGATTTATGCATCAAAATCAGGTACCCTCATATTATTGTAATTATCTTATATTTTTTTTGTTTTCTTTCTCTTTAATAGCTTAAGAATTCTTTTTCATTTGTTGTTATTAATGTTAACATGTTATTAAGGTTTTTCTTTTTAATCTGTATCTCGTTGGTTTTACTGTATTTCATTGTTATCACCAATTTTTACTTGTAAATTGATTATTACTCACTGGAACATAAGTTTTTGGGTTATAATTATCGTCCAGAAAAATAATGTTACATACATACTTGATGTTACTGCATTTATGATTGTAACCTGTTTTGTGTTAAATAAAATAAATAAAAATAAAAGTATGAAGTCAGTCTGGTTTTTTTTTAATTAAATGTCACTGATGTAAGTGACGAACAATTTGGTAAATGTTTTGCCAATGTAGATAGTTTAAGGTCATACGAATAATTAAATGCATACGTAGGTCACTAACAAAGAAAGCAATGGGACATATTCTGAATGCGACATCGCTCCTACTGAAAGTGTCCCGGTGACTCATTAACCGTAAGGTGTCATTAGAGCAATTACAGTGTATTGACCGTAATATTACATGGTGTATAAAACAGTTCTACTCAGATGGTTGAAATTTATGATTCGCTTTACGGACCGATACTTTTCCCAATAAAAATGATGAATGGTGGAACTTTCCCCTCAGATATTGTTTTGTTATTATCGAACAAAATTTTCCTCTAATTTCGTCAACGGCATGAAAGTCTTTAGTACTAAATTTATTATTTTCTGATGTAAAAAGCCTATCATATCGTTGTTTCGTATTATAACGTAAACACTGTTGTATTTTGAATAGGAATTTAGACGAACATTTTTCTTTCGCTTATAATTATCAGTGTCTATACATAAAAGAAAAAAGTAAGATTCCGATGTACTGAGAACTTCCTCCTTCTTTTGAAGTCGTTTAATAAATTGAAAATTATAAGACATATGAAGAGATATAAAATGTGAACTTTATCAAATGAATTTTACTCAGTAAAATACAAATAGATGTCGCCAAATTTTTTTTGTTTGATTTTTTTTAAATTAGTGGTGTCAATTGCACGTTATGAACCAATTATGAACCATTATTTTTTATGTGAAGAGCAGTTCCAGTGACAGTATATGTTACATTAAGTTTCGTTCGGAAAAACATTAACTTCGATTCTTGAAATCGCATTATACCTTTTTGGAGTTTATTCTGGAGTTTTAAAAATTACTTTGTAAGCTTGGTAATCAATGTATAGATTTTTGTAACAGTTTCAACTATATCACGTAGAAAGACAGAAAAAATATATAATCTCGGCAACAACTTGTATCGATTAAGATTATCTGGAATAAATGATTTAACTTGAAAAAGGTAGAGTAAGTAGAGTAGAGTTAGCGTGTATGTACTTAGGAAGGTGATGATTGCTGATAAAAACAGAAATACCCACCAAGTCAGTGGACTGATATGAAAAACAGATTTTTAGAAAAACTTTTAGCTATCAGAACCATTTTTAGATCTCAAGTTCTTATCTTTGATCTCTCAGTTTTACCTATCGGCAACGACAACTAATTTTTATTTATTTACTTTAAATTAAACTAAGTTATCTTTTCGTAAGCGAGACAGTGCTATTTCTAAGATAAGTGGATATTATTATTGGAATTACACCCGTAATTGCGGTTTTGCACACGATAGTACTGCTCCACAGTTAACTTTTACTTTTCTTGACATAAATACTGCACTATTTTTTAGTCTCATAGGAAAAATAATAACTAATAAAAAACAAAGGTCTAATATCGCATTTTAAATAAATGACATTTCAAATAATAAATACATATAGAGCCACTAAGTTATCTGACCCGGTGAGAGAATTTGGTGTTGCCATTAAAAATAGATATTGCAATAAATGGGGTAAAGTAAGATTTTTCAATCCGATCAATAGTGTCGACAAAATGACGAGTTTCATCTGCATATTATTTTTCCTTCACACGATTTCTAACAAATCGCTCCCCAAAACCCTTAAAAAAGTGTATCTGTATTCTCCTCCACAATCGAGAGTACGATTGCGGGATGTTAGGCCATATCACAGGCCATATAGCCCACCACGCTGGCCTCATGCGGGTTGGTGGACTTACATACCATAGAAATTCTAATAAATCGCTATGGTATGCAGGTTTCCTCACGATGTTTTCCTTCACCGTTATAGCGCGTTTTTATCAATACAAGCATGAAAAGTCAGAAGTGTGACCTGAGATTCCAACCCGCAACCAGCGTGAACAAGTTGGCTGCCGCGTCTGGTCCATTTACCAACAGGCCACCACGCACGTAACGTAAAATGAGACGAGTAAGATACTATTTAGTTTATGATATGTACTTACATATTATATTATACTAGTACGTACATAATTCTGTTTTCGTGGAATTTATTTTATAAAGCTGACAATACAAACCTTTGGTGGCAGCTACGCGTTAATACAATTTTTCGAAGAGTATTATTGATGTCGGAAGACGCTTTTCATCCTACGTAAAATTTAATACCTGAAGTATAACGTTCCTAGCATCACTTTTAAAGCTTTCGGCATTTTTCACTAGTTTTAAATAATGCAGGAAGAATAAATACATTGAGTAAACAACCAATGGCGGACATGTCAGCGACTGGCAGCTAGATTGACAATTTCAAATGACGTCTTTGTTTCCAGTTTTGGCCACCGGGCCAGATAACTTTGTGGCTCTATAATATGAATGAAAAGTCATCGATATCAATGTTATATTTAGTTTCAACTTTTACTAAAATCGAACAAGGCATTTGTATGGGATAGCTTCTCTATATGTTGTAATATAAATCAATGATTAAAATGGTAATTCCTTATTACTTAATATCGTAACGGAGAATGAAACTGGTTTGATAAACTAGTTATCTCGGCTAATACAGGCCAGCGGAAGGCAATGAGAAAAATAAAAATTCCAACAGCTGCAAAGTCAGAAACGCGATGTTTATGCAAAACCGTCTTTGTTTACTGTAATTTAATAACAATAATTTTAGTCTAGAAGTTTTAAGAGGAAGGTTTTAAAATATATCTATATCTATATTCTTAATAAAAGGAAAGGTAAGCTAGAAAATTACAAAAGAAATATTCATAATTAAACAACATTTTGTTGCCTTAAAATAATATTATGAGGCATTTGTTTTAGAGTTTCTAAGTTTACCTTTATTTGTTTAGCCGCTATTGCTATGTTAATCCGTCACAAACAATTTCACTTTCAATATTTCGGGTATTCACCTTCACATACAAACACTTTTCTATTGTCTTCGGTATAACACTTCACAGTATTGTTTTGGCTGTCTATTTTTGTTTCTTTTGACATAACCTCAAAATTATTTTCATAATAATTATAACGACTTTTTTTTAAATTAACTTTTTGTTAAACTAAGGAAGTTATGAGAACTGATTTATCACACAGCCAGGCACAGTGTGTTTAATTTACTCATCGGAATACCGATCATCCCCACACGGTCGAACTTTCTTTTATGCGAATATTATGAGGTACTTAGGTATATCGTGACGGAAATATATTAGCTTTGCAACGTGAATTTGAACTAGACGTTTATTTAAAGCAAATACTTTCTAAGGCTTTCGTATTTTTTTGTTTCATAATTATTATTTTTCTCTTACATCATAATCTGCATTTTTTAAGCATGATGCGTGTGTAACAAGTGAAAACATTAATTTCTGGCTAGGTAATGACAAATTAAAAATAATAACAATAAAACAAGTTTTGCGGAGGACTGCTCCTTAATATTTCGGCATCACTATATAATATAATGCTACGATAATAATCATCACGCAATGACCTATAGGAGGGAAGTAGTAGTGAAAAATCTGGCATATACGAGGAAGTTTTATTCGTTTTTCGTGGTCCGATTGATCTCTTCGCTCCGATATTCTAAATTGATATATCTTTTCTTATGAACGTAATGCAAAAAGAACTATTGCAATTCTCCTTAATTTTAAGGAGTTCCCCTCTCCAGGTCCGAAGATATTCATCAGATCTTCACCATATTTTTATGGGACCAAACGACAAGCACCAGCTTTCAATCAAAGAAAGAATGGTCGAAATCGGTTCACACAGTACAGAGAAACGAGATAACAAACATAAAAAAAAAGCAACATACAGTCGAATTCCTCCTCCTTTTTTTGAAGTCGGTTAAAAAGGAATTGAACATTTTGGCCGCCATTTTAAAAAGTGTATATGCACCCGGGCGGATTTAGGCCGGACCGCTAGTGTTTTATTTATTATATTATAGGATTTAGATTTATTATTTCTAATGTATTATCATCCTACTTCTGTATATGTTATGGTTTTGCATACCCATAGTATTTAATTATATCACAAAAAAAAAATTCTTTGCTTGACACTTTCATTTTGTATCATTGACTATGCTGACTGCATTATAGGACTAAATCAGTATTCAGTTCGTAATTTCGAACCGATACATTTGCTTTCTTGATATGCTTCTATTTGGGTATGCGACACACAATTTCCAGCTGACATATCTTATTTGTATGTATAAAATAAACTTTCAATAATGTCTGCTGTCTTGGTGGCGCAGTATTGCGGTACGTTTACAATGCCGAGTTCTTGACTTTGAATCCCGAGTCGAGGAAAGTGAAATTTAATTTTTCTATTCAATATCAGCCTGGAGTCAGGAATTTTTAACAGGCTTCCCCCTATTACATTGTTTGATGGAACCACACAAGGCGTGACGTGGGTGTCCTTGTAGCACCTAACAAACTACTCTGTGCACCTAATTCTGAGAAAAAGACGTATGTTTCCATTGCGTGTGTGTGTGAAAGTTGATGATGCAAGTTATTTTCATTGCTGTGCTATTTTGTTTTTTATTATTTGTGTAACCGTCTGCCTCATATTCTTTGTAAAATGTTTCCAACGTGAAACTTTTGTCAGTATTGGGTTATGTAATCTGAATAGCTATTTGCGTAGATCCGTATGTGGCTTACTTTGTTTGCAATCTTTTGTTACATTTTATACTACTTGCGGATTTCAAAAAACGAACAAATACTTGTATTATATCGATGAATATCTATATTTATTTTTACGTTGACGGATTAAATTAAGTGCGTAGTGGTCTGTTGGTAAACGGAATAGACGTGAATGCTGACATATTCATAGTGGTCGCGGGCTCGAATCCCAGGGCACACCTCTGACTTTTCGGAGTCATGTATGTATTGATAGTCAATTACCATGCATAATAACGGTGAAGGCAAACATCGTGAGGAAACCTGCATACCATAGCGATTTCTATGGTATATAAAGTCCGCCAACTCGCACTAGAACAGCGTGGTGGACTATATGGCTTAAACACTCTCAATCGTACTCTCGAATGTAGAGGGGGCCCGTGCCCTGCAGTGGGACGTATGGGCTAGAACAGGCATAAGCCAATTTATATTGGTAAGTAATTAATGAAATAGACTGTAAAATGAGCGATGAACTATTGATAGATTAAACAAAGCAAATGATCGTCATCAATACTACTAAATTATACAGGGTATATCAAGAGTGCTACCGAAAACGAAGCTGGGTGGTAGTTTTAGTGAATACAAACACAATGTAACTAAAAATTTCACAAAGAAACGCGATTTTTTTTGTAGTATTTTTTAAATATCGTCGAGTTTGGGTGCTAAATCCATAGTTTTTGTTAAAATAATAATTTAAAGCCTTGCATACCATAGCATCTCTAAAAATAAAAGGGTGTACACTATTATTTTAGAAAAAACTATGTATTTACCACACTAATAAGACGAAAAAAAATGACAAAAAAAATCGCGTCATATTTTTGTATAAAATTTAGTGTCAGAAGTCACTAAAGTTTCTACCTGATATTCTCATACTCAGCGAATGCTGGCTAACTGACTCATTAGTTATTGACCAAATAGAAGGGTATACGTCATTTTGCACGAAAAACAATATTAATCAAAACGGCGGCGTAGTTGCATATATAAAGTCCTGTTGGTCGGCTTCAGTCTCTGAATTACAGCTTCACGAAGCTTGTGGCTTGCTCATTGACATCCCGAACCAAGCATTAATCTTGGGAGTATACAGATCTCCATCCTTTAGGAATACTAACAACTTCATATGTTCCTTAGACAAAATTTTAAGATCCCATAAAGTCAGAAAATGCATTATACTAACCGGAGACATCAATATAGATATTCTTGCTGCGGGGTCATCTGATTATCAATGCCTCCTAGCCGAGCACGGTTTGGAACCCGCTATCACTAAGCCCACACGACTAAACTCTTGCCTTGATCACATATTCGTAAAGAGTGACTGCTCCATTACTAGCGTCGTATGTACTTCCGTTATCACAGATCATAAAATTACTTTGTTGGGAATGGCTCATAAAAATAAGAACATCAGGCAAACAAGAGTGCGAACTGTTATCGATTACGAAAGCGTAACTGAAGAGCTTAGTGGAACAAACTGGAAGGAGCTTACATCGATTACTGATGTGGACTCGGCTGCAGTTTTCTTGACCACCACAATCGATAACACAGTTTCCAAACACACCAAAATCGTAAAAATTGCCAGATCCAAATTTGGCTTACATCCTTGGATTACACCAGGTTTGTTAAGATGCGCACGACACCGCGACCGCCTACACGTAAAATTCAGAGCAAATCCTCATGATAGCAATTTAAAAACGACTTACTTACGGTATAGGAACTTTTATTATGACTTAATCAAAAAACTAAAGCGTCAATATGAGAGTAACCAACTCCTAACTAATAAAACTGACCTAAAACACCTTTGGAGTTCAATTAAAACTATATGCAACATGAATTCTAAGAGCAACCCACCTCTAGATCTTATTAATTTAACAAACGATCCAACAGAATCACTAAACCTTGTAAACGAATACTTCACTAATGTAGGCAACAATCTGGCAAAAAATATACTAACCCGGATCAACGAATCTGAAAAAATTCTCGTGACCAAAATAAAAGGCAAAAACCAACCAATGAACTCATTATTTTTGAGCCCTACCAACCAGCATGAAATACTTTCAATAATTAATAAGCTAAAATCTGAGTGCGCACCGGGTATAGATTGTATCAATACTTGCCTGATAAAACATTCTCGTCACCATATATCAATTCCTCTTACGCATGTGTTCAATTTAAGCCTACCCTCTGGTCGCTTCCCGGCGTTATGGAAAATATCATCCGTAACTCCTATTCATAAAGCGGGTTCAAAACAATCTCCAGAAAATTACAGGCCCATCTCGCTTCTTAGTTTACTCTCAAAGATCCTGGAAAAAATTGTCAACAAGCGCTTGGTAAACTTCATTGAAGAATTTGGTCTTCTCTCACCTCGTCAATTCGGTTTTAGGCGAAATAGGTCGACCGAGGACGCTGTTGCGCTCTTAATAAAACTTATTTCGGCCAACTTGGATAAAGGTGATTCCTGCATACGGGTGTTTCTAGACTTGGCCAAAGCTTTTGACTCCGTATCCCCTCAAATATTAATAAAAAAGTTAGAAAACTCAGGGGTCAGAGGTACAGCCCTCAATTGGTTCAAAAGCTACCTGACTAACAGGTCTCAGCTCGTCAAAATTGGACCAGCCTCAAGCAACCAACTCCCAATCTATTACGGAGTCCCACAAGGCAGTATCTTAGGACCAACGCTATTTATAATATATATGAATGATATCCACAATTTGAATATTCCAAATGCAGAAATAATTTGCTATGCTGACGACACTGTACTTCTTTTTAATTCCAAAGACTGGGCTAAATCCTTTGAACACGCCGAAGTAGGAATGTCGATAATTTCCAATTGGCTAGCCAATAATCTTTTAAGCTTGAACAATAGCAAAACTAAATTTGTATGTTTCCACAAAACTTCTGCCTCTAAACCTCCGGCGCACAAAAATATCTCATTTCAGACCTGTGATTCATTCTCCCGCGTCAATTACCAGATTAACAACATACAGCGCACTGATGTTATTAAATACCTTGGCACCATGGTAGACCAAAATTGTAATTTTAAAAGTCACATTCTTTATTTGTCCAAACGCATGAGAAAAACCGCAGGAATCTTTAAAAAACTCAGAGATGTAGCAAGTTATGATTTACTGAAATACATATACATAGCTATCTGTCAACCCCTCATTACCTACTGCATCTCGGTGTGGGGCAGCGCTTCTAAGACAACCATGTTAGACGCCGAAAGAGCGCAAAGATCAGTTCTGAAAACAATGCTGAAAAAACCATTCTTGTACCCAACTCACGATCTGTACAGAGAGGCAAAGGTCCTTACAGTCCGGCAACTTTTTATTCTTCGCCTTACTTTATCTACGCACAAAAATCTAATCGGAACAGACACACACAAAGCCGCGCTCAATCGAAGAGTCTATAAACTTCCACTGCCAACTATACAAACGTCATTTGCACGCAAATTCGGTACCTTCCTAATGACACACACATATAATGCTGTGGTGAAACACTGTGACATCAAACATTTGTCAGTACGCCAGGCTAAACAGAAACTTGGTATCTGGTTGTCTTCGCTAGACTACATGAGCACAGAATCCCTACTAGAGTAATTTTCTCACCCTTTACCCGTACATACTTATTACATAGGTCTTAGTTTATTTCAATTAATTCTTTTTCGTATTTTTTTTATGTAATTTTTTATCGTAGTTTTGTATTATTTAATTGTTTGTCACTTATGCAATGTTTCTTTTTTTGTTTTTGTATTCCTTTTCTTTTAATATGTCCATATTGTTTGCGCTATTAAAAGTATTATATTCATCACTGTAGAAAACTGTGCTTCACGATATTTTGTCATAAAGAGCACGGTAGAATGTTAATATTTTTTATTGTATTAACTTTATCTAGTAAAAACTTAATTTTTTGCTTTTGTTCTTTAAATTCAAATACATTACTCTTTTTTTTTTCTTCGCCTAATACTGTATGTTCATTATCTTGGTACCCCAAGATACAGGCTCTGCCTAGTTTGGGGACTCCTGTACAAATAGTTTGTAAGGCTGTTATTAAATAAAGATTATTATTATTATTATTACTAAAACTACCACCCAGCTTCGTTTTCGGTAGCACTCTTGATATACCCTGTATAATGGAATTTTCTGGAGACAATTCATCATCATCACCAATTGATGAATGGTAATATAAACTGAAATTTATGGAGTCAAAAAAGTCAAAAGTCAATTCATCACCAATTGATGAATGGTAATATAAACTGAAATTTATGGAGTCAAAAAAGTCAAAAGTCAATTCATCACCCATTGATGAATGGTAATATAAACTGAAATTTATGGAGTCAAAAAAGTCAAAAGTCAATTCATCACCAATTGATAAACTGAAATTTATGGAGTCAAAAAAGTCAAAAGTCAATTCATCACCCATTGATGAATGGTAAAGTAGACTAACGGAAGTAAATTAATAATGTCAAGATGAATCTTGACACAGTAAGCCTGAGTGAAGTTCACTGATGTAATTTTCATACTAATTCATCAATAGGAACAATGGCGTGAGTAATAAATATAGCGTGCTGGTTAATAAGGACACAGCTACCTTCGTCATTAAAGAAATTCAATAGACAAATATAGTATTATTTAAAGTGGTTTACCTGTTTACCGTTTATTGATGTTTTAACATCGGCAGCAGGATGGCGTATCGAGTCCAGGTAAAAATTGTTTTATTCACATCAGAAAAATCGAAACATACACATTTTTCTGATAGTCCTTACAAAACATAAACTGACAAGGTCTTTCGATTTTTCTGTTTAGAAGTATATTTTCGAAAAAAAAATAATAATTTTAATTTAAACACTCGGAACAAATAAATAATAGAGGTGGTGAGGTGAATTAACTATTAGTCAAAAATTATAATTAATAAAAAAATTGTCAACAGTTGTCCGCGGTACTACTCACCATTCTACTCAGTGAAGTGAATTCAGTGACGATATTTAAAGGATTGAGTATTAAGAAAGGATTAGATATTACTTTCATACCATTTCCTATACCATCTATATCATTTGTAAAGGAGAAATGGACACCATTCGGAGGTTTTGGGATAAAGCATGAAATAGCTAGGAGACAGGCGGTAGACGTCGCAGAACCAGAAGTGATAGTGACACCAGCGCCAGTTGTACCACCTTATGTTATTCCGCCAGTACCTCGGCCAGAAGTTGTTCCTGTAGCACCAGTGGTGGAACATCATGAGAATATTGATACGGTTCCACCTGAAGTACCACTTTTAACACCACCTGTGGCACCAGTAGTTGAAACTGCTTCACCAGAAACACCCTTAATTGTAGTTGAAGAACCTGTTCCACCGGCTGTACCAGAAGTGGCAGTACCAGCTGAAGCACCTCCGGCAGTCATTACACCCGTTCCACATGCCCCTATTCCAGCTACTCCCATAGGGACTTTAGTTCCACAATCAGTTCCCAACCTCAATACAGATATATCACGAACACCAGTAATCAATAATTATTTGAATTCTGTTCAGAAACCAGCTGCTGTCGTTCCTCCAGTTAAAGAAGACGTTAAGGAACCAGAACTCCCATCTTTATTCGGACTATTTAATAGAGAAGGTCTAAGAAATGGATCGAAATTGGCATTACAACTTGGCAGCGCTTTCTTGCATTACATGAGTCAGATATTCAATAGTCCTCGGTCGCCTATAGCTAGATTTGCTGAATCATAACATTGACAAAAAACAACTAGTGTGCCACAAAAAATATATTTATTAAACTAAATAGTTTCTTTGGCTACAAATTCATTTATATATGGACATTAAGTCATCAATGTATGTGGTTAAAAACTAAAAAGTCTTTGACATATTAAAATGATGACGTACGAAAATGCAGTGAGTGCCGTGTGCTAACGTCATTAAAATATAACATCTTATCCATATGTCTGGATGGTCTAACATACTCTTTAGTTACCGTCCGTAAAATCGCCCTAAGCCACCTTGGCCGAAGCCGCCTTGACCGAATCCTCCTTGGTCGAATCCGCCTTGACCGAATCCTCCTTGACCGAATACTCCTTGTCCATACCCATTTAACCCATAGCCACTATTACCAAATCCACTTAATACATTTTCACCACGACCAAACCCGCTCAGACTAGAGTGAGTATGGCCATATCCACTCAGACCTGATCCAAAGCCGTTGTTGCCATATCTTTGGTCGTATCCTCCGTATCCTTGATGTCCATATCCGTTCGGGTATCCGCCATATCCACCGTATTGTGCGGACGATATGGAAATAAACAGAGCCAGTACAGCTGATGTTAAGGTAAACTGGAAATAATATTTAATGTTAGTCAAGTAATTTATTTATGTAAATAGAAGGAGAAAGATTAAATAATGAAATAATTGCATGTGTTATTATTTCGCACAGCTACTTTATCAAATTAAAGATATAAGTTTCAATATCGTCGGACACCGTTTTTGAATCTCAGTCACATAAACCCTTAAACTCAGACACTAATTGACATCTCTTGAATAGAAAGGTTTAGATGATTGACACTATACTATAACAAATGCTAAAAACATAATATTAATAAACTTTATTAAACAAAAGAAAAACACTCAAAACACTAAAACTAAAGTACACGCAAAAGATACAAAATAAAGTGCAGTGTTAGATTGAACTCTGGTGCCCAAATAAAGATTTAACTTGTGTTATGGGCACCAGGGGTTCATATCACACATTTTTATCACGGTATCTACTGTATAAATATGTTATGTAAAGACTTACCCTGTAAAACACCATTATGAATGCGATCTCTTGTATGTTTTATCCATCAGCCAAAGGAAGTCCACTGCTGAACATAGGCCTCCCCCAATGATTTCCACAGAGACCTGTTGGAGGCAGCCTGTGTCCAGCGACGTCCCGCGACCTTTACCAGGTCGTCGGACCATCTTGTTGGTGGACGTCCTACGCTGCGCTTTCCGCTACGCGGTCAGGGATGCTCCTATCTAGTGGTCATGGCCTGCCCTAGTATAGGTGCTACGAGTACGCGACCTCGGCCCCCGAGCTACTGCAGTCACCTTAACTTCCCGTCCGTGACTGCAGTATCCACTCCCTCAGGCCATACTCTCCTTTCCTATAACATCCTTTACCCACAAATCCTATTTCCTTTCCCCGGTTAATGGCGGGCAGCAGCGTCATTAACGCCAGTCCCCTACTGCGCTCGCCAACCCGCCTGCCAAGCGTGGCGAGTATTGGCAAATACCCCCTTAATGTATGTTTTAACCTATACTAAATCCTACTGAATCTCAGTGTTCCTTCTGTTTGGATATTCAAGTAACACCTTTACATCTATGGGAATTACTCGAGTTTTCCGTGACCATAAGATCGTGGTTCTAAAACTTTTACGTGTCTCAACGACAAAATATCTTCATATCAGAATGATAAGTAATTTCTTCTTGTTTTGTTTTTGTAATTTATTTTTTGTATTCGTTTCCTATAAGGAATATTACATAAGTGACCACCGTGTCTTAAAACATAATGGATGTTTATAACCCATGTTAATATTATATTTTTAAACATACATAGGTACATACTCACTATACTATATATTGCATTATGGAACCGTTGCTGAATTTTGGTATTGAAAGGCCTTAGAGTACATTACTATGTGTAAGGCCAAAATGAGAGGGTATTGTTTTAAAGCTTCGGCTAGTTATTGTATTGACTGAGTTTGTTCTATAAGGGCACATTGAATTAAATGGTTGACATTACGTTACCTTGAGTATTTTCGTATCAAAGGATTTATTTTTACCTGTTTATTTTTATTTTATGATTGTGATATCTAAGACAAATTATGGGTACTGTCGAATATATGTATGTTAGTAGAAATAAGAGTTTGTTATACCGCTAACTTTGAGAGCCTTTGACTACTGATGTTTTATAAGCATAATGCATTTCGCATGTTTAGCACCAATCTGTTATACAATGTTTGTTAATATTACTTCTCGGAGTTTACACAATATGTGTATATTAAGTCGTTAATAATATATAATCACAGTATGTTATAGATTGTACAATATAACCAAATAAAAGAAGTTCTCAGAAATATAAATGTCTCAGATCCACTAAAACTATTTTGAATGAATTAACCACAATGTTTATTTCTCCCGCCAAACAGCAGTGTGAATGTCATGTGTTCTGGTTTAAAGGATATTGTAGCCTTCTGGCTACAATATCGTTACTCTTAACGACTGGACATATTGAGACTTAACATCTTATGTCTCAGGATGGCGAGGACAGTGAAATGCCAAGCATTGCTTTGTCATTCATGGTGTTGTTTGGTTTAGCCACTGTCCATGAGCGGCTAAACCAAACAACACCATGAATGTTGGCATGTCGTAACACTTAACATCAGGCAAATCGCATGCTAATCTCGCTCTTCATTGAAATAAAAAAAATAAAAATGAAAGTATTACTTTGTCGAGACAGTACAAAGAAGCGTAGTCTTGTTCGATGCGTTGAGTAAGTAAACCCTACACGTACGTAAACAAGTGAAAACTGAAGATCCAGTATATCTCAAAGAAAATAAAAGGGACAAAAACAGCTGTTATAATGTCACCAGTGAAAGCTATAATGTTTATGTTTTGCAATCGATGTGCAAGCTAAAGATGGCATTACACAATTTTCTTAAATTACGCATAGCGCATAAATCACAGAAGCGAAATGCATGATAATAAGTGGTGAAATTTCGAGACGTGTTCTGTGTAGTGATTGTCGTTTATTGTTTGTTTTTAAGAAGCAATGGAATGGTGTATAATTATGGTAGTATTGATAGGGATTATATATTTTTTTACGAGAATCATTAATCAGAATGTATGTCAAGCATCTTTAAATAGTTGGTTATTTTTACCCACATACGACTGTGTGTTTTATTTGTCTTAATAATTATTTCAAATATGAGGTTAAAATATAGCCAGTTAGATTGCAATGAACTTTATTAATAACTAGCTGTGCCCGCGACTTCGTCCGCGTGGAGTTTAACAAAAAATTAATTAGTTTTTTAAGTTATTTTTTTAAATAAATGAAATTTTCTTAAACAAATGTAGCCTAAGTTACTCCTTATTATATCAGCTACCTGATAATAAAAGTCCCGTCAAAATCGGTCCAGCCATTTCAGAAATTAGCCGGAACAAACAGACAGAAAATAACTTTTCTAAAATAAATGTAGCCTAAGTTACTCCTTGTTATATTAGCTACCTGAAAAAAAAAGTCCCATCAAAATCAGTCTAGCCATTTCAGAGATTAGCCGGAACAAACAGACAGACAGACAGACAAACAAATTTTTAATATCATTTTCGGCACATGTATCGTGTATATAACGATATGTAGTAGGACATTTATTTTTATTTTCACTCTTAAAACAGACACTTCAATTTTATTTATATGTATAGATATATTTCAGAAGCACATCGAAAAATACAATTTATAATATTTAATTTAAATTAATTATTCATTTAATTTAACGTCCGTATCCAAATCCTGGTCCGAAACCGCCAGGTCTGTATCCTTGTCCATATCCTCCGCCAAATCCGAAGCCAACTTGTTGGTATCTTGATCCAAAGCCGGGCCCATAGCTTCCATAGCCGGGTCCGCCGTAGCCTCCTCCGTAACCGCTGCCAAAGCCGCTGCCAAAGCCGCCCCCGTACCCGCCGCCGAATTGAGCTGCGACTGGGCCCAGCAGGATACAGACTACTGCAGCCAGAAGCAAGATCTGCAAGGGAAATATTTACTTTAACTCCCTCTTTATATTTCTTTAGCCATAGGAAGGCTATTAAAGAACTATATATTTTCCCGTCAAACAGCAGTTTAACCAACACAACAGTGCATGTTGTGTTTCGGGTTAAAGGATATTATAGCCAGAGCAACTACTAGACATAATTACTTAATATCTAATGCCTCAGACTGGCTAACGCAATGGAATGCCAAACATTGCTTGTAATTAATGTAATTTATGTTCTTGTTTAGTTTTACTACTGTCCATGAGCAGGTATATCCCTTACAACTAGGCGAATGGCTTGATCTCTCCAATTAAAGCCAAAAAAAGTGATTTTTAGAAAAAAATCTATAGTGACCTATTGGCCTGTAGTCAGCGACTTCCTTTAACCTTTTTGTCTGTTCGCCTTGCAGGCACCCTATTATTTATTTACCCACAAAATCATAAAGTTAGTTACCTTTGGCTGAACATAAGTTTCTCTCAAGTCTCTTTGACTAACTTAAGCCTTTTTGGAGGATGTTTAGACAAGCAGGTTGACTTGTTTCGTCCAGATGTATTTAGCTATACATCTGGACGAAATAAGGTCATTTTGCTTCACAATTGCCAAATTGACAAGCTTAAAAGGCTTTCTGCCGTAGTTCTGCACTTGAGACTTACCTTTGAGACTCACACGGATATACATACTTAAATGGCTTACAAATATTTACTATGGCTTGGGGATTTTTGTTTGTGGAATTTATATTTGTAAAACGTATATACGAGGCAAGATCAAAGCTAGTGTCGTGTGTACACTGTACATGGTCAACGATAATTACGAAATATTTGTTTAAACAGTGGGAGTGGTTTACAATCATTAATAGGTGAATTGGAAAAAAAATGAGAAATAATGTTATATTAAAAAACCCGGCCCTTAGCGGCCCGTCCAACCTTCACTCTTCACACCACATACATCCTCTTAAATCACTATTATCTTTAAAAAAAACCGCATCAAAATCTAAATATATAGTATAGGGACATAGGGACAGACAGCGGGAAGTGACTTTGTTTGATACTATACTATACCGGGTATATCAAGACTGCTACCGAAAACGAAGCCGGGTGGTAGTTTTAGTGACTACAAACACAAAGTAACTAAAAATTTAGCATAGAAACGCGACATTTGTTTTTATTAATTGTTAAATATCGTCGAATTTGGGTGGTAAATCCATAGTTATTGCTCAAATAATAATTTAAAGCCTTGCGTACCATTGTGCCTTTAAAAATAAATGGGTGTACACTATTATTTTAGAAAAATCTATGTATTTACCACCCTAATACAACGAAATAAAAAAAAATACAAAAAAAAATTTTTCACAAAATTGAATTGCATTGTGTCTGAAGTCACTAAAACTACCACCCAGCTTCGTTTTCGGTAGCAGTCTTGAGTTAGTAGTCAGTCTAGTTCTTTTCCCTGTATGTATATTGTAAAACGAAATAGGCCAGTAAAGGAGAGGAGGCACTGAAAGGGCTTACTCCTTGTAATGTGTAAGTGTATAAGCAGTAGCGGTTGTAGGATTAACGACGCCCTTGGTGATACTTCTATGCCACCCTAAAAGTACTATCCAAATACACCCAACTGTCACATACATAGTCCTGACCCCACACTAAGATCGAGTCTTGTGTCGTGGGTATCAGGACTACAAGAGACATTTCGGTCTCACAAACACCCAGATCCGAAACAATTGTTTGTAGTTCACACAAACATTTGTCTCCGTGTGGGGACTTACCAACATGCGCCACGGAGGCTGTCAAAAGACAGTAAACCATTATAGATTACAGTAATTCCCGCCTCCAGATATTCGGCGCCCTTTTGCACTGGCGCCCTGAGACCAACGCCCAACCGCGACCTACCCTAACACTTTCTTTGTCTATAAGTAATTGGCCACCTTGCAATGACCATATGGTATGTAAGTGGGGAATAAGAGCAGGCAGAATAGAAAATTGTATTGGATGTAAATATAGCATTGGATGTATATATATAATGTTATATTATTATTGTATAAGAATATTGTGTATAATAATCAAAATATATTAATGTAGCTAATTCCTTTAACATAATTGATTGTGTTACTAAAAATATTTTATAAACTAATTTTAGCTTGAAATACTCACCTTTGATGCCATGATTGTTAATTGGTCACGTCTATAGTCACTAGACACTAGCTAGTAAAGCATTACCATTGCTATGGTTCACGTTATATATCTGCTTGTTCACATTATAAAAAATGATAATTGCTTGTAATTTTCATTTGATTGAAAAAAACACCAGTCGATGTTTCTTAAAATTTATCTTCTATACTTGTATCTTTTTTTAAAATGTAGAATGTCTAAATCCATTGAAAGCATCGGGAAGGACCGAACCCGGTCGCAACATAATTATGCTATACGTATGCTATGTGCATAGTATTTTATTTTACTCGTGGTGGGTCTCTCATTTGTGAGAGGCCGCCTGGGTAGGTACTCCCGCCACAAAGCAGTGTAAATGCAGTGTTGTGTTTTGCATTGAAGGACATTGTAGCCAGAGTAACTACTGGACATATTGATACTTTACATCTCATGTCTCAGGATGGCGACCGCAGTGGAATGCCAAGCATTGCTTTGTAATTCAAGGTGTTGTTTCGTTTTGCTAGTGATCATGAGCGGTCGTATCGCTTACCATCAGGCGAACGGCAAGCTAGTCTCGCCATTCATTGAAAATAAAATGCAAGTGTACCAGGTTGGAAATATACTAGACAATGATTTAAGCATACGCTGTTGGAACCGCACTGAGTTGCTCAAAGGGGAGCTTATCACTTTGTTTCTTATTTAAAAGAAAAAAAATATTTCATACATATTGTTACGATAATTGTGAGTTGTATTATAAGAATGCTGTCCCTTAAAGACTTGCTAATTACAAGACAAGAACATTAAAATGAAAAAAAAAAACTTGGCAAATGTTTCATGGTCATTATTGTTTGATAACCAAATAAAATATGTTAAATTTAGCATTAGTATGTTACATAATCCGACGTGAATATTGTCCTTAATACATCCTTATCGGACCAAGTTGAATGTTTATTGGAAAAAAAACTGATATTTTTATGTGTTGCCAGTCGAAATTAACTATTAATTCTCATGCCTCTTGTTTTGGGTGTTTACGGGTTGTAGACATTAGTTGCTATCACGTCCATTTATTTATTCCACCCGGTGGTGTCAGGATAAACCATAGATGTAGTATAGAACATAGATCGGCAATGCGTCATTTTGAGTGCGACCAAAACTGATTTACGATAGTGTGCGTGAAGTTTACATGTGTGCTTAACATATAATGGTGTACCATGCACTTTTGATAATTTCATAACAATATCGATATAGCTGTCGGCCAGTAGTTGTGAAATACATTTTTATGGATATATGCGACATTTTATTATATATTAACCGAAACTTATTGATGTGTTTATTTCAATACAGATACATAAACGCACAAATAAATAAAGATAAATTGTCATATTATTTGAAAACATTTTATTTGAGATTTTTTGTATGGGTCTTTATGTTCACCTGAACAAAATTATTTTTTCCATTGTGATGTATACATAGTACATACACCTAATCAAACTGGGAACAAAAACACATTTATGAAATAAAAGTATTATTTACAAAGTTTACAAAGTTTTAGCGTTTTCGGTTTATTTTTTTTCATTTACTTTACAGCTTTCGTAGTCACAGAGTGGATCAGTCTGCAACAAAATCCGTGATTATTAGTTTTTTTCAATGAGTAACATTCGCGTATATCTAAGAAACACATTTTTACTATATTTATACTAGAGTTAAAAAAATATGCTTATTTAAGTCAATTGACTTTAACACATTAGGAAGTGTCGGACGCCTGCTAGGCCGCGTTGAAGGTGGACGGAGGACATGGTTAAGCTTGTAGGAAGTCGTTAGATGCAGACAGCTTACAACAAATTGATGTAGACATTCTTGTGGGAGGCCTATGTTCATTAGTCACATTCCTGTGGCTGAAGAAAGAGAAAGTTTAATAAACTATGAAGCTTTTCTCGATCTCGTCACCTAAGCTAATGTTTTTTCCTATGAGAATTTTAAATTTTAAACATATACCTAATGTTATGATAAATGAATAATGTTGCTTCAAGGTTTGGACGATTTTATTGTGCATAGAAGTATCGCATATTTTATAATAATATCTAATATGTTCTTATTTTACTATTTATTATAGATTGACAGCCTCTTGGCAGAGATTGAAATAGGCTCTAAATTCATAAATCACACACATGAAGTGTAAAAATAATTATTCCACAAATATAAATATGAGAAAACGTAAAGTATTAACTAATATTGTAGAATGAATACTATAATAAATATGGCCGGGATAACGCTAGGTAGAAGAAGAAGAAGAATGCACACTATCACAACATACTAGCTCTATAAAAATGTAGGGAAACATGTGTTGTCATCGACTATTTTATCGACAATCTTTATTGATCGAACCTGTCAGTCAATCCCTAGCAACTTTTGGTTGAAATTATTGTAAATTCACGTATTTGATTTTATTTTTTATACGAAATGGATTCTTTCAGCGCATTTATATAATGAAATACTATATTCTTTTCTACCGATATGTATATGTTATGGGCCAAGTGATCAATCGGGCATTATTCATAATGCCCGGGCAATATGATAAATGCCCAATAAGAGCGGGCAATGTGATTATAACCAATCAATTTATCACATTGCCCGGGCATTATGAATAATGCCAAGTGCCTATTGGGCAGAGTGATGTAAAGCGAATCAAACTCAAAACAATGAGCCAAAGTGGTAGAATTTACAATAGGGCAGCATGAAGGGGTGGGTTGGGTGGAGTGGAGGGGGAGGGGGAATGTCGCACCTGCCCTGGTACCACTCCCATGAAAAGGTAACGCACTATTCCTGAGAAATATCTATTATAGCAACCTAACCCTTAAAACATTTGTTGTCAATACAAATTAGATTCTGCATCGTCTCCGGCGCTACGGGAAGTTCAGCCCCTTCGCCCTTGCGTAACAAAAGATAGGCACCCATGTTCACCTCCGGGGGCTGCTCACCCTCCGCGCCTCCGGCTTTTTATATACACTCTAGGGTCGGTAGCCAAAAGACTACGTGAAGTCGGGGTTTTCCGAGTCGGTTTTGGGGCACAGTCAACCTAACTGATCCATAAAGTGGGTACACTAATTTTCTTCTGAAGGTAATGTTTCGGACGTTAAAAAACAACTAAACATAAGCAGATCAATTCAACCTTTCTAATTTATGGGTCTATCGCAGATGCGACAATGCGGCAGCGCAGCACGTAAAAAAATCACCTATTAATCACATTGCCCGATCATCATGTAGCCATATTCATAATGCCCGGGCCATGTGATAAATAGGTGATAGGATAAATTAATCACTTGGCCCGATATGGCTCGGCAATATTCATACTGCCCGGGCATTATGAATACTGCCCGCATTAATCACTTGGCCCATAACATATACACGGATTTCCATTTAATTCTATAATATCGTCACAAAATAGTAGGTATTGTGCAAAAGTGGCCGGTACCTGTGAAAACTTTAATTATTTCTGATTTTTACGCCTGTGTTAGAATTTTTGTGGGAAAAGGTATATAAAATAATATAAACATGTATATTTCAATAGATTTATCTATAATTATATTTTTTAACCATACAGGGTATATCAAGACTGCTACCGAAAACGAAGCCGGGTGGTAGTTTAAGCGACTTCAGACACAATGCAACAGAAAAAGTTGCAAAAAAAAGCGACAATTTTTTTTTGTTATTTTTTTCCTATGGCCATATTTGGGTGGTAAATACATTTTTTCCTAAAATAATAGTATAAACCCTTTTATTTATAAATACTCTAAGGTATAAAAGAGTTTAAATTATTATTTAAGCAAAAACTATGGATTTACCACCCAAAAATAACTATATTTAAAAAATCATAAAAAAAAAATTGTCGCGTTTCTGGCGAAATTTTTTATTGCATTGTGTTTGTAGCCACTAAAACTACCACCCGGCTTCGTTTTCGGTAGCAGTCTTGAGATACCCGGTATAATTTTTAATATTTATCACTTAACATAATGGTTAATAATTATTATAATGTTACAAAATTATCAATTATATTAAATGTTATTTATATTTCTATTTATAATAATATGGTTTAATTCAACGACAATCGATAATTACAATGTTACAGAATAAAATTCAAATATTCTGAGCAATGAGCAACAAAACATCATATTAATAACTTAACTTGCCAATCCTGGTTGCTACCAGCGAGGATAAGGTCCTTCCTCTGTCGTTGTCACTCGAAAAGTGACGATCCAAGTGAGACAATGCTTTATATTATCGATTCCCCACTACTTGTGAATCATACGATGGGTAGTTTTAATAAAATTTATAAAATTGTTTCGGTATTTTGTGACAGTATTCTAACACCTGCATGAACCACACCTTGGCACTGCACAATTCACTATAATAAACTACGTTTAATAAATATAACCAAGTACGGTAAAATTAAATAAATTATGAAAATACTATGCGTTTCAAATAAGAATAGGAACGTCAATGACCTTTAGTTGTTAAATATCACACGAAAAGTATGGTTAGCAACAAAAAAATATTTACGCATCAATTATATTTTTTTTTCACATAGTCGAATTCTTGAACATAATGGTTTCTTAGATTTACGCGAACCACGGTCACGGGGCGGACCACGAAAGCTGTAAAGTGATAAAACGTCGGGAAGTTAAAAATGTAAAAAAATAAACTAAATTCGCGATAAAATCCGTAAATAATAGTTTTATTTCAATCTTGAACATAAATTAACTAAATAAATTGAAACAATTACAAAATGTTATATGGACACATAAACAAGAATGTTTAGTCATAAATAGCTTAAAAAAGTATATTTTTTTAATTTTTTATTTACTTCATATGCAATTATTCGCCAGAGAGTAACTATAACACGACATTATTCATTCATTATTTTTTTACGAATTATTAAATATTAAAAATATTATTTTTATTCAACAAAAAAAATTAGTTTAAGTAATCTTGTTTTTCTCACCCTACCTAAATTGTGCGATTTGACAGCTACTACGAACCAATATGGCGCAGGGTCAGTCCTATTCTTAGTTGAACCGCATAGTAAGCGAATTTTGTTGCTCCCTTAGTTTGACTTATTTTGACTCTGGGTCACTGCAGGCTACTTCTGTGTAAACGTAATGTCGCGTCATGTATCTCGCTTTAACAGACGAGTTAAATTATTCTATCTCTTTCACATTGCCGATTTATGATGTATACTAAATCTATGGGTTAAACATATTACGCCATTTTCAATTTTCACCGTACTCAATTGTAGGAGTCATATTTCATATTTTACTGAACGACGTAAATCCTGTGTTATCAGTATGATTTATTGTAAAATTAGTCCAATAAATGTCTAAGTATTATAATGGTTTCTTAGTTTTACGCAAATGTTACACACTGAAATAAACTATTATTTAAGGACTTCCTCGCTGGGATTAAGGTCGGGAAGTTAAAATATGTAAAAATGAAACCAAACCCGGGATAAAATCCGTAAATAATAGTTTTATTTCAATGTTTAGTCTTTACTGATACTGTTAACTTGTACTATACTAATTTGGCGGACTAAAGTTCCCCTCTTATTCACCGAGGGTGATCTGTAATCAGCTGTGTGCTATCAGTTGATATTATGTACTTTATTATAACATGTAATTGATGCTAACTACAAATTATGGCAACAATCTCAAGATGGCTTCTCTTATATGCCTGTAATTAGTATCGATGATGCTGTAATACAAGTTTAGTTCTACAATTATTGTAAATAAAGAGTATTATTTTATATATTTTTTTATTTATCAATTTTTAATATTGTTATGTACTTATATATTTTTGTCACTATACAGTATATACCAATGACTACCCTTTCTCTCTCCTTTCTCTTATCTCCATCCAAAGGTTGCCTGTAAGAGATTACCTAGTGCAATAGAGCCACCCATTGTACTTACTTTAAATATAGCTACAATTGATTTGTTTTTTTTTTTATAGTGTATAAATGTATGTACAATAAAGAGATAAATAAATAAAGATACGTGCATAATTACTATGCTTATACTGTTAATAGGCGTGTTTATCTCTGTAATGTGACTGTAAAACGCTTAAAATCATATTTCAGTTTTTTACAGCAGTCGTAGAATTTTAATTACTTGGTTTTGCTAATTAATTAACATTGACAAGGAGAGATCTACTTATTAACACTTCCGTGAACTTTCATTGTATGTGAAAATAACAATATACAGGGTATATCAAGACTGCTACCGAAAACGAAGCCGGGTGGTAGTTTAAGCGACTTCAGACACAATGCAACAGAAAAAGTTGCAAAAAAAAAAACGACAATATTTTTGTGTAATTTTTTTTCCTATGGCCATATTTGGGTGGTAAATACATTTTCTCCTAAAATAATAGTGTATGCCCTTTTATTTATAAATACTTTAAGGTATAAAGAGTTTAAATTATTATTTTAGCAAAAACTATGGATTTACCACCCAAAAACAACGATATTTAAAAAATAAAAAAAAATAATTGTCGCGTTTCTATGTGAAATTTTTAATTGCATTGTGTTTGTAGCCACTAAAACTACCACCCGGCTTCGTTTTCGGTAGCAGTCTTGAGATACCCGGTATTATGAAGTGGATGTGTGCGTTTTTAAGTGAAGGTAATTATTGAAAACGCTATTAACAAATAATTACTTTATTGCAGTCAGTTTTCTTATAAAAATCGTGCCAAAATTGTGTTCCAATCATTATCGAGTGTTTTGACGTATGGAATGGTGGATTTAGAAACCACTACCACCAAATCCACCGCGGCCACTGCGACCGAAGCCACCGAATCCGCCTTGCCCGGAGCCTCCTTGGTTGCCGCCAAATCCACCTTGACCTTGCCCAAAGCCTCCTTGGCTGCCGCCGGAACCGCCCTGACTGAAGCTTCCCTGATTGCGGCCAAATCCACCTTGGCCTCCGCCATATCCGCCTTGGCCTCCGCCATATCCGCCTTGGCCTCCGCCATATCCGCCTTGGCCTCCGCCAAATCCACCCTGCCTACTGAAGCCTCCGCCCCCAAATCCTTGTGCTAACGTGGTAGCGATAAGGGCCACAACGAGGCCCAAAATGAACCAAGCCTGAAAATATTAAGTACAGTCTAAGTATCACATATCCACATATTGCTTTAAGGTTAATTCTTTATTCTAAAAAAAAATTAGGTCCTAATTCCTGCCAAACAAAAAGGTAATTTGTGCTCAGCAGGGAGATGTGTATGGACTATTTATTAATAATTATTTTAGTTATAGTTAGCATATTAACTAACCGTTAAAGAAATTCAAAGAAGTTAAAGGGCTTCATAAATATAATTAGTAATGTTTTTTATTTTACACTATTTTAAGCTATTGTTCCTATAACTCTATTTAATTTTTATACGTAGTTTTTAAGTCTAACTTATGAAGGTTATAAGACACTTAATTAATAATGAGATGTGATTTACCTTCGTGGTAGACATATTGCTGTAATGCGAGCTATTTGGCGCACTGTGCTATGTATTAGAATGTCACCTGTTTTATACTAAAATTTGGTCGGTATAATACGTGTTAATGAATAGATCAAAGAACTGGGATTCCCAACATTGCCAAAGAAATACCCCATTGTTTTTACTCCGTATATTTAACGTATGAATATACAGGGTATATGAAGACTGCTACCGAAAACGAAGCTGGGTGGTAGTTTAAGCGATTGCAGACAAAATGCAATAGAAAATTTTGCAAAAAACATTGACCATTTTTTTTGTTTTTTTTTTCCTAGGGCCATATTTGGGTAGTAAATACATTTTTTTCCTAAAATAATAGTCTATACCCTTTTTTTATAAATACTCTAAGGTATAAAACAGTTTAAATTATAATTTTAGCAAAAATTATGGATTTACCACCCAAAAATGACGATATTTAAAAAATCATTAAAAATTAATGTCGCGTTTCTTTGCGAAATTTTTAGTTGCATTGTGTTTGTAGTCACTAAAACTACCACCGGCTTCGTTTTCGGTAGCAGTCTTGAGATACCCGGTATGACGAATGTTTCGTATAATGATTTGCGATATTATTTTATTTATATTATGTGATCATCTATTAAGAAAAAATGGTGTTTAGAAAATTACAACTGTGAGTTCAAATCAATCTGAATTATAGGAAAATATAATATAACCTAAACCCCCTAAACGTATGAATGCTAAATTAGTTTCCTGTTACCGCAATAAGTGTTAGAAAGTGGTAATAGTATAATGTCTATTAGAAGATATTTTTAAATACGTGCATAACAGTGGCCCCAATTCACGTTTTTTTTATTGCACTACATTTAATGCATTTGGACCAAATGTAAATGGAGCAAATGAGCGTGTAATGGTAATCGAGACCACCGCTTAGGGACAGTAGCAAAACCAAACAACACCATACATTACAAAGAATGCCTGGCATTCCACTGCACTCGTCATCCTGAGACATTAGATGTTAAGTCTCAAAATTGCCAGTAGTTACTCTGGCTACAAAGTCGTTCAAAATCGAAAAAACACTGCATTTCCACTTTTGTTTGGCGAGAGAAGTAGACATTACGGTGGGTAAGTACCCAGGCGGCCTCCCATATATCAAGAATGAAATAAAAGTGAGTAGTCCAAATATTAGATTACCTAATATAACATTTTAAAGACTCAATAAATTTTCATTTTATTGACACAACGTAAAAATTCTTTGTTTATTAAGTCATAACATGCGGTATTATGTTTGAGATTCGCTGTCTCGAAGTCCGTGTAACACTAAACTGATATTTGTCTAAATAGATTCTACGAAAGGAACTGGTTGAACATGAAATCATTGTAGTCGAAAATATTTGTACAAATTATTAGGGAAGATTTAATATTACCACTATTGTATAACTATTTTATCATTTATTATCCCTTGACTTTTTTAGTTAGTCTAATTTAGACTATTATGATTTTTAAGGATTTCAAGTGTAACTGAAACAAAAAATTACATGTGAGGGTTCAGTATGATTATTTCTGTATACAGTGGCCCTATAACCCTAAAGAGCGCGTTCGCAATTAGATTTTAGGTTAAAAAAAATATATATTCGGATCATAGACTTTTATGCAGTAAATAATAAATAACACCCAACAGTCATATACATTGTTCTGACCCCACACTAAGATTCAGTCTTGCGTTGTGGGTATCAGCAATTACGAGAGGCTTTTCGGTCTTACCAACACTCAGAGCCGAAAGAATCATCCCACAAATATTGGGACGCACAAACATTTCTTTCGGTGCAAGGGTCGAACCCGCGGCCTCTTGTATTACAGGCAGCGCGGCTTCTAACTGACAGCGCCACGGAGGCTGTCTTTAAAAAATAAAAAGGACAAATAAAATAATAATTAAAAAGATATTCGCATAAAATATTCTACTACCTATGTTTTCTCTAGCAAATAATTAATGGTTTGTGATACCTGTCTTAAATCGATACTTAGTCTCAATGTCGCTTGTATTGTATTACCGGCAAAGTATATTTCTTTAATATTTCCTAGGTAAAAAACAGTGGACGTTGGCCAACAGGTAGAGCTAAAATTTCCGTTTTATGTATATCTAATTTTGTGTAATTACAAAAAAAACTTCATCCATTGTGTTATATTGATTGTAGTTATTATAAAGTTTATCGCCAATTAAACAGATTTAAACATTTTGACCTTAAGCCTATTTACTTGTTTCTAGAAATATTTGTTTAGTTGAGTTCTCGGGGATGTTTAGCTGTTATTAGTTAGTCACGTTATCGAAACAGAATACCGTATTAATCTGTATTGGTATCCTGGGTTAGATTGATTAGTGATGAGAGTGAAATTGGTATCTTACATTCATCTGGTCTTTGATCAAATGTACACATGTGTATATTTGATCGAAGCATCTGGCATCCAAATATAATTTAAAGAAAACGAGTCACCCTGAGTGATCATTCCACAACCTACCCTAATACCACGAACGGTATTAGGGTGGGTATTAGCAAAACCAAACAACACTATGAATTACAAAGCAATGCTTGGCATTCCACTGCGTTGGTTATCCTGGGACATAAAATGTTAAGTTTCAATATGGCCAGTAGTTACTCTGGCTTAAATGTTCTTCAAACCACAAATACGATTATCAATCACTCTTTATGCATAGACTTTTGTCTATAAATTAGGTACATTAAATGTGTTGGGAATAAGTTTATGGGAAAGCCTTATATTCACCAGTGGGCTAGAGTGAGTGGCAACCCATGATGATTATATTATGTCTTTGGCCCAATGTTAATATATTAAGTATGAAATCTGAATAAATTATTTAGATTACTTAAAGACCACAAATTACTTAAAGCTAATTAGCTTTTCTGCCAAGCAAGAGAGGACAACAAAGGTACAAGTTAAAAGTAATTCAAGTCAAATATTTCAAAAAGAAATAAAAAAAAACTTCGAATAAAAAATGTTTATTCAAACCTTAACTCGAATACAGCAAAAATATTAATACAAAATAAATCAATTTTTAAACGTAGGGACGTACGGTTTGTTCTCTTTCCTGATAGAAATATCGTGTAATGATGGGTAAGCATAGAGAGGATGATCGCCATACAAGTAATACGGGTAAGTATACAGTCCTGGTACATACGGCATTCCAAAGTAGGGTCTCCCAAAACCACCTTGAAAATAAATCTTCTCGTCGTTTTTGACATCCTTCATTTTGATCGGTTTGAGTCTATCTTCGTAAACCCTGACTATTGGTCTCCATTCTTGTTTGTCTTCATCGTATTTCCGATCATATTTCTCGTCTTCAGCATTTGTTATACTCAACAAAAGAAGTACAAACAATATTTTTGAGAGCATATTGAAAATCTGACGATGAACTAGTCTTTTCAGCTTAAGCGAAGGGTTTAAATAAACAGTTTTAATGACAGCAATTATTGTTATCGGTGCTGAAAATTGTTGGTAAGTACAGTTTTATCTTCGCCCTTGCCTTTTTTAATTTGTAACGTGTAATTAGTTTTCAGTATTTACATGTTATGTTTAAAGAGATTACCCGATGAGTAAAACATTCGTGACTAACGCAAATGGGTATTACGTGTATTACTTTGCGTGTAATATTTTTTTTTGCTATGTTACATGTAAGAACTCATCTTACCTTTGACTTTTTTGAGTCATGTGTGCATTTATAGTTTATCATAACGAATTTACCGGTGGTAGGTCTCTTATATGTGAGAGGGCGCCTGGGTGAGTATCACCGCAATGTTTATTTCTCCCGCGAAACAGCAATTTAAATGCACTGTTGAATTCCGGATTGAAGGACGTTTTAGCCAAATATTGAGACTTCACATCTTATGTCTCAGGATCGTGTGGAATACCAAATGTGGAATACCAAACATTGTTTTGTAATTCAAGGTGTTGTTTGGTTTTGCTACTGACCATGATCTGTCGTAACTTTTACCATAAGGCGAAGGGCAAGCTTGTCTTGTCATTAATTGCAAAAAAATAGAACATGGTTATTAGTGATTACTCTTACTGTGGAGCATAGTAGATGAGAGAGATGATAGCGGCGTCATCAGGGTGAAATGCATGTGCCCACCAATCCGCTTTTCAATTGTGATGAGTATTGGCAAAACTTCCCTAGAATATTGGTACCTATGCATGGTAGTGGACTTTCTGTGAGTGATGGGATAATAGCGGTTCAAGTGTTAATATGAATTGATTCATTGGCGTAGTTTTTGCATATCAATTGCATCAAATCGGTTTACAAATCTATCACGGATATTTTTTTCAATACCTACTCGTCTTTTTGAGGCTTGGAATGATATAAGTTATAGTGAAATATCAAAGTATCATGTTTGCTATGCTTTTACGCACAAATCAATTTAGTTTTCCTCTATAAGTTACAGTTCAATTTTGATACTGAGTTCTCCTGATCTTAAAGTATTAGCAAATTGATTACAGCTAAGTTTGAACATGACACCATTGTAGGCGCATTATATTTAATTTAACATCTATCATAATAATTTTGTTATAATAGCAAATAAATATAATTAAAACAATTATATATTTTTTTGGGAACGGATTTAATTCTGATTTTCATACATTAAAAATAAGTCATCATAAATTCACGAAAGAGGTAGAGTAATTAAACAATATTTATACCTAAGTGCTACTTAATATAATTCAAGTTATTCTTGACCACCGAAAAATTTACCGAACAACGGATTGCCTTTTAAATTGAAAATGCCTCCAAATTTATCCAGATAGGCTTGAAGGTTCTTGTCAATGCCGCCTCCCGCGGGTTTGGCGCCCCCTGCTGGTTTTTCTCCCCCACTCTCCCCTCCCTTCCCCGCGTCGTCAGCTAGATAAAAGTCATCATCGGAATCTGCGTCGGGAACTCCGGAGACACTGTACAGTACTCCGAACATGTACAGAACAAATAGAACGACTGTCACCTGGAAAAGTTTAAATTTTATTTGTACATACATAAACTCACGCCTTGTTTTCCCAGAAGGGGTAGGCAGAGGTGCCAGGGCACCCACATTTCGCCTTGTATGTTCCGTCCCACAATGTGATAGGTGGCGAGCCTATCGCCATATCGAGCACAAATTCCTGACTCTGGGCTGATACTGAATAGAAAAATCCAATATCACTTTGCCCAACCCGGGATTCGAACCCGAGACCTCAGCTTTGTAACCGTACCGTAGTACAACTACGCCACCGAGGCAGTCATTTTATTTGTAATTTATTAATATCACGTATTATTTTTATTTATCACTCTTTATTGTACATCATACATAAAAAAAGAATTAGAAACATGGGATTTCTTTGTCAGGATTCATTGGTGTACAAAAAGAATAAATAACGAAAACACCCAGACCTGATATAAATATTTGTGGCCACATAAACATTGGTGTCGATGCGGGGATCGAGTCTGTGTCTAACCAACTGCGCCACAGAGGCTTTGTGTTTATATATGCAATATGGTAAAAAACCGTAATAGAGTTCTAAATACGAAAATATGTAGTGTTTCGATTCAGTCTGAGAATATCCAGTTTCCAACAGGCCGGCAAAATTATGTCAACATCATTACAAACACTGGATACTACAAAACAAAAATCGAATTTTAAATTAAATAAATAAGTTGTAAGTTTTTTGTCCTTACCTTGTGCACCATGGTTGTAATTGTCATAAGTCGGTGTGTCGTCAGGTACGTATTTATAAGTCTCCCTATCTGTCTGTGAGTGTTATAACTTTCGTTTATTGACGCATTAGGCAAGTAATTTAAAATAACAACGCAAGTATGTAAAATAAAACGTTTTACGACACTTGTCAATTTCCGGCTGACTAAATACCTAAGAACTTGAAAATCAGCTATTTTGTTGTGGAGTTTTCCGCTAATTAAAGAATTCGGTTCACTTTAACTGTTTAGGTTTAGTGTAGAAATAATAAAAACCGACTTCAAAACAAAAATCCACTAGTAGTTATTTTCATCTTTTTAGTGTTGATAGGTATTTAAATGAAGAAGATTTGGTCCCCACGCCACAAGGAATATGTTCTTTCCGATGACAATGAAATCGCCAAAATCGGCTAAAAGCTGCCAAAGATATTGGAATATTCACATGTTTATTTTTTTTCTCCCCCCCCCCCTCCCTTCGCGCCTACCCCTTTTTCCCTCAACCACTGTAGCCTAGCTTTTATACTGAACTCAATGCAAAAAGAACCGTTGAAATCCTATTAAATTTTGAGGAGTTCTACTCTCCAGGTCCGAACATGATAATCAGATCTTAATGTTGTGTTCCTGAGATCAACCTGTTAATACGTTCTTTCCAATGAAAAAGAAATCACTAAAATCGGTTAAAAGCTGCCGAAGATATTAGAATTTACGTGTATTTTAATTTTATCACCCCCCCCCTACCCCCACCCCTTTTTCCCTCTCTCACTGTATCTTAACTATTCTAATGAACGTAATGCAAAAAGAACTATTGCAATTCTCCTTAATTTTAAGGAGTTCCCCTCTCCAGGTCCGAAGATATTCATCAGATCTTCACCATATTTTTATGGAACCAAACGACAAACACCAGCTTTCAATCAAAGAAAGAATGGTCGAAATCGGTTCACACAGTACAGAGAAACGAGGTAACAAACATAAAAAAAAAGCAACATACAGTCGAATTGAGAACCTCCTCCTTTTTTTGAAGTCGGTCAAAAATTTAAGATAAAGGAATAATGGGCGCAAAATATTATTGGTAATTCAGTCTTGACTATCTGACCTTCCATATTTTTTTCCATTCGCACACGGTTTTTGCATACAGCCAGTCCTCAAGTTATATATTTTGTCAATTCTATACTGTAACAGCCCATATACGGCCCACTTCAGGGCACGGGCCTCCTCTACAATCGAGAGTACGATTGAGAGTGTTTAGGCCATATAGTCCACCACGCTGGGCTAGTGCGGGTTGGCTTACCATAGATATTCATACAAGTCGCTATGATATGCAGGTTTCTCACGATATTTTCCTTCACCATTATAGTGCGTGGTGATTGACTATCAATACACACTCCACTCCGAAAAGTCAGAGGTTTGTCCTGAGATTTGAACCCGCGACCACCGTGAGCGTGTTGGCAATTTTGACAAATTTAGTCATTTATTTTCCCAATTTGGGCGAAAGCGATCAAACACAAGCCATCATCCGTCACTATCCGACAGTCGGTCTGCAGGAGCCGTAAAATCTTCCATGTTATCCTTTAGTAAGGCGAAGGCCTTATAAAAACGTTTGATAGAGCCCAGCGAAAAAATAAATTAATCACATCACACAATCACACAATTATGCACCTTTACAGAACATATTGAATAAAACATCTTCTGCTTTATGCAAACAACTTTAAATTGCTGCAAATTACTGAAAATAAAACAAGATATATATATAATTACTATTTCCCGCCAATACCTTAAACAGGTTTACGAACCATTTGTGAATAAGGCTTTTTAAGTATTGTATTATTTTTATAAGATGAATGCTCATATTATCCACACATAGAACGGAGCATAAGATTTATTGCGAAGAGTGTTTATAATCAGTTTTTTAAATATGCCTACTCGCATTCAAAAAGGGCATGCTACTACATATGAAAGAATCCAAACGCGCGTATAACAATGCAACTTATGTTATATTTCAATTAGGAATTTAATCAATTATTTCAAGACAAGATGTGGTGCCAGATGTACACGATTCAGTGATTTCGTTTATCTCTCAGAGATATGTCATGCGTCTACGTGCTTCGATAGTAAATAATCTCGCAGCGAAACTTATTTATTGCTTTGTCATCGCGATGTTTCATTTTAATTGTGTGTGCTTAGTAAGAGATGAAACGGAATTTTATTTTCTTATTAATTGCGGTAAATATCTTCTCTGTGCCTTTTTTGAAATGACATAAGCGTTAAAATTTACAAATCTCCCAAATATTAATTTAAGATATCGATTCATTAAATAGCTTGTAATTGAATTTAAATAAAGAATTATTTTTTAAAATATATTGGTAAAATAGTTTTCATGGAATAGGTTATATAAAAAATAATTAAAAAAATAAAACTACCGAGTTATATCCAGTGATGGATTTCAAATGACTGAAAAAAAATCTTTTAAAATAAAAAGTGCGTTCCTCAATTACTGTTTCTCTTTTGCTAATTTTCCAATTTTAAATTTCAGTTGATTACCATTGAAGCAGTGTTTCCAGTAGATTCAGCTAATGTTCGAACCAGAAGATATACTTTTCAAGATTTCGTGGATTCATTGAAAGATTTTGGAAACAAAATTGTGAGTACTGCTGAAGATGCCGGAAGCAGTATAAAGTCATTTTGCAATAAATCAGGCCGATGGATAAAAAAGAATTTGGGCATGTAAAATGAACTTGTTGTTATTTATTACATATGATACTGGGTACTTGTAAAAAATGAAAGTAAATAAGTAGTAAGTATAATTTGTAACTGTCGTTTTATTTGATTTTTGGGGAGCATCCGATGGATTAGATTTCTGCTGGGTTTCCTGTCAAAATATTACCGCAAATATTTTATATTTAGCTTATGTAATAGATATGTTCATATTTTCTCTGGTATCTAGCCCAATAAATAACTATTCACGCACAATTCCTTGTGCGTAGTCTACTGATGACATTGGCCTCCAGAGAGTGATTGAAACATCTAGTTCTCGCTATCCGGTACAGTTATATACACTGGTTTTATAGAACTAAATATTTATAATTTATCAGCCTACAAACGTCTCACTGCACGGCACGGGCTTTCTCCATAATTGAGAGTACTATTGAGAGTGTTTAGGCTATATAGTCCACCACGCTGGCCTAATGCTGGTTGGCGGATTTTACATACCATAGTAATAGAAATTCTTATAAATCGCTATGGTATGCAAGGTTTCTTCACGATGTTTTCCTTAGTCGTATTAGTGCGTGGTGATTGGCTATAAATACACATGTGACTCCGAAAAGCCAGAGGTTAGATGTGAACGAAAAGTTAGACGTGTGCCTTGGGATTCGAACCCGCGACCACCGTGCACATGTTGGCATACGCGTCTGGTCTGTTTACCAGCAGGTCACCACGCACTTTACTTAATAACAGTATTATAGTATTTTATTGAAGAGAAGTTTGTATTTTGCAATTGAAGTATAATAAGTCTTTTTAATGCCAAACGGTTCTACCGTTATCAAAATAATAATAATAATATAGTTTAATTTATGGCATTGCAAGCAAAATTGTGGCATAGTAATTTGGAACGAATAACTAACACATTGCATCGAATTAATATTATTATCAACACAGATATGTAAGTATATTGTAATGCAGTATGCTGTAATTTTAAAACAAAAACATTGAAAACACTATGAATAAATTATTGAAACCTTTGAATTCCGAGGCAAAATAAAAACACAGCCCAATATTATCCTTAATACTTAATTATTATTTAACAAATAAAATAAAAGTAAACCATATAATTTTACACGACAAACAGAAGTAGGCACATAAAATAAATAGGTAATTTAAATAGCAATTAATGATTGATGGTATCGTGTGCATAATTAGTAATTACAATCAACATATAGGTATATAAGTAACTCGGTTGTAAGTACAGCAACATATCAATGGTGATAACAACTGAAGCGTAGTTTGACAGCCATATCGATTTAATCGGAAGCAAAATGAGAACATATCGTGCCGGCGGATCATGTTTACCGCGTTAACATCTCGCCAAGTGTAACAAAACAAATCGGTTCCCAGAATTGTAATGTTATTTTTATTATGTTAAATTACAGTAGTCTGTCACCTCCGGCGGAGAACGATTACCCAATTCGAACAATCGCTCGGGTGACCAAACGTGAATATTAAAACACAAAAAAAATAACAAGAAATAAAACCAACTTCTAAAAAATACCACTGAGAAGTAACGAGTAACAATAATTATCTGTCATTGCACTTGTAAACGTCAGCTGAATTTACTGATTAACTTGATTTTGCAACATATCATAATACATTTATATGCGTAAATTGTTACCCCCATTGAGATCGAGTCTTGTATCGTGGAAATCAGAAACTACGAGAGATTTTCCGGTCTCACAAAACCGAAACGAATGCCTATGGACCACAAAAATATTTGTCCCGATGCGGGGATTGAACCCGCAACCTCAGGTATTATAGCTGGCGTCTACCTGCATAACGGTGGCTATTATGCCTAAAGACGTGATAAGCCAACATTATACTAATATATAAGTGTGGGATAAGGGAAAACAGAGGAAAAATATTTACAATAACTCCATCCTATTAAAAAATATAATATATGGTCAGCCTATTGTAATTAAACACTTAAGTTACGCTGCTTTTGATAACTCATAGCATTCCCACGATATTATAAATAAATAAATAACACCCAACAGTCACATACATAGTCCTGACCCCACACTAAGATCCAGTATTGTGTCGTGGATATGAGGTACTACGAGGGACTTTTCAGTCTCACAAACACCCAGACCCGAAAGAAATATTTGTGGGCCACACAAACATTTTTCTCTCTCTCTCGCCTCTTGTTTCATAGGCGGCGTCTAACCAACTGTGCCTCGGAGGCTGTCGATATTTGGTCTAGGTATATGTTTATTCATCATCTTGAAAGTGGTAGAGCCACGTTGTTGTCAAACACGGTTGGGCATGAATGGGCAGGCTCGTCCGGCGCAGTAACACTGTTTCACAGGAGATCGATGTGAAGTGACAGTTTTGCTGTTTTTGTTTCGTGCGGTGATTGAGATTGCCAGATGCCCGATACCCCTTTTTCTCCTCCCATCCTTTTTTCTTTCTAATTTGATGGGCCGGCAACACATCGATGATGCAAGCGTTGTGTATGTTCATGGACAGCAGTGATCACTTACCATCAGGTGAAGTTATTAGTTGATTGCCGGACTTATTGAATAACATTTTTTATAGGATTTTTTCATTGTTGATAAAACGCTGACGTTTTATTTTTTTAATCTTCGTCTCAATACTGCTTGTTGCGTAGTCAGTGTAAAACCGCAAACACCTACGAGAGACACCTAAAAATGAATAAATATTTCCACCGACGTCTTTTTATTATCACATTCATTCATCGCGTTCATGTTTTCTCCCTCTTGCTGAAATTTATCAGGGATTACCTTGTTCAAAGAGAGATTAAATATCAGAATTTAGAATTTGTATAAAAGTTCACTAACCAAAAGAAATTAACATGACAGGTTGTCAGTAAGGTGGTGCTACCACATATAATTGAATTACAATTCATTTAATACTTTTAGGCTCATAATTTTTTTTGGGCCTATAACTAGCAGGTAACGGTTTATACGTACTCTTTTAATCGTAGAGCAGGTCTTTTGGTGTCTATTGGGCTGATTTTTTAAATTAATTATAAGTTCTTTATTGGACACGACATACATCAATAAATAAGACAAAAAAAACAACTCATATAAATAAAGGTGACAATTGGTGGTATTATCGAGACTGCTTCAAGACAACCATTGTGTTGACTGGATTGAATAGAAGATAGGAAAGAAAGAGTGGTCACAAAAATGGCAAAAATAAATAATTATTAGTAATCAGAAAACAAAGTAACACGTAAAGAATATATAATATTCATTAAAAATACATAGAATTATATAAATTATAACAAATTTTATGTGAAAATCTAAGTAATAAAACAAATGTTCGCTAATACGCTATCGATAAGTACATATATGTATTTGAAGTGAATGCCCTCGCCCTGTATGCGGTCAAATGAAACATTAAACTAAACGGGCTAAGCGTGTTCTGCAAAAAGAATTTTAATTGCAAAACATTATGTTATCAACATGTGGCTTGTATCCATATTGAGTATCGAGACGTCATACTGGCTTGTGTACTGGCCTAATGCATGAAATATTGATTTTAGGGCGTTTAGATTGCCTTGCCCTGATATGGTGTTTGTGAAATTGTAATGATTACCTTTGCAAAAGCGATTCGCAATGTGGTGATACGCTTGTGTTGTTGTATGTATATCACTTTATGTTGAGAGGTGCATTAAGTGTTCTTTATTTTTTTTTCATTAATAGTATCCCTACGTGTCCAAAGATTCCCTCCATCACTATTATGATTATCTGTTTAGTTTATCTGATGTCTATGTGTGAAGAAAACACAAGGAATATCGAATTAGTTCCAAGAAGACTTGTATATTCATTATCATGCCCAGCTGCAGGAAGTTAGCAACAGCCACTTTTTAGGAATAGTCTACGATCCGCGACTTCCTATATGTTTATTAGGGTATCTCTCCACCCAGATCTAGTAGGGAGACACTGTGTTACTTCCAGATCCATTTCCACGTTTTACAAGTTATTTACATCTTCGCTTCTTGCCTCCTTTTGACGGCTTTTCTCGCTTTCATCTTATATATCTCTGTCTTTCTCTTATCCACCAGGATTCAATAGCTAGCCATAGAGCGCCCTCACAGACATCCACAGCGACCTGTCAAATGTGTCCTGCAAACAGCTTCTTCTCTCTAGTAAAAAAAAAAATAAAGAATCGAAAATTAATTTCCAATTGCCATTTTTTTTATAGGTCGTTAAAGTCAAACATATTTCAGACGCAATCCACTCAGTATTGTAATAAAAATTAAGTATGCCACATGCAAGAGTGTTGGATATTATATTACTATCGACAGTGGAAGTGTTCACGTTATAATCGGATTTCTGGTCATTTCGAACCAAACTTTTGATTGATATAATGAAAACTAAATTCTATAATATAAAATAATGTTTGGCCATCTGACAGCCAGCCCTTGTGCGTCATCCATCTATTGTCCCCAGTAATTTGGTCTCCTCGCGTGATTATTGAGTCGAATGCGTGGCTAAACCGAGTTCAAATCTTCCTGCCACTTCATTGTGTTCCAGTGAGACTCAGAACTCTGTACCGACAACATCTATTGTTGCAACGTTGCAAACAATTTTGGTCTAAGACGAAATGGATTTTAGGCTGATTTTGCTGTACATTGTAAGTGGATGCTATTTTGCTTTTATGTTTCCTGTCGTTTTTATTCTAGATCCATGCATCATTACTTTAGATTCTAAGAGAGTCTAGTATTAATTCAAATATGTTTTAATTCTTTTACTATTAATAAATGGGTGCTTATTTGAAATTAATTGGGTCTTTTAGATTTCTTCTAATAATTATTTTTTCTACTGAACCCTGTTAGTAAACCATAGTTTATAAAGAACAGCTATCAATAATATAAATAATAACATGTTCTAACAAAACGACTATCACAATATTATATAAAAAGCTATTAAGAATGTCGAAGTTAGTAAAACTCTACCAGCTAACATCTACTGTCTGCTTAAGGTTTAAAATTATACCGTGCGTGGTCGGCTAATCTAGATGGCGGAGATTGGAGAAGATTGTAGTTATTGTTATTAATATTTAGTAGAGACCATATTATTGCGTTAAATATTGCAAAAATAGAAATATTATATGCAAGTACGTTCACTTAAGAACTATAGTCATCGGTAGCAAACCCAGTTTAATTCTTGTCATCATGCGTTCAACCGGATAATTAATGTCAAATGAGTGATTGACCACGATATTATTGAGCGGATCTGCAAGTCTTAAACTATTTGTGAATATTCTAGGTTATTGTTTTGCTTTTGTGAAACTCAACTACAAACATGTTAAATGTAAATTGAATGTAAAATCACTAGATATGGAGAATTACATTGATTACATTTTGATTAGGTTGCCACAATTCTATTAAGGTATAATTTGGGAATTATTTTATTTAATACCTATATTATTAGTTCGTTACAAAAATATAAATAAAACTTGGACCAGTATGACATTTGAAATAGATTATACTTTGCTAGAAATAAAAAGCAAAGAACTTTGTTGACATTTATTCCACCTTATTTAATTTGTCATGGTTGGTTTTCTTTTACAAACTTGTTGCCTGTGCCATTCTTCTTAAAAACGAGAAAAATTATAAAATTGATACAAGAGTCATAATTACAATTGCAAAGTCATGCATGTAAATATTGGACGATAATTCTCTAAAGATTTTCATCAAAAATATGTCATTACAGTTCATCATCACGTTCGTCTCTGCCTACCCAACAGATCCCCTGCGGGAAAGGCGTGATGTTATGGACTCTATGAAACATGCGTGGAACGAAGTGGTAAAGACATTGACCGATGCCGGAGACGCCGTGGTACACGTATTCAAACCCACTGAGAAAAGTATTATCGACAAAATGGCAGACGGCATCAAGAACCTATAGCTATAACCAATTTTGAGTGGATTATCGACACACAGTTATGTAAATGCTAGTATCGAAGCCAGGTAGATAAATGCGATTTTCCACAGTTGTAAATGTCTGATGGATTGCTCCGATGTATGGTGGTTATTGGTCTTTGTCAGTAAATCTAAAAATCGTCGCGGCAGGAGTGGAACCAAGTTTAAAGGATATAGTTTGTGTTTCTACAGTCTTGAGTAACTGGTTTACCTACATGTGAAACATTTGTTTTATAATTTATTGTGAAATATGAATATTCCTGGTTATTTTCAGTGATTATTACTTGCTTGTTAAGTGAGGTTACAATTATTTCTTAAGTAAGATATGTATATTATGCTTTGTATCATTACTTATAATTGTTTTATTGTGATGGCGAACAGGGAAAATTTATGAAAATAAATATATGTTGAATATGTAAATTGTTTATACTTACTAAACTTCTTACGTGCCATTAGTACCACTATTCTATATGTACGTCCAATACAGTTACAAACGTTTTGAAATAAGTTAGTCTTATTTCACGATGGAAGAACAAAATAACCAATAGTGTTTTTTTCATCAATTAATTTCTTGTGGTCGTAGTAGAGTAGTATTGGCTGGGTTCTATCTCATTCTTCTTTACGTATGGTATTTAATAAAGGAGAATGCCATGTATAGTGTCTATAAAAATATCGTGAATCCCGACACACATACTGCTTAAAATTTATTATAGCATTTTTATGTTTTGTCCTATAACATTTTCCTGTTTTATCCCGGGCGACAGATTTTTATAAAATAAAGTAATTATCATCACATTTTGTTCTCAGAGCCGAAGGCAAAAATATGTTTTTATTGGACTTCAAGTTACAAGAACTCCAGGCCGGGGTCGGAATTATGTTTATAGTTATTTTATATAGTATGTACTTTTCCATACACTAAAATAGGTTTTATCGAGGGATAATAATCTTCACACCGATACATACTTATCACTACATAGTATAAAACAAAGTCGCTTTCTCTGTCCCTATGTCCCTTTGTATGCTTAAATCTATAAAACTACGCAATGGATTTTGATGCGGTTTTTTTAATAGATAGAGTGATTCAAGAGGAAGGTTTATATATAATACGTGCATATTATTGTAGAGAAATCTATATACACCCGGGCGAAACTGGGCCGGGCCGCTAGTTAATATTATAAATCCAAAAATAAGTTTGTTAGTCACGCTTTCACGATCTAATTGGTTGATGAGAATCCAATCATTATGACATTTTGAAGACACATTTTCAGGGAAACACTAAAGGACATTACCGTTCATTCAGATAAGTGCTGTTACTGTAGCATAGAAAAACCATTACTGGAAAATCGTATGTAAAATAATACGGCAGTCCAGCACAAAAACTCGGCCTTCCGATATGAATGAATTGCAACTTTATGCTTAAACGATAGAAATAGGTTTCTACGGTATTTTAGATGAAAATCTGATATCAAGAAAAGCTCTATTTCCAAGTTATCTTAAGCATGTTTTAACTGGTGGTAAGTCATATATGAGAGTCCCCCTGGGTAGGTACCAACGCAATGTCTTTTTCTCCCGCCAAACAGCAGTGTAAAAATTGTTGTGTTCCGGTTTAAATGACATCGTAGCTAGCATAACTGTTGGACATATTGAGACTTACCATCTTATGTATCAGGACGGCGAGTGCAGTAAAATGCCAAGCATTGCTTTGTAATTCATGGAGTTGCTTGGTTTTGCTACTGTCCATGGGCAGTCGTATCGCTTACCATCAGGCGTATGGCATGCTTCTCTGGCCATTCAATGTTAAAAAAGAACCATTTCAGCGAAACTGCGAGTACAATATAGTAGATAATATAGAACAGAATACAATAATAGAAATAAAGAAATGAAATTGCCATTGTTACAGTTTCAAAGGCACAAAATCTTATTCTAACCATCAGTTAGAGACAAAAATGTCCTGCCGTTACGCACATGATGCTAAAATCATCCTCAAGGGCGTCGGATGTAGTTAGAGAAGACATTGACATCCTAAAACCTTTTATCATCTACGTAGGGTCGAAAAACAAATCGTGCGTGATCGACCAATTTAGATCGTGGAAGATTGTAGTAACTTTTGTTATTTGTAGAGAGCGTATTATTGCGTTGAATACAATTTACAATATAGCATTATCAGACACAAGTACATTAGCTTAAGAACTAAAGTCATTAGTTGGAAACCCAGTTTAATTCTTGTCACCACGCATAAATAGATAATTAATATCAAATGAGTGATTGACCACGATATTATCGATCCTATCTATGATGGTTTTATTACTGATGATGATTCTAGAAGTAAAAAAAAATGTTTATTAAAATTCGTACTTAAAAACAATCTTTGAAATGCCTTGCAAATTATTGGAAAGTCACTGACCAGTTACTAAATATCGCTGACAATTAAATTGAAAAAAAAAAAATGGTTTTCACAATATGCTAATTTATGATGGATAACTATTTTTTATTAAACTCTATTGGTCTTATTACAAAATGCGAAATAAACCTTGGTTTAAACCTAGTCTAGCAAAACCAGTCTAATCTGCAGAACCATGGTTTAAATTTACTTGTATTACAAAACATAAATAAACCACGGTTCCCTTGGTTCATTCTTTTGAACCGTAGTTTATACACCAACCACAGATTAATACAAATAATATTCGTTCATCATTCCATCGCAACGTTCCATATCCACAGAAAAGAATACGTTTTAATAAAATTTTAATGAATAAATAATGTTTAGGCGTATTGAACCTATTGAGGGTTGGACATTTTGCTAGAATGTAAATATTGGTTGGTATATCGATTATAATTTAATTTTTTTTTTCATTTGGTTCATGTTATATTAGCTAGTCACACATCCAAACACGTGTGATGGAACGTAACATTCTGGCGCGTTACAAGAAACCATAACAATAAACGAAACTATCGCGAGTTAAAATAAGTTCATTTAGCATTGGAATGCATTTACTTAGTTAACGAAGTATGTGATGTGAAGTGATATAAAATAATTGTCGCTTAGGTAATTACATAGTAATCTAATTTAATAATATCGTGTTGTGGTAGACCTACAAAATGAAAAATGGTCTATGAATTTGAGTAGTGAGAAAAAAGTGAGTAAACCAACATTATTATATGGATGATATTATATGGATGATGACATTGCAAAATGTTTGGTAAACCTATCCTTATGCGTATATTTTTATCGGAAAAAATTAAAAAGGTTTGACGCGTAGACGTATTTTGTTGGGCCGACATGACGTTTTTAATCGCTCAAAGGCTTCAAAATCCTTAATAACGAACAAATTCATCCTATTAATATCAATTTTCTAAATCCAAAAGAAATAGTTGGAAGTTTACGATTTAGACCACCGTTAAACTAGGGGGCGGTCAGGTTTAGCGATAAACCATAAAAAAGGCCATGGTTTATCGTTAAACTACTTTTTGTAATATGAATTTCATATAAACCATAGTTTATTGCGATTTAAACTAAAGTTTTTAGATAAACCACGTTTTGTAATAAGGCGGTAAGTTGCCATTTTCCTCAAAAAAGAAAATGAAATAAATAAATATCAAGGTTTTTAGAATGTGCACACGTAACATTAGATATTGCACAATAATAAATCATTATATTGAATACTATATCCCGCTCAGCAGGGGACTTCCAACAGGTCGATGTGGAGATCATTGGGGAGGCCTATGTTCAGCAGTAGACTGCCTATGGCTGAACAGAGGAACAGACAGGGGACTTCTGGAAAAAGGTGATAAACATATACAAAACGCCAAACCAATTTTGAGTACTTTTGTCATATTGCTAGAATCTAAATCAGAAATTTTACATTCCAGTTCATCATCTCGTTCGTTCCTGTCCATCCTAAAGAAACTAGTCGAGTGAAGCGTGGCTTCCTCGACTCTATGAAGAACGCGTGGAACAAAGTGGTAGATACATTCAAAGACGCATCAGACGCCGTTGTGAACGTGTTCAAGCCCAAGGAGAAAAGCATTACCAAAAGAGCGAGAAACGAAACCAACAAACTAAAGCCATAACCAGTTTCGAGCGAATGTATCTGCACAGTTATGTAAATTCAAGTATCGAAGCCACGTAGATAAAACGATGTCGTATTGTGTGTATTTTTCTCTATTGTGACGTTTATTGCACAGTTGTAAGTCTGATGGGTTGCCCCAATGTACGTATGGTTATTGGTCTTTGTCAGTAAAACTATAATTCAACGCGGCAGGAGTGGTCCCAAGTTTGTAGGTTATAGTTCGTGTTGCTAGAGTCTTGTGTAACTGGTTTACGTACATGTAAAACATTTCTTTAATAATTTATTGTGAAATATGAATATTCCTGGTTATTTTCAGTGATTACTATTTGCTTGTTAAGTGAATTGCCAATTACTTCTGAGTAAGATTTATAAATTATGCTTTCTATGTCAACTGATTATTTATTATTTTATTGCGATTGCAAAGAGGGAAAATAAATAAATAATTGTCGAATACTAGAAACATTTTATTAAAAAAATATAATTCTACAATATTTTTAACTACCTACTAGTATTGCTTAAGTGCAGTCGGTAAAAATATTCTATATAAGTGCAATATTCTGAGAAATATTGTTAAAAGAATATTATACCTCGCTGTGGTACATTGCCTTTGAGTCCACTTCGTAGATGCCATCCTTATAATGAGTTTCTTCTTCATTTAATATTTCGATTAATTTCTCAGTACTTGGCTGTGAGATGTGAATTGGACTTTCCGGGTAGTCAGGTCTTTTGTTATAATCTTCCTCCTTAGTCTTGTGGCGCGATGGAAGAACAAAATAACCAACAGCGAGCTCTTTTTCATTCTTCTCTTCTTTAGGCTCTTGCGACATCAAATAATTTCGATGCTGTATATCGGAAATACTGTATTGGAATACCTCTGACTTGTGACGTTCTCTGACGAACATGCAATAGGCTATCCACGCTACCACCAAAGCTGCCTGAAAAGAGAAAAAGTCATGAAATCGCAACTGCGTTTAAAATTAAGTGGGAAATTGGTCGCGTGTAGTGAACCCAAGCTTTGAACTCTTAACGCGTAATCTAAGTAATGTGGGATGCAAGTAGGTGTAAGATTGAATAAATGCACTTACCAAGACGAGAGCGCAAATAAATCCGGCGATATACACGGTCATTTTTGTTGCGTATTTTTTATACAGACGAGCGCTGCAAACGAGGTTACATTAGAATTTAGAACAGTCGCTGCCGATCGGTCCCGTAGACGTCGCATTCAATTAGTGTTAGTTGGGGCTCGTATCTCATTTAGTGTGTGATGTCATCTGGAGTGATTGAATTTGTCTCAATGAGCCCAATGGGATGTTTTAATACGTCCTCGCAATTCTCCTGTTGTGTTTTCTCTGTATCGCATTGGATATGCATATAACTTGTTTTATAAACTTGTTTTTATATTACGTATTTCTACCTTGTAAGTAGTAGGTATTGTTGCACGTGTGTGGTCTATTAAGTGTATTTATAATATTTTAAATTCCAACATAAATAGTTATCAATTTAAAATTATTTACCAGGAAATCAATATAAACAAAATTATTTTTGATCAATAAATGAAAATATGAATTGTATTAGGCACAGGTATTAGGTATATTTTTACATTTTGTGAAAGTTTTTGTATCGTCTGAGGTAAGAAATAATTATTGAGTGCATTTACTTTATTCAACGTAGCGTAGTCATTTTAAAATGAATAATAAAAAAAATCATATTAAAATAAAAACTTAAATACTTACATTGTAAAATTAAGACCATTGTAGTGTACTAATCCATATTTTTGTTATAGTAATTTGCATTTAATTGGCAACACTGCGTATTTAGGTGACCTTTGAATAGAATTTGTGCGTTGTACTTGGCCCGCTTGATTGATATGAAGGTCTTTAACGAGCTTCTCAATATTTCGTATCATCACAGCAATAAATTAGTCATTTACCAATTAGTTTTTTGATAACGAAAATGGAATATTCTAATCGGCAAGAAATGATAATTATATCAGTGGGGATTTTAAATCGCGTCATCTTTGTTTAGGTTTCAAAGTATCAATATTATAAAATAAAACTTAATATTTTATAAAAAATACGTAAGGAGTTGTATTTAATATTTGATATTTGCTGCTAAATAAAAAAAATGTAATAATTTCTGATGAAGGTGACCCAAGATCGATGGATAGGAGTAGCCTTGAAATTTTTGGGGAGGCCTATTTCCACCTGTGGGCTTTTTATTATTGATAATCATTGTACGATTTCTATTTCATCCATTTTTTAAATGCAATACTAAAGTTAAGAGGCTTAAGTTAAGAAGTAAGTTTTTTTTTAAGTTCTTAGAATTGTCTACTCATCACCAGGCATGAAATGAGGTAAAAAATGAGGCAATTAATGATATTGTGTTTATATCATATTTTGATTTTAATATGGAATCGGTATTTTATAAAATATTATGAAATATATATAATATTTTTTAAGTATTGAGGATGTTTTTTTACTGTTGGTACTGTTAAGATGAGCAAATCACTCGCTTGATGTTAAATGTTCATGGACAGGAATAATACTATCGATTGTCTATTATGATTTTTACACACACACGAGTTACTAAGTTCTTTGTCTCCTTAAGGTGTAAACAAGCGAATGAAGGAAGTGAGTAATAAAACGAGGACCGCAAGAAAAATATCTCGTTTGTATCTTCATGATTCATTCATACATATTTACTACTAGCTGTGCCCGTAACTTCGTCCGCGTGGAATCTAACAAAAAAGTTAATTAGTTTTTTTAAGTTATTTTTTAAATAATTTTATTTTCTAAAACAAATGTAATGTGCCTAAGTTACTCCTTATTATATCAGCTACCTAACAAAAAAGTCCCGTCAAAATCGGTCGAGCCATTTCAGAGATTAGCCGGAACAAACATACAGACAAAAGGTTCGTTATAGGTATCGTGTATATAACGATATGTAGTTGGACATTTTTTTTATTTTCAGTTTACAAACAGACACTTCAATTTTATTTATATGTATAGATTTATATCAAGAATTTCTTTGTAGTACTCGTACCTAGTTTGGAGGCCTAATTATATACACTTGCTGCCAACACTCAGAAAATAATAGGGTAATTTTAACATTTTGACAGTGAATTGAACTGAGTGGAGATAACGTGTCACAAAGGAGATTTCTGAATGTTGTGTTTTCTCAAGAGTTGTCATTATCTTGCGAGGAGACCTATGTTCAATATTGGATGTAATTTATAAACTGGAGTTTAGTGTCAAAGTATTTTTTGTATGATGGTATTGATGTTTCGATTCATAAATGGATTCATACGATATTAAATTATCAATGTCAGATTCAGATGTGATCCACATGGTGCATCCAGCATATGAGGAGTGGGGGAGTAAAGACATTTGGAGTTCCGGCAACTAACTACTTCATTACATTAAAACAACCCAGCACCAACACACATTCACCTTTATCAATGACTAGCGGCCCGACCCGGCACCGCCCGGGTGCAGATACTCTTTGACTCCAGTCTACATCAGAAATATATTATTTTTCGTACTGATTGGCTTGTATTAAAATTCAACCCAACTACCGCCCTCTATTGCTTTTCCCATCCCGTCCTGTTACATCTCGTCATGTACATACATGTTTGTAACATAACTTCAGCTTTTCAAACAGGATTAAAATTTCCCAGTTTTTGAATTTTTCAATACTGTTCCGCTCCTATTGGTTATATGATGAGATCACGTATCTTATATAGCTTATAGCATTGTTCGATAAATTACCTATCCAATACACATATAATTTTTAAATTCCCACCAGTAGTTCTTGAGATTAGCGAGCACAAACAAACAACCTTTTCAGTTTTATGTATGTAGACGGGATTACTGTAAGACACAAACAGAAATAATAAAAATATCGTAACCGTTTACTGCAGAGCACACACCACCCTCACGACACCACTTTACACATTTACTTTAAGAGTTAAGCGCAGTACCAAAATAAGTAATTCAATAAATTAATACACCGTGAAATGAACAACAGGATGCATTTATATTATGCAAAGAGCAAGTTTTACATAAAGGTCGATGTAGGGCAAAGGCCTTATTTGAACAGAGCTGGGGTTATGAAGTAACCGATTTGCAGCTACATTGTATTTTGCAACAGATTATAACGAAACAGCGTGATTCAGAGTTATTGCGATGTTTAAATATTCACGAAATCTCTATATTTTATAGTTCAACACGCAATGACAACATTGTGCCTGATGGTAAGCGCGAATGCTGTCCAAGCAGAGTATCAAATGCCATCAGACGACAGTCCCAAGGCATTCGATACAATTATGCCAGCCTGCTGAGATACCTCTTCACACTACGGCGGAAGGACCCGGGATCATAGGAAGGAGGGAACACGCGTGACGGCAAACAATTCCACGGCTTGATCTTCGTCTTGTATTTCACTAAAATATCTTTGCATGGTTATGCTTAAATAGAATTTAAAATAAAATCTATCTTATAAGCAACTACTACCTACTACTATCCCCCCATTGGTCTTTTGGCACCGTGCATGGGCTGACATCCGTGAGGACCTGAGTTTGATTCCCAGATCGGACATTTTGCTTCATCCTGATATCGAAAAATCACTTTCGATAGCAGGATTTCTTTATGTGTTACCCATTACTGAACTTCATGCCCGACATCTTACACTCTATCATGTTTTTGAAATAAACTCTGCGGAAAGGGCTTTCCGCAGAGTGTGGGCACAGTTCGACCCCGCACAAGAACAAATATTTATTTGTGTTGTGGCGGTTGCAATACGCCAACTTAGATATAGCTTTTAAAGCGGTTGCAATACGCCAACTTATATTTAGCTTTTAAAATAACACGCTTATTAGTTGTAATTTGAACATTATTTAAACACGCATTTCATTTTAAAATATGAGTGCAGATGTTTAACCATAAAACATCTGCGAGTCGTTTTATTTAAGTAAGAATTTTTGTGTACCTTATTGTATAATATTAGTTAGAAAGATGCTGTTCTAAATTATTGTTTCCTAATTGTAATGACCCGTTCATGCCGGGGCAATAAAACTGTATTATTATAGTTAAGTTCTTTAGTGGCAGTAATCCTTTGCAACAAATTTATGTTTTTTAGACAATAGTACACATGTTTGGGTAAACCTTTCTGTTTGGACAATAGCCCAGATGTTTGGGCCGACCTTAATTTTTAGTTGAAAGGATAGACCCTATTTTATGGCTTAAATATATTTTCTGGAAGATTTATCCCCACCGATCCTCATTCGGGTAGTCCTATAAAAGGGTCGGTTTATTTGGATGAAAAAGGACAGTCTGCCATCTCTCGTCACGAGCACATTTCGCTCCGAGTCGCATAATTATAATTTTACTCTGTCTGTGAATGTATTAAGTGCTACATTACAAAATATACAATAGTTTGTTCCTGGAAGCGAGTGCTTATTCTAATACCTACACTTATAACCACCAAAGTGGTGACCCCGAATCAAAAAGAGTGATTTGAGTGTAGTGTATTAAAGTTAAATTGTAGTACGCGAGTTTTCCGTGGAAGAGACATTGTTTTTGAGTAAAACATAGAAAAAGTGAGCAGTATAATGAACGCCGGAAGCGTTAGCGAACAATCTGCCCCGCAGGTTGCGTCGTGTTCTCCACACATACCAGAGTGCAAATCGAATGATTTAGAAGTTTGGTTCGCCATGGTAGAAGCTGCGTTTGCTGCCGCCCGCATCAACTCGGAGAAATCAAAATACTTTATTATTTTATTTTATTTTATTCGGAAAACAAACAGTTCTATATCTAGGTAAAATACAATATTTAAATTACAATTAACATGTTTTCACATTTATAAAGCTTATTACTAGGATTAACATTAAAAAGAAATTTGATCTATTGAACAGTGTTGTGACCAATTATTGGATAAAGTTTGCCTGATTGCCAATGCCTTAGAGTAATATACAATATTTTAAATTACAATTTACAATAAACATGTTTTCACATTTGTAAAGCTTATATAACTAGGATTAACATTAAAAAGAAATTTGATCTATTGAACAGTGTTAAACCAATTATTGGATAAAGTTTACCTGACTGCCAATGCCTTAGAGTTAAATACATCCAGTTCATGGTTGTTAGCCAGTTTATTAAAGGAATTGGCAGCTCTTAAGAAAAATTATTGTTTTCTATATTTGGTAATGGTCGATGGTACATATAAGGGAATAGGTTTTCTTATTGTCTTTACAGGGACATTTAAATAAATTTTAGAGAGAAGTTCGGGTGAATCAATTGCACATTGAGCGATTTTTAATAAAAACGTAACGTCAGCTATTCTTCTCCTTACTTCAAGTGGCAAAATGTGATGTCTTTTGCATCTTTCTTCATAGGTATTATCATACATTTTGCATTTGAATTGAATAAATTTTATAAATTTACGCTGTACTGATTCTAGTCTATGTATGTATACGTCATATTGTGGATTCCAAACCTGTGAACAATATTCCAGTATACTGCGAACATATGAACAATAAAGTATTTTTATTAATTTTATACTAGCAAATTGAGAAGATGATCTTATGACAAAACCTAGTGCTTTGTTTGGAGAAAGCTGCGGAAGTTGCAGATGCAGCATTAGAATACTTGCCAATGCGTCCAGCTATTGCAGAGGCCGGAATTCGTCCTACTTCCACCAAACAAGAGGAATCGGTATCGGAAGACATGAAAAAGATGTACGTCAGTTTAAAGGACGAGATTGCTTTGCTACGTCGAGAAATCAACGATCCCACTTCACGTGCGCGAGTGCGAGATAGAAACAGATCACGATCTCGCTCACGTTCCAGAAGCCGCGGTCCACGTCCACGTGATTTGTGTTGGTATCACTGGCGGTTTGATACGAAGGCAACAAAATGTGTTCCACCATGCAGCAAGGCTACGGGAAACGCTCCGGGCAGTCGTTAATGACGGCTAACGACTCCTGCCCTAAGAAATCACGCCGTTTATTCGTCTGTGACCGAGCCAGCAAAATCCAATTCCTCGTGGACACCGGAGCTGACATCTGCGTGTTTCCTCGTCATCGTATCCAAGGCCCGCATAAAAAGTCAAACTACGAGCTTTCTGCAGCCAACGGGACAGTGATCGCTACATATGGAATTGCTAATTTAACGTTGGACCTTGGCCTAAGACGAGATTTTACTTGGAGGTTCATAATAGCCGATGTCTCTAAGCCAATCTTAGGTGCTGATTTTTTGGCATATTATGAACTCCTACCAGATCTGCAACGTAGACGTTTGATAGACTCCTCCACCCTGCTTACCTACAAAGCGGAGATAACAGAGTGTCAGGAACCAAGCATCAAAGTCATTAATGGCTCATCACCATACCATGAGCTTCTGCAGGAGTTCCCAGATATTATTCGTCCGGATGGCGCACCTAAAACAGTAAGCCACAGCACAAAACACCACATCATTACGACTCCAGGCCCACCAGTTGCGCACAAACCCCGTCGTCTTGCTCCAGACAAGTTGGCCGCCGCGAAAAGGGAATTCGAGGCGATGTTGCGACTAGGATTGTGTCGGCCATCAAAAAGTCCATGGGCTTCTCCACTACACATGGTTCTCAAGAAAGGAGATGAGTGGAGACCATGTGGAGACTATCGGGCACTCAATAGTCGGACAGAACCCGATAAATACCCAGTACGACACATCCAGGACTTTGCACAAGGACTGCACGGGAAGAACATTTTCTCCACTCTTGACTTAGTAAGAGCATTCCATCAAATACCAGTCGCAGAGGAAGACATACCTAAGACAGCCATCATTACTCCATTCGGACTCTTCGAGTTTATGTACATGACTTTTGGATAACGTAACGCAGCCCAAACCTTCCAGCGCTTCATGGACGAAGTGCTACTGGGATTGGACTTTTGTTACGTGTACATTGATGATATTTTAATTGCATCATCATCACATGAAGAGCACCTCAAGCATTTGAAAATTGTTTTTAATCGTCTTAAGAAATATGGCGTCGTCATCAACCCCAGCAAGTGCATCTTTGGTCAGAAAGAAGTTCGTTTCCTGGGATATATGGTAACTGCAACTGGTACTCAACCATTTCCAGACAGAGTTGTCGATATACAACGGTTTAAATTACCAGACACAGTCAAAAAGCTACGTGGATTTCTCGATATGATTAATTTTTACCGTAGGTTCATACCAGGTGCAGCCGCAACTCAAGCACCGCTTAACGACCTACTCCAGGGGAACCTTAAAGGAAATGCTCCTGTGCCTTGGACACCAGCTACTACAAAGGCTTTCGACGCGTGCAAGGAGAGTCTCGCGGAGGCTACCTTGCTTGCTCATCCTCAGCCCGACGCACAGTTAGCATTAATGTGTGATGCATCGGACTACGCCGTCGGCGCAGCGCTGCAGCAGTTTATGGATAATCATTGGCAACCGCTGGGCTTCTTCTCGAAGAAATCGAGCCCCACCGAGCAGAAATATGCAGCTTATGACCGCGAACTCCTAGCTGTATATCTTGCTGTTAAACACTTCAGACACATGATAGAAGCGAAAAAGTTCACTATTTATACTGATCATAAGCCCATTACCTTCGCATTTCGGAAGAAATCAGACCAATGCTCACCACGCCAATTTCGACACTTAGATTTCATCAGCCAGTTTTCAACGGATATTCGTCACATTGCTGGAAAAGATAACCCTGTCGTTGATGCATTGTCTCGCGTAGAAGAGCTCGAAACAACTCTAGACTTCAAGGCACTCGCTGACTCGCAGGCGGACGACGAAGAACTTCGAAAATTGCTAAAAATAAATACGTCTTTGCAATTAAAACGTATACTGATTCCAGGCACGGATATCCCCGTAACCTGTGACGTATCTACACAAGCTGTTCGACCATTCATCACCACGCCGTTTAGGAGAAATGCATTTAACACCGTCCATCGACTTTCGCATCCCGGAATCAATGCTACGGTCAAACTTATGACCCAGCGTTATATTTGGCCGTCAATAAACTCCGATTGCAGAAAATGGGCTCGCAGCTGCATCGATTGTCAACGTGCGAAGATCTCCAGACATGTATCTGCCCCTGTTGGATCATTTGCTCCACCGACATCCAGATTTGAGCATATCCATATAGACATAATCGTAATGTCTATATCTGAAGGTTACAGGTACTGTCTCACAATGATAGATCGTTTCACTCGTTGGCCAGAAGCAATACCACTCCAAGACCAGGAAGCAACAACGGTGGCTAAAGCATTCTACAACCATTGGATCTCACGCTTTGGCACACCATTAAGGATCACATCTGACCGTGGTAGACAGTTCGAGTCACACCTGTTCAGGCACCTCAATCAACTGGCAGGCACGACGCATTTCAAGACTACGGCTTATCATCCGGCGTCCAACGGTATGGTGGAACGTTTTCATCGTCAGCTGAAGGCGGCTATAAAATGTCATCAGGATACACGGTGGACTGAAATTCTCCCTACCGTGCTGCTGGGCATCCGAGCTGCTTGGAAGGAAGATTTAGAGGCTACGGTCGCCGAGATGGTATATGGTCAGCCACTGCGGATTCCAGGAGAGTTTTTGGTGCAACAGACGACAATCACCAACAGCAATAGTGCAACGGACTTTGTGAAACAGCTACGGCAACACTTTCAAGAGCTGCGACCGACTTCAGTATCTCGGCATGGCGAGAAAAGAACTTTCATTTTTAAAGACCTCAGCACCACTGACCAAGTCTTCGTGCGCCGCGAGGGTCCAAAAGTGCCCCTGCAGAGTCCTTACGAGGGCCCTTTCAAGGTTGTCATGCGAGGGGAGAAGACGTTTGTTGTTAACGTCCGCGGTCGTGACGTTACAATTTCCATTGACCGTCTTAAACCAGCCTATGTGTTAGCTGACCCTGAAAACACTTCAGCTGACGACGAACATCAAGCACCAAGGCAACGGACAACTCAAGACACTGAAGATGAACATCGCGAAACAGATACACACCAGCAAACAAGGTCCGGAAGGCGCGTCCGCTTCTCGGACTATTTCCAAAGTGGATTTTCGTGATTCACTGGTAGGGGGGTGCTGTGGCGGTTGCAATACGCCAACTTAGATATAGCTTTTAAAGCGGTTGCAATACGCCAACTTATATTTAGCTTTTAAAATAACACGCTTATTAGTTGTAATTTGAACATTATTTAAACACGCATTTCATTTTAAAATATGAGTGCAGATGTTTAACCATAAAACATCTGCGAGTCGTTTTATTTAAGTAAGAATTTTTGTGTACCTTATTGTATAATATTAGTTAGAAAGATGCTGTTCTAAATTATTGTTTCCTAATTGTAATGACCCGTTCATGCCGGGGCAATAAAACTGTATTATTATAGTTAAGTTCTTTAGTGGCGGTAATACTTTGCAACAAATTTATGTTTTTTAGACAATAGTACACATGTTTGGGTAAACCTTTCTGTTTGGACAATAGCCCAGATGTTTGGGCCGACCTTAATTTTTAGTTGAAAGGATAGACCCTATTTTATGGCTTAAATATATTTTCTGGAAGATTTATCCCCACCGATCCTCATTCGGGTAGTCCTATAAAAGGGTCGGTTTATTTGGATGAAAAAGGACAGTCTGCCATCTCTCGTCACGAGCACATCTCGCTCCGAGTCGCATAATTATAATTTTACTCTGTCTGTGAATGTATTAAGTGCTACATTACAAAATATACAATAGTTAGTTCCTGGAAGTGAGTGCTTATTCTAATACCTACACTTATAACCACCAAAGTGTGATCCATATGTTTTTGTTTCGGGTCTGGGTATTATTAACACTGAAAATTCATTCGTAGTTTCTGATACCCACGACACAAGACGAGACCTTAGCGTGGGTTCAGGACTATGTAATGCGAGTGTTGGGTGTATTGATTTATTTTTTATTATTTATTAATTTGATGTAGAAATATGGACGGGTACCAGATGGTACCTACCCATATCTGCCTACCCTTTCGTAGACAGATATGAACAAAAAACTTAGACTGACTCACGTTCTAAACAGCTTGCAATCAAACACGACTGTATCATCGCATCTTAACGTTACACATCCTGCGAAATTTATTCAACCACTTATAACAAAGGCTTATTGCTCAGTCACCTCTTAGGTTTAAGTGGAGTGTACATGGATTGTGATCTGTGGTATCCTGCGTTCCATTCCTACACCTCACTAGGTGGTAGGTGGTGGTAGGTATACTTCTCACTAGAAATATAGGCGATTACTCACTGTAATTTAAAATAAGCATGAGAGTCGTAAATATTGAATGAATTTGTTACCGTCAATCGTGTTTACGTTTCGAATTGTCGGATCTTGGAATTGAAAGCCATTCAATACGCCATTACTCTTATTTCACATTCCATTCATTACTCCCACTGGTCCAAGGATTCAACAAATAAAGAGTATTCTACTATGCATTTTGTCCGTTTTTGTAGTGACTTATTGTAGGCATTATTTAATTCCTAGCTTGAGCAATTATGCATAATTTCCTTTTATTTTATTTCAAGAGAGATACATAATATTATTCCAGAATAGTTTATCTTTGTTTCTTCTCTGCATCTGCCAAAGGTTAACTGGTTGAGAATGCTTTAAATACCTAAATAAAATATTAATGTTTAAATACGTAAATTAAATAAGTTGATAAAATTTTAGTAAAGTTGAAGAACTTTTTGTCCAAGAATCAAATTTTGTTGTAATATATCAAGATAGTACACATTGAATTGTTTCCTGATCGTTGTTCTTGCATCTATTGATATTGGTTACGCTAGAGTGTAGACTGTTATTTAATATTATAAACAGTAAAGATTTAGCCACACTTCAGCGATCAAGCGAGGCGAAAATAACTACCGGCTGTTGCGACGTCTGAGTATCTAGAAATACGCCCCAGGAAAATTGATAAAATGTGCAACTTTGTATGTAAATTACTAAATGCACCAAACAGTAACCGACACACTTATCGCCTTGATCTCAAACTAAAGTACAAGTATTCTATCCTTAGTATTTGAAAATGTCAGATGGTTTTTCATGCAAATTATAAAGTCTCGGACCAAACATTTGGACCAACAAGACTCGATCTTAGTGTGGGTCAGGACTATGTATGTGACTGTTGGGTGTTATTTATCTATACTTAATATTATAAAGCTGCAGAGTTTGTTTGTTTGTTTGTTTGAACGCGCTAATCTCTGGAACTACTGGTCCGATTTTAATGATTCTTTCAGTGTTGGGTAGTCCATTTATCGAGGAAGGCTATAGGCTATATATCATTACGCTAAGGCCTATAGGAAGAAAGCAGTAGCGATATTTCTAGCAAATATGAGGAAATTTTGTTCGTTTTTCGTGGTCCGATTGGTCGATATTCTAAACTGATAGTCAGAATTAAACATTTTGACCGCTATTTTAAAACGTGTATGCACCCGGGCGGAGCCGGGCCCGACCACTAGTTTATTTATAAAATCGTAAAATTGGTTACGTCATGGGCTGGTGGTGGGTCGATACAATTATATCAGCTTGCTGGGAATTGGTTGAGACTGAAATGCAAATCACTTGCGTGTATTGGTAAGAGTTTTTTCTGATCGTGTATGGTGGTCTCTATATGGGTGGATAGGAACACTGTGCCACAGTTTAAATTCCAAAAAGGATCCATTATATCCTTTTTAAAGTTGCTGTGAAGGGCAGGTACATGGTTTCCAATAGTAAGCATATGTAAGATGGATTTTGTTTGTTTATATATGTCTCGATATGTTTCTGTATGTCTAATATATTATGAGTTTTGCCTTGACTGTAAATCATAAAATTTCCTTGAAATGTACCGAAATGTTGAACAAATAGCATTTCATTTAGCACGTACATACATAATATATCTCTAGATGCAGTTGCAATTTTAACTTGTCGTCATGTTATGAAAAAACATACTGGGCTATGGAATTTCAATGCGATTTTGGAATTGTAAATATTGACGATTCTACTAGTTATGATATTAATTAATTTCAAGAAGAATGAGAAATTAGAAGAACATGAAGTCGAACATTTTCCACCAAGTACCTAATTATACGCTTAAAATCGGTTACTGACAGTCGATTTTATTAAAAGTTTGGTGGGATTTAATTTTGTTTTTCAAATCTTTATAAAGCTATCACTTTTCAGCTAATCGGTACTTCATTCATCTAACTTATAATAAAGATGTTTAAAATATTTAGTTAGTATTTAATATAGGCCTTTAAGAAAATATATATCCATATATTTTCTTTCCATCCATATATATCCATATATTTTGCGCAAGGCGTTATATGCTCAAATTAATCCTAATTTGAGCATATAACGCCTTGCGCAAAGCGGCGAGCAATAGTTGTATATGAAGAATGACTTGACGTGTATCGACGGTTTTATCCTGCTGTACAAATACATAAACCTCACCTCTTTCGCCAGAAGGAGTCAGAGGAGCTATTAGAATTACATCGTCCCACGATGTGAAAGGGGCGAAATCCAATATCACTTTGTCCGACTCGGGATTCGAACCCGTGACCTCAGCGGTGTAATCTTGGCGTACTACAACTACGTCACCGAGGCAGTCTGTTTTGTCCTGCAGTAGATTTGATTAACTAAGTAGTAGAACAACAATATGGGTATACATTCTTACAATATACATCATACTTTGTAGTGAAGTCGTAGTGACAATCAAATACTTATTATTATGAAATAATTGAAGGTGGTAGGTACCTTGAATACCTTGGTACCATGAATTATTTTGTTGCAATTAATGACGAAACGAACATGCTGTTTGCCTGATGGTAAGCGATACGACCGCTCATGAACAGTAGCAAAACTAAACAACGCCTTGAATTAAAAAGCAATGATTGGCATCTCACTGCGCTCGCCATCTTGAGACATAAGATGTTAAGTCTCAATATGTCCAGTAGTTACTCTGGCTACAATGTCAAGGAATACTGGCGTGAATCAACTGTTTTGCTGTCTTAATTTCTTTCCTTTTCTCGTACTTGTTTCTTTATTCCCATTACATTTTAAAAGGCCTACTGTTCTATTTCATGGGAGGCGGCATTTACAAACCATCAAGTGAGCGTTTTGCTCATTTATTGAATGTATGCAAGAAAATACCCCCGCATTGGTTTTATTATTTCATCAATTTCATCACGGATGAAAAAAAATATCCACAGAAACTCAATGAGCTTCAGTGGTCGGTGTCATAACAACTGTGCTGCTGTTGAACCTGGTTTAAAGGAGTTGCAGAGGCGAGTGTGCGGGCGGGATAGGCTTGAAACTAGATTTATTTAATTGAATTATAAACGTGAATATACTCAATATCTTTATTTGACACCGCATGTTATAAAGATTTTAAAATTTTATAAAAAGGTACAATGTAGATCCTATTGGGCACGGCAACAATTTAGTAGAGAGGAGGAAGCCACAGTATTAATTTTATGTATTAAATACGTATATTTATAATATATGAATAATGATGGAAAATTAATAGGATTTATATTGCTATTTTTTATTTATCAGTAGTGAATTCGAATTATAATACTATAATTCAAATTATGGTATATTATGTAGAATTTGAAGGGTGCATGGTGTATAAAAGTAGGTTCCGGTAAGGAGTTATTTATTTCTGTTAGTAATTTACAAACAGAAAATTATAAATTAAACCTCGGAATCAATATGTCCATGTGCCTAGACGTAAGTACGCCTCTAACGAAACAATGAAGCAATAATAATAAATCTGGAATTTAATAGGACATTCATGTTCAGAAAATAATACTTAATATACGAGTAAACAGCAAAGTGTGTTTTTTGTTCCATCTGTCTTTAAAGCAAGAACTGTATAGCAGACCAACCCGACTTCATAAATAAAGGTAGTTTATAATCTGAACAGTAACGTAACCTCCGTAACTGCTGACGTTTAAAACGGTGGTTAATGGATTTAAGAAAGGATAAAAGAAGCAAAGTCTTGGAAACCATTTCCACCAATTGCTGATTACTGACTGAGAATTGTAATTCCACGCTTGTTTTCTTTGGGAAGGTGATACCATCAAAGTTAGCAGCAAAATTAGTGTAATGCCTCCTACACACTATTCTGGCGGCCGCCGGAATGTGCCACCAGGTTTCACGTGGAGCCGGTGGCTTGTTAAGTAATTGTTAACACGGCTGCCACAAAGAAAGAAGCTCTGCGGCAAATAAAATAAATAAATTAATAACACCCAACAGTCATTTACTAGTCCTGACCCCACACTAAGATCGAGTCTTGTGTCTTGGGTATCAGGAACTACGAGAGAAGTTTCGATCTCACAAACAACTAGACCAGAAAGAAATATTTTTGGGCTGCACAAACATTTCTCTCGGTGCGGGGATCGAACCCAAATGTCGTCATCATATCCGGTGGCAGTAACACCGCGTAGAGTGTAGGAGCCTTAATGGTAAAATAGTACTGTGTGCTCAAAAACACACAATTTTGACATAATCAACAAAACAAGTTACATTAAGGCGGGATACAAAGGCATTCTAACGTCAACAGACCTTTTAAGGTGTTTTACAGCGGAAGAATCATTCAATATCAATATATCACCAGAACCTTATACGGAGTATGGACCAAGGTCCATTTCATATTGATTCAAGAGATTATCACGTTCGGCAAAATTATTGCCTCGACACTTTTGGAGTTTGCACGTCCTATTGTCGCGATGGCCACGTCAGCATTTTCGGTATAAGTGGTGTCGCATGCTGATGTATGCTGAATCAATTTATTTTCCTTGTCTAATCTCCATATAAAAGAATCTCGAGCGTGACATATCCACAGTTCGACTGGAGTCACACTAGAGGATACTTGAAACGTGAGTTCAGTTTTTGGTTACTTTACATTTTGTTTTAATGCATTGGAAAATAGATAATATTGGTCTAGATTTAAAAAAAAAGTGTATTTATTTATGTTGGAGAATATGAACTATTGTCGGAAGAAAATTATGGTTTAGCTGTCAGTATTGGTAAATGCGTTTAAGTATTTAACTTTAAAAGAGATGTTTATTATGTAGGATAATTTCGTCTTTTGTTCCATAATGACCCTTTGGACCTTTAGGAGACTGTAGGTCAGCTGGGTGGGCGAATATGTTTGAATTTTCTAGTTCAATCAAAACATTTGATCATGTGGTGTACTAACCATGTTTACAAATATCCTGCAAAATATTTTTCATTATAATTAAATGATGATTATAGTAGATTTCATTAAGAATATTGCTGAACATAGGTACTATTTCCCCTCCAACTATTTCCACTGTGACTTATTGGAAGTAGGTGAAATAATATGTACATTTATTATTATAGACAATTGCTAAAGATAAACCCTCATTAGGTCATTCAATTGAGAAAAAGGTAAATAATTTAATTGCATAAAGCTCAAATAACGTCTTTAGCTGATAAATCACAGCAATTTTATCTCAATAAAACCAAAAAATTGCAAAATATTAAGCTTAGTTATTGAACGCCTGTGTATTTTACAGCAACCACAACTAATGTCAAAATGCTTCCAAAATCTCAATTCTTAAGTTGACGAGTAGTCTTTGAAAGCTGATTTAAATCTACTGGCTTCAAAATTATCCAAACAGATATATGGTTTTTCCCCTTCTTATATCTTTGGACTGTTTATGTCGAATCAGGTATTGACTTAATATATTTGTTGATACAGTAATCAACATGAGGACAATCGTAGCTTTTTGCGCCGTGTTGGCAGCAGTGGTAGTGTGCCACGCTCAAGAATTCTACAGCAGTCAGTACGATGACTTCGATGCCAATGAGTTAGCCAACAACATCCGCCTACTGAAGAACTACGGCAAATGCTTCCTCGGCGAGGGACCCTGCACACCTGAAGGCAACGACTTCAAAAGTAAAGATCGAACTTTATTAAACGATTTATGATGTTTGGACATGTTGGGACTTTTCAGTCATATTGATCAGACTTTTAGGTCTTGGTCATTAAGAATAGAATGTCTTAACATTTATGTTACTCACAGATAGTTTTGTGGAATGATTTGTTCTGATAATATAACTGACTGTTCCAAAGTAATATGAAGATCGAAATAAATAGGTACTATTTGCTCTTACAACCAACTTTGCTCTTCACTTCTAAGTAAGATTAATTGCATTTATTGGTTCAATTCTAAAAATAGTAAGCTGTTCTATCAGACTTCTATGCACAAACATTATGCCCCAACCGTCTGAATCTGTATTCTTCAGTATAGAACTGATAATCTTCTATCTATTTGCAGAGATCATCCCCGACGCTCTTCGAACAAAGTGTGCGAAATGCAACGCCAAGCAGCGCCAGCTCATCAGAATTGTCGTAAAGGCCTTCCAAACCAAGTTGCCTGATGTCTGGGAGCAACTGGTCAAGAAAGAAGACCCCAATGGACAATACAAAGAATCATTCACTTCCTTCATCAACTCTACCGACTAAATAAACTGCTGGTCTTCTCTTGACAATCTATTTAGGGGTGATATTTCAATCCTCTGATAGGTATCTGCAGATAAACTTTGATATATTAATTGCTACTGTATAAAATAAAGCCAAAATGGCATTTTTTTAGTTTTCGATCCAAAAAATTATAAATGTGAAATAGGTCGGTACTGAGCAAATATTATATTGTTGAATATTTTTAATGCGATATTTTGCTTCGTTATTGGTTGGTGTGCTTGGGGCTTGTTTATTTAAAGCATCACATTAGAATTGTAACTTGTTGTTAAATATTTTGTTATGTAAATATAATGCTACATTTAATTTGTTTGTTTTATTTCCTATTGATATTGCCTTGTGAAGATCGGGTTTAAAGAGTTAAAAAGTCGTTTGGAGCTTGAAAGTTAAGTCATAATTGAGTTGGAAATGGACCCAATCAACAACAACAAGTGAAATATTTATGATAAAACACGTGTTTGGGGGGTTAGATTATTTGTGTATGATTTGGACATGAGTAAAATAAAAATTGTTTTTCCACTTGTCATATATCGTCAGTAACGAAACAATTAATATGGAATCTGCCGATTGTGCTGATTCGTGCGAACTTTTTGGGAATTCCGTTTCTGTCGACACAAAACACACTATTCCGCACTAGTTCATATCACTAGTCGAACAGCCATAAACTGTTTATATGCTCCGAAGATCGAAAACAAAGCTTAGTTTTCGATTGTAATCATTGCTATCGTAATTATAAAAGGCGTTTCGACTTATTTTTAATCAGTTAATTAGTTACACAGAAAGCGACAGATACTTTGAGTAAAATATCACAAATAAAATTGTCGCATTATTTTGAGAAATTTCCATTTGCATTGTGTCTGAATTCACTAAAACTAACACCCGGCTTCGTTTTCGAAAGCAGTCATGTATATTATGTAGGTCATGCATATCATGGACCCTGCATAGTCTAGAGTCAACCTTCAAACATTTTCGAATAAAAATGAATTATCCGCTAGAATTAATATAGGTAAAAAAGTTCGTTGTGATGTAAAACCATTTCTTTCACATTCCTTGTTCTAATTGCTGGTGGCCAAAATTTCGTAATCGACTTATTCCCGCTCTTTCTTTTGTTCTCTGTTTCTTATGTAATATACGTTAAAAGATTACCACCTGGCTAGTTAGTTATCACCAGACTAGTTAGTCTAGAGTCAACCTTCAAACATTTTCGAATAAAAATGAATTATCCGCTAGAATTAATATAGGTAAAAAAGTTCGTTGTGATGTAAAACCATTTCTTTCACATTCCTTGTTCTAATTGCTGGTGGCCAAAATTTCGTAATCGACTTATTCCCGCTCTTTCTTTTGTTCTCTGTTTCTTATGTAATATACGTTAAAAGATTACCACCTGGCTAGTTAGTTATCACCAGACTAGTTAGTTAAGATTTTGATTGTTTTTTGTTTCAAAAGATTTTATTACAAGGCACGAAAACTTATAAACAAACGGCTTTATTCTTGTTTAGTTCATAAAACTATTTTAGTTTTCAAATGTTTTGTCTTCTTCGCTCAAACTGGATTAAAAAGTCGTTCGAAAGGAACATTCTAAAACTAAAATAGATTTATAAACTGTATAATAATAAAGCTACAAGTATTTAGCAGATACTCAAAGCTTGAGCATTATATTACGTAACATCAAGTTTAGATTGGTCTATTTGGTAAAGCTAATAAACGTTTGTTGTAAAGATTATTACCGGGTTCATAAATATTTTTTTCTTTATTCAACAAAATCCACAGCCCTTAATACTAATATAATACAACTGGTGTGCTTATCATACGGCCAATGATGGATTTACATTTTAAAAATTTACATATTAAATATTGACACTGAATCAACAACTCTTCTTTAATATAGATGCGAATGTACAATTGTATGTTCGTGTCATATTTGCAACTTTATCTCTGAACTAATTTCATTTAAAAATCATCATTTTTCATTTACTAAAATAAAAAACAAATAATCAAATATTCTTTATTTTTTGCATACAAAGCGATAATGTGTATAATGGCTTATACTTGAGCTGACACGAATGATTATTTTATTCCCATGAATTTTTATTTGTCTTAAATTATTTTTTATTAATTAGGTAAAGCCATTTGTCCAGATACGTAACTATATACCGTGGGAGAACTTGACTAAAAACGCAATAAATTATTTCAATAATGTTATGGAAGAGGACCGCAGTAGAAACGGGCTACATCTTATTACCATTTTCAATCCCAAGAGAATGAGGAAAAGGTTTACGGAAATGATCGACACTTTTTTGATTAATATCAACAACAACTTTTCTGATGAACAAATTCAATTCTGGACAAACAATGACGGATGTGTTCGCTAGTAGTTAACACCTATGACGTCCGATAGTTACTCAATTTACGGTTAAACAACCATTTAGTAGATGGTCAACAAATTTATTTTTTGTAAAATGTAAGTTCTTGAGTGCGTTTCTCAATTGTTCAAGTTTTGGGGGCTTCCCAAAGATCATTAGTTGGTTTGCTCATATTCTTATTTCATGCTGTTATATAGAACAACAACCTGGCTAATGTTGCAGGATGTCGCTGGATGCAGTCCGCTTCCAACAGATCAATGTGGAGATCCTTGGGGGAGGCTTATGTTCAGTAGTGGACTTCCTGTGACTGACATGATGATGATGATGATGATGATGATGATGATGATGATGATGATGATATAGGACATAATCGATTTGGTATGGTACGTAATATATAATTTTAGTAAATATTACCGATGCCTTGTCATTCTTAGATGCTGTTATGCTGCCGCCTAGGTAGGTACCAGCGCAATGACTATTTATACCGCCAAGCAGTTGTGTAAATACACTGTTGTGTCTGAAGAACATTGTAGCCAGAGTAACTACTGGACATATTGAAACTTCGCAGTGGATTATCAAGCATTCCTTTGTAATGGTACTGTTTGGCAGCGGCGTGCACAGGATTATGACACTGGGTATGCGGCGGAGTACTCGGTCACAAAAACTTTTTCTTTTATAGTTTTTTAGCATAGCCACAGCCACGCGACGGATCTCTAAGTCGGAAACCATGCCAACATAACAAGTCTTAGATGTACTACTATTCATGTCCATCTTCTACGGCAACGCAGACAAAACAGCGATCGATCGTCGCGGCGGAAGAAATTCTAATAAGTAAAAAAAAACTCACCTAGTCAGCTTTAAATTTTCACATATTCAAGGTTCCGGTTAGTTGAGACTACTATACCTATCCCGATGTAAATAAACGCAAGATTTCGGCCACCTCATTCATTCATTTGATAAACATACATTTTTAACACAAACCTCGCAATCAAATAATATTTAAAAAAATAAACAAACACACTAGTAAAAGCAAATGACTACAATTAATATCGAAACTTAGTAATAAACTGTTAAATGTACACACTTTCAAATGTTAAAATGAAAAATCCGTTAAGAAATCTATTTTTTTTTACAAACATACTAGTATAAAATAGTAAACAATGCAAAAACTCATAAAAAAAAAGCAAAATGGCCCCCGCGAAACACAAAACATTTCTATTTAAACAAATAAAACCTTACTAACCAAAAATGCATAATGTGCATAGGTGATTTATTAAATTCCAGCCTATTAAATTTACTCGGATTATAGGCAACGAACATTTACGATTACTCCCGACAACTGCCGAACTCCCGAGGCCTGCCGCAGGAGTCGCGGCTTTCAATATTCATGGGTGTGTGCGTTTGCGACTGTGCACGGACACCAACATTACTACACACATGCAAACAAATGTCATGCGGGACGCGGCGGCATGACTTGGTTGATTAGGTACATTATTTTGCTTTGCAGCGCCAGTTGCTTTTTGCGTGGCAACCATAATAATAATAAATAATAAATAACACCCAACAGTCACATACATAGTCCTGACCCCACATTAAGATCGAGTCTTGTGTCGTGGGTATCAGGAACTACGAGAGACTTTTCGGTCTCACAAACACCCAGACCCGGAAGAAATATTTGTGGGCCGCACAAACATTTCTCTCGGTGCGGGGATCGAACCCGCGGCCTCTCGTTTCACAGGCAGCGTCTAACCGCCTGCGCCACGGTGGCTGTCAAATAATGTTTGCGTGATTGCAAATAGGTGCTATTTATAAAATATTAGGCGTTTTTAAGTTATTATATTTTGTTTATTCATTTATTTACTATAAATTAAAGTCATCTAAAACGTACGAACGTTATAATAAAATGTCTGTGAATGGCAAGTAAAGCACTGCATTTCTTCCTACAAGGAGTGCACGCCCCTGCTGTTTGGTTTTGCTGCTGCCATAAGCGGGCATATTAATTACTTTCAGGCGAACGGCATGCTAGTCTCACCATACATTGCAATAAAAAAAAAAATTGTAATGACAACACATTATGGTACGCATTTTAGATTATTCAATATGCTTATTCCAAGCAAGCTTATATTTACGAATCAGACAACAATTTAGCCGATATGAATCCTGTGGAGATGATTCTTAATGACAGCTGCATTATTATTGTCTAAGACGAATAACCTTGAGGATTAAATATTTCTTATTGAGATTAAGGCGAGTTTTATAAGCAATTAACGAGCAAACTTGATTGAGAGGACCGTAAAAATAATACTTAATGAGCAGCTTAGCGGCTATAAAATATAATGTGAAGTAATAATCATTTTAGCTGTGAAAAAAAAAACAACATACAGTCGAATTGAGAACCTCCTCCTTTTTTTGAAGTCTGTTAAAAATATAACAACGCAAATTTCTCTTTATTTTGTTATTAGTGGGTACACTTGTATACTATAGAGTGATATGAGGATTTTACGAGTATTAAACGAAGACCTGTTTCAGGTTAGATTTTAAAACTCTTAGGTTTTCTACAATTTGCAAAAGAAATGAAATGAAATGTATTTATTTATTGGTCACGTAGAAAATTAAGGAGGTTATGACGGTTGCAGGTTGAAGATATGTTTTATAAAACATTTATTTTATTGCATACGTCCGGCAAATGCAAACAGGTCTCCTGTTGGTAAGTGATCACTGCCGCCCATGAACAACCAACATTTGGAAACAACATTTTTATCATGGCTGTGTTGCTGACCGATTAAATCGGGAAGAGAGTGGGAAGGAAACAGGATAGGTAGATTTCATTAAGCGTACGATTACGTGAGTTAAACAAAGAACCATTATTATTTATGTAAATGTACTTATTATACAAAATGTACTTGAGTAAGACCTTATAATTACCAAATTATGAAGCAAAAGATTACCTCACCCCACCACATACTTATATCAAACATTTAATTTAATTAGAAACATGAATACATAGTTCTATTATGTCTCGTATTTACCGTACATATTTTTACAATGTTGATTAATAACATTCTCTGAGTTCGATAAGCTCATTACATTATCGGTATTATAAACATCATTGTCTTTACTTTAATGTATCTGTATGTTTATATAATTCATAAATATTAAATATCAGTTAGTATTTAAAATCTGGCCTTCTTAATAGTAAGGTTTGAGAACGCAGGCCGACGCGCACTTGACAAGTAAGATTTTTTGCTCATAAAAATTTATTTGCTTTAAAATAATTTTTGGTGTTAGTTTATTTTGTACCTTCTTGAGATAAATCTTGAATTTTATAATAACTTTTGTAATGGTTACTGTGTGTATTTGTGCATGCGATTGGATAGTGATTTTCTCCGAAGTTTTCTTCACATTATTTAACCATTTAGTGTGTGGTGCGCCTGTCAACATTTTCACGATAGTCGCGGGATTGAATCCCAGGGCACACCTCTGACTTTTCGAAGTCATGTGTATATTGATAGTAATCACCACGCACTGTAACGGTGAAGGAAAACATCGTGAGGAAACCTGCACACCATAGCTGTTTCTAACAATTGCTATGGTATGTAAAGTCCGCCAATCCGCACTAGGCTAGCGTGGTGGACTATATGGCCTAACCACTCTCAATCGTACTCTCGATTGTAGAGGAGGCCAGTGCCCTACAGTGGGACGTATATGGGCTGATACAGTTACAGTTATTGAATCTTATTTCAATGCTTAAGATTTCTTTGTGTTACTACATCTCTTTAACGCATACGAAAATAATTTTAATAGAAGTAATAACTTAGTTTTTTATGATATGCTATTGATAAAATTAATAGGATATTTTACTGTACGTGCCCAGGTTTAACCAATCAGAATATGTTGATTAAAATTAATAATTTCTGAAAATAAATTTTATGATTCATTTAAAACATTATTATTTTTTAGTCTGTCCAAAAAATATGACAAACGATAGCCGCTGGTATAGTGATATGACGTAAATTCGTGTGTAAATAGTAAAACGTGTGTATTAACAATTAAGTTCTAATACCATTAATCCCGTACATTATTTTTTAAATGTCATATTACTAGAGAATTACTACAGAACATTTTTGTTGCCGAAATGATATCTTCACTAATCACAGCGACGTCCTTTATAGAGGTTATTTACTAACATAGTGACGTAATCATGCGCTAAATGACGTCTACTGTTTTTATAAGTTTATGCGTGGAAATTTAAATGCGACTTACCTCTGGAATAAATAAATATATGTTTTACTAGTTTGATACCTTAAGATATTTTTAAAAACGAGTGTAATCCCCGATTATGATTAAGCATCAATTTACGAACATTATCCTTAGCTCAATTAATTCCGTGCTCGGAATATTCTTCGATGATAAAATCTAAATGTGACTTTTTATAGAAATAGTAATTACCCTTGACCTTCGTAAAACGTACACTGACAACAATAACGTCTAAAGTTATGTTCAGGTATTTTATTTGTGCAACGTTATTTATTTACCTGTCATTTAAGTGTATACTCGTATGGAAGTACGGACCTGTGATTTTGATGATTATAATTTTAAAAAATCATTATCGTTGTCCCATGGTTGTCTGTAAGATATTGCTGTTGAGCGATAAGACCGCCATTTGTACTCTTTGTTATTATTATTTCTGTTTAGCTATGTTGTTGTTAAGTTTGTGTACAATAAAGATTTAAATAAATAAATAAATATCGTTGTCAATGTACCTAGCGTAAGCTTTTATTAATGATGTAATGATATTTTGCGGAATACTTTGAAATTAGGTACTTTTTAATTTCAAATATGTGCATGGTTACTTAGTTTCTGTCACACACCATTCCGAGCAACAAAACTAAAACTTAGGATAGTAATGGTCATTGTAGTCAATATTATTTATTTTATTTTAATCTTTATTGTACACATACAAAAGAACATAACAATATAAAGAAATAACATCTATAAAAAGTACAAAAGGCGGTCTTATCGCTAATAAGCGATCTCTACCAAACAACCTTTGGATGGATATAAAAGAAGGAAAAAGAAAGGGCAGTGTAATACAAAGATAAGTTAAGCTCCAATAGATATAAATTATAAAATATATAATCATAAAAAATACATATAAATGACATAATAAATACACATACGTCATATAATATATACATATACAGGGTATATCAAGACTGCTACCGAAAACGAAGCCGGGTGGTAGTTTAAGCGACTTCAGACACAATGCAACAGAAAAAATGGCAATAAAAAGCGTCAATTTTTTTTTGTTATTTTTTTTCTATGGCCATATTTGGGTGGTAAATACGTTTTTTCCTAAAATAATAGTGTATACCCTTTTATTTATAAATACTCTAAGGTATAAATGAGTTTAAATTATTATTTTAGCAAAAACTAAGGATTTACCACCCAAAAATGACGATATTTAAAAAATCATAAAAAATAATTGTCGCGTTTCTATGCGAAATTTTTAATTGCATTGTGTTTGTAGCCACTAAAACTGCCACCCGGCTTCGTTTTCGGTAGCAGTCTTGAGATACCCGGTATACATACATACAATTTTAAATAATTACATAAACTTCTATAATAATTTATAATTATACTACAAATTAAAAATATAACCGAAAAGAGGAAATAATACCATGCTTTATCTGTTTAGTAAGAAAGGTAGTGTGCTTTCACCAGCTTTTTGAAAGATGACAAGGTTTATGCACGTCGAACCACAACAGGTAGCGCGTTCCATAATCGGACAGCTTCAACAGCAAACGATTTATCAGTAAATGTCGTTGTGTGTACGGGCATTCTCAGCTTAAGGTTCTCTGACGACCTCAGGGACCTCGAATGTGAGTCATGGAGAAAAGTGAAACGTTCTTTAAGATAAGATGGGGTGAGAGGATTAAACAAAATATTATAAAGGAGTGAGAGAACGTGAGTATTCCGACGAAGGCGAATAGGTAACCACTTGAGCTTAGCACGAAACTCAGAGACATGATCATATTTGCGTAGTCCAAATATGAATCTAATACAGAAATTTTGAAGTCGCTCAAGTTTATTAAGTTGGTCTTCGGTGAGATCAAGATAGCTGACATCCGCATAATCAAGGATGAGAAGAAGGAGAGTTTGCGCAATTGAAATTTTCGTGGCAATGGGTAAAACATTGTGTAACCGTCGCAAGGACCTTGCCGAGACAAACAGCTTGCGACTTAACTCTCGAAGCTGAGGACCCCAGGTGAACGACTGATCGAAGTGTATACCAAGATTTCTTACAGTGTTACTGTATGGAACAGTTATTCCATCGCAAGAAACATTTAGTAATATTATATTAGTAGTTCAGTTTAGAAAATCGTACATTAAATTTACTCACTTTCAAGTCATTTAAAAAAAGAAACATTCGGTTGTTGCATTAAATTCCGGTCGCAGCAAATGTATACGAAGCAATTTGGATTTCTCTAAGCTTTCATTAATTACTAGCTGACCCGGCCACGCTTCGCTTTGCCTTGGTTATCATAGGATTCATATTATATTCAATTGTTGAGCATAATAACTTAACAACTTGTATGCCTACACTTTACTGTCCTGCTAAATCCCGTCTTAACCCGTCTGTTCAGTCACTTCTCGATCCGTCCCGTCCTTTCTCTTCATTATCCATTCCGTCTTATACCGTGCATTTATACTTCGTCCTATCAAATCTGTCAGCTATCCCAATTCTCTCCCGTACCTCCCACTCTATTAAATCCCGTCTCTCCATATCCAATTAATAGTGTGCCTTATGAATTTTTGACATTAATAACTTTAGTGATTCTGATTATCCATGCAATATTCCATCCCTTATTTCACACCCACAATGCTGCTTTTCCAAAAATATTGTAAGCAATATTTAGGTTAAATATAACCTATCTCACTCAGAGACGATATATTACATTAATTTCTATCAGTGAATAATAGCGAAGGAAAGGCTACTGTAAGAATTCTGGATAAAAGTGACATTCGATCTTGAAAAGAAGTAAATATAACTTTTTACATGTGCAAATTATTTATTTAATTGTCTCTATTTATGTAGCTTGATATATTCTCCTTAGTTCACACAAAATACATTTCTGAACGCATTATTTGACAACCAATTTAAACGTCAATCCGTTTAATTAATGTCATTAATTTACGTCTTTAAAATCTAAAATACGCCTTTAATCGAATATTGTGGATATATGTTGTCGATTCGAAAACTTTATTTAAATAAGTTTTTTAATTTGAGGGAAGAGTTTACCGTATCGACGGAATGAACATTAAATGTTTGACAGTTACAAACCCAAGAACATTTTGTATAAGAAAATGTTAATAAGCTAATAGAAACTCGGGAAACCGGGAACGTGATAAAAAGTATCCTATGTCCTTCTCCTGGTTCTAAGCTACCTCCCCACCAATTTTCAGTCAAGTCAGTTCAGCCGTTCTTGAGTTATAAGTGGAGTAACTAACACGACTTTCTTTTATGTATATAGATTATCTTCTAAAAGTAAACTTGGCAGTTTCTATGGCCCAGTTAGTAAGACGCGGGCTGTGAAACGAGAGGCCGCGGATTCGATCCCCGCACAGAGACAAATATTTGTGAAATCCATGGATTTGTATGTTTTTTTTTTTTGTTTTCGGTCTGGGAGAGACCGAAAAGTCTGTCATAGTTCCTACTACACAAGACGTGTTGACATGTTGGGTATATTTTTTATGTAACTCACAGTATCCTTATGTTTATCCACATCAATAATTTGCTTTAGCAATTGTATTGTATGTATTTGTAGTTTTATGATAATCTAAACCTAAGTTACTATTACAACAATTTAATTATGTCTGCAGTAAATTATTTAAATGCACATTTCCTAATTATATATTTGCAAATCTAGTTCTAACTCAGACTCGCTTTAATTATGATACAAGGATGAGGAGCGTAATTTGCAAGACTTGTAAATTATAAAGGAATTCTCGGATTTGCCCACAGCTTTATGTTTCAGTTGTCGCGGTAAAATATGGATCAAATATCTCTTTCGCTTTTCGCTAGTTTCGCTATAATTGTGTGAGAGTAACTAGGCTCCCCTAGACCATAATACTTAAGCGATAAACACCTCAATAAATAAAAATCGTTTCTACTTAATACGGGAACATACTATGTTAATACGAACAAATAGTGCCTGTTCAAAATCCTAAGACTTTGGGTTTAGTGTGCGAAAAAAATAAATTTAATATAGACGTAGTTTTAAATCGAACGTTGTCTTACATGAATGAGATCAATTTGGGGCAGATATTTGATAAAAGATGATTATTGGAAAAAAAATTAAGAGCTATTCTTCGTTTTAATAATAGAACATCTATGTGAAAAATGTCTTACCAGTATTTAACGATTACAATGTATACAACAAATAATCTGTTAAATAGTTACTATTTCGTCAACAAATAATAATATTTTCGACTCCCCACGACTTCCTCCGTGTGCATTTCTAAACCTCGATAACCCTTTTATCTTCTTCACCTTCAGTATACTATTCACCTTTATGAGTGAATTCGACATTCATGTAGCAGCAGCACGAATGCCGAATCTTTGTTAATTACAATCCTTGTTGGAATATGTCATGGCGAAATTAAATCGATCTCTGAAAAGGCCAGACATTACGAATTCATATTACACGTAAAATAAATCCTTATTAAGAATGAGTGGTTTGATGCATAAACTTTAGGGTTTTCCTGTTAATTCGCCCTCCTAAAGAGAGATTTTATTTATTTATTTATGTATCACCTTAAATATAATACCATAACAGTTTTAAAACTAAGGCGGCATTACACTAAACTATTCCAAATATCACATAGAATAAACAATAAAAATAAAACAAAACATTAAAATTTTACCAATATAACAACAAACATTACGTTTTAAATCCTTCAATGCATTTTTGAGCCACTACTGTAAATTTCGGCAGGCTGCAATGACATATATCAACATGTTCCGAGATCAAGTTGAGTAGTCGTATTGCCCGCGACAAGGGGGAAAACTTTAACATATTCGTCCTAGCCGTTGGGACACGGAACATGGGCGAGTGGCGACGCGCTCGCGGGGCACGCACAGCTGCAGCTCGCACAGCAGCTCCGGGTGTTGCACCAACCCGCGCCACACCGCATACACGTACTTCACTAGGGCGACATTTCTCCTTACATCCAGTCTGCAATATCCCACCATACCTAACACAAATAGACTCGGGTACATCAGAGGATAGTAAGGATACACACCGTATTGTTTATGGTAAAGAAATCGAGCAAATTTGTTTTGCAGTTTTTCCAACATTAAGCTATACTTAGCCTCGTGAGGATTCCATATTATCGAGCTGGTTTCTAAGCGACTACGAACAAGCGCATTAAATAGATTTTTAATGACAGATATAAGGAATACAGAATACAGATGTAAGGTTCGGATGCTACGTTGCTTTCGTGGAATTAATTCCGAACAACTGCTTAAAGATGCCAGCAATATCGACTGGGTTCCTCTACTTACATCGGATTCAATGGATTTTAAGTTGAGTACTTTACCTCCAGTATCGTTAACCTATATGGCACATGGCCACATTACTATTTGGAACGATAAAGACAAAAAAACCATGTTACTTATACGATAAGTTGATGTGGAGGCGGGACAACATTTCATATGGCTCGCGTTCCTCCACGAACCCGCTGTCGATTCCTCGATACAGGACTTCTGCATTTAGGGGATCCTTTAAATATGCCGCCACTCGCTGTTGGAACAATATACCACCGCCATGTCGTTCTAAAAATAATAAATTTGGTTTTAATTCTAATTATAGGTAACATTTATTATCAACACAAAAGCAAATGTACTAGATTAAATTATTATTATTAGCATACATTTACCTTCAATTTATAGCACGTACGGTATTTGTGGTATGATGTTCTGTTATCCGTCGATGGTGGCATCAACTAATTTTAAATTTATTTAAAATATTATTAATTTTTGTTTCTTTTTATGTAAATTTAACAATTCCCTGTGTCTCGTGGCATTTTAAACCTCACTTCATTTACACATTATTGTCGTGTAACCAACAAAACCTATTTATTTGTTACTGCTTTATTTGTTTCATTGCCACGAGTACGATGTTTATCAATGTTTGTTGCGCCTGTGCGAGCGAGGTATACTACATACCCACAAAGTGTTGGAATTATTTAATTATTTATTTTATTGAATATCAGATAACTTCGCGCTACTTACATGCATAGAAAATTATATCTAACTACGCAAATACATTTACATGGGTACATTTATAATACACACATAAATACCTGAAATTGAGTACTATTTAATTTTATATTTGTGTTTTGTTTAAGTTTTTAGTGTTCTTTAATTTGGTTATTTTGTCGCTTTTCCCAATTGTTATTATTATTATTACATTATTATTATTATTATTTTAACGTTTAATTCAAGTCAGATTAATGACTGAGCATCCGAACGTCACTTGGTCCTCGCATTGAAAATCAGCGCTGTGGTACTGCTTATGCATTACCGAAGCATTTAGCTGAATGTGAGGTCCATTGTTGGCGCAGTGATAATTATTTTTAGTGTTTGTGTCTCACTTGTGTTATCTATTTTGTTTGTATTTCTGTGTCACTGTCCAACAATAAATTCTTCTTTCTTTCTTTTCTTTCTTTCTATATTGCCTTTGAGCGATAAGACCGCCAATAATTGTACTTTTATGATTGTGATTTTCATTTTATTTGTATTTTTTTTGTGCAATAAAGTGTATAAATAAATATATGACATTCATGCTCCGCTCCGTCCTGTTAAGTTGAAGCATCTTCCGTCACCCTGGCTCACTGATGACATAAAATATATTATAGCAAGGAAAGCTGCGGCAAAAGCAAAATTCAAACGTCGACTTGTTACCCGTTACTGGGAGAAGTACATAGCTATCCGTAATCTGTGCAACAAGATGTGTAGGAATGCTCAACGTCGTCATGTCCATAAATCTGTAGATAATGGTGATCCAGCAAAAGTTTGGAATTTTTTTTTGTCAATGGGAGTTGGAAAGTCTCGTACCGATTCTAGTGCCAATGATTTAAATATTGATTTAATTAATACACATTTTACAGCTTCGCCCAATTTTGATAGGGCCACTAAAGAAAAAACTTTAAAAGATCTTTCCTCTACTCCAACCCCTGACTGTTCTCAATTTGTCATAAGTCAATTCTTCTGTTGTGATGTTAAGAAGAGCATATTGTCGATTTACTCCAATGCAGTTGGAAACGACTACTAGTACTACAACTGCATTGGTTCATATCACGGACGACATCAGGGCTGCTATGGAGAACGGCAAGCTGACAGTTCTAGCTCTGCTAGATTTCAGTAATGCCTTCAATATGGTTGACTATGATGTCTTACTTAGTACACTTCGCTCTATTAACATATCTCCAATGGTAATTGACTGGTTTCGTGGTTACCTGACGGTTCGCCGGCAGGGTATACGTATTGAAGAAGCAGTTTCTTCGTGGTGCGATAATTCTGCTGGCGTTCCTCAGGGCGGCGTTTTATCTCCCCTACTTTTCGCGTTATTTATTAACTCTATCTCCACTAACCTGATTTCTTCCTACAATCTGTACGCAGATGATTTGCAAATCTATTACCACGCACCAGTTGACTGAGTGACGGAGGCCATAGCTTCAATTAACAAAGATCTTGCGCGTATTAACGACTGGAGTAAGATGCATGGTCTGAAAGTTAATCCTAAGTTTTAAATTACTTAGCACGAACGATCAGTTAGGTCCTCAGAAAATTTGACACTGGCAATTCCCGAGCACAGTAGTTCTTTTCTCAGTAATTTGTTTACGGTTCATGCTACTCGCTTATGAAACGATCTGCCACTGCCTATAAGAAAAGCCAAATCTCTACCCATATTTAAAAAGCATCTTAGATCACATTACTTATCACTTTGATTAAAAAAAACTCCTATATTAATATTTTATGTATCATATTTATTATAGTTTATGTAGTATATTATTATATTGATATTATAAGTAGTCTATTTATGTTTATTAAAAAAAGTTTTTTGTTTCAACTTTAAATGCTGTTTTGTTTCTTTGTACTCTTCGCTTTGTATTTTTAGCTATATCGTGACCACCCATTTCTTCCGTGCTTCCGTTCATTCCAGTCCATCTTAAGGTTGTCTGGAAGAAATCACTGATAGCGATAAGACCGTCGCTTGTTACACATATATCAGCGCTTTGTTTTGAAATGTTTTTTAAGTTGTGTGGTGTACAATAAAGTATTAATAAATAAATAAATAAATATTTCTCGACTGCGGCATCTTCTTTTACAACGTCGTGATTTTAATTTTTGTACTACCTATAATCATGAATATATTGGTGGTAGATCTCTCATATGTGAAAGATCACCTGGCAGCAATCGGTCGTACCTACTCAGGTGCCTTGTACTGGGAAAATAGTCATTGGTCTATTTTTACAGCACAACAGCAGTGTAAATACACTGTTGTGTTTCAGTATGAAGGACATTGTAGATATTTTAACTACGGGACATATTGAGACTGAATATCTTATGTCTCAAGCTAGCGACTGCAGTGAAATGCTAAGCATTGCTTTGTTATTCACGGTGTTCATGAGCGGTCGTATCGCTTACCATCAGGTCAATGGCATGCTAGTCTCGCCATTATTTCAATAATGTATCATATGGTGGTAGGTCTCTCATATGTGAGAAGCCATCTGGGTAGGTACCACCGCAATGTCTATTTCTCCCGTGAAACAACACTGCTTAAATGCGCTGTTGTGTTTCGGATTGAAGGACATTGTAGCCAGAGCAACTACTGGACATATTGAGACTTAACATCTTATGTCTCAGGATGGCGAGCGCAGTGGAATGTTGCTACTGTTTATGAGCCGTCGTATCGCTTACCATCAGGCGAACGGCTTGCTCGTCTCGCCATTCACTGCAATAAAAAAAAATGAAATATATAATAGAAACCTGAAGAATATTTAAATACTAGCTGTGCCCGCAACTTCGTTCGCGTGGAATTTAACAAAAAAGTGAATTAGTTTATGTAGTTTTTTTTTTGGTTTTTGCATTTTTATTTTAATTATCAACCTTTGTAACGAAACCATACCGCGATCTAATTCTACGGTGGCGCCATCTCTTAGCGAATGGCGGTAAACTCCCGTTACACATTTATTTTCAGTTTTTTGTATTAGCTTTATTGAAAAATTTCTTTATATACAATATTTTGTAAATGTGATATTGATTCGTTGGTGGGAGAAGTGGTGGGAGGCGCCCGACGTAACGGCCCAGTGGTGGCATGCGCGTGAGCTACGCGCGGGCATTGCAACATTACTTTATTTTTCTAAAATAAAATAAAAGTACCCTAAGTTACTCCTTGTTATATCAGCTACCTGACAAAAAAAGTCCCGTCAAAATCGGTCCAGCCATTTCAGAGATTAGCCGGAACAAACAGACAGACAAAAAAATTTTAAAGATCATTTTCGGCACAGGTATCGTGTATATAACGATATGTAGTTGGACATTTTTTTATTTTCACTTTTAAAACAGACACTTCAATTTTATTTATATGTATAGATGACGTGTTTTGTTTGTTGCTAAGTATTCATATCAAAGACATTCCGTTTTTATTGAATTTTCTTATCGTTGAACTATGTGCTCGTGATAATTATAGTAGTTGTCAGCGAGCAATAATCAAAAGTTTCCTCTTTCTTTACCGCTTTATTACTGGTGTGATAACTTTTTAATTACATTGTTTCGAATGAGTTTCTTGCCTCGATTACTGTCGATTAGAGTCGAGTGAAATAAATAAAAATAAATTAATTAATATTGAGTTGTCTGGAAACTTCGGCCATTTGATTCGGTTTAACTATAGTCTTCAGAAGATATAATAGACTTTTTTTATTGTTTTTGGTATCTAGTTCCAAGAACATTCGGAATATATTAAGTTTCGTATTTTATGATTTTCTTTGTAGTGTAGGTAGTTTATGTAAAGATCAAACAAGGTTATGTCTGCGTTTAAAGTTTGGAAATACGGTCTCAGTACGGACAAAAATATTTGCTTGAATCTGTTTTTGGCATGTTTTTATCTATAAATTTATTTTTAAGCAGGTCCAGTCGATATTTGATAGATAAGAAATTCCAGGACAAGGCTATGTATTAAATTAGAGTAACTTGAATTACTAATTTATTTGTTGTTGTGAAAAAATATATTTGTACTGCGGACAATAACAAAGTAAATAATGATAGAAGTTTCTCGTTTGTTCGACGTGCAAGTTATTGGCTTCATTTGGGGACACATCATATCCATAAATATCTTTAAGTATGTATAAAAATCTTAGTTTATTATTGCGTACAAGTATTGGCAAATATTTAAAGTAAATATTAAACGCAGCATTGAGTAGTTCTAAATAAGTTGGGTTTTTCCGAGGCACATAATATTGATTTACTGTAAGAGCGTTATAGAGCAATGCACTCATGAATAAATGTTGAGTCAATGAAGTGCTATCATCGTCAGCATAATCATCAGCCCATTGCAGCCCACTGCTGGGCACAGGCCTCAAGGCACGCTACAGAGCCCGTTCTGCTTTATGTATCCAGTTGAAGAGGTATTTTGTCTTTTTATGCGAGAGCCTTGGTTTTTCTAGGATTCTTTCAAAATATTTATAGGAAGGTTGGATTCTAAAGCTAATTAGTGATGTTAAAATTTGTTTTAGTAAAGTAGCTCATTATTATTTTTAGTGGAAACTGCGTACAGGCAAGCGAACTGCCGGACGCCCGCCTTCAAGGTGGACGGACGACCTAGTTAAGATTGCAGGAAGTCAGTAGCAGGCTGGCACAATTATTGAGACTGCAATTAATTTAAAGTATTTGTTTTTTGTTAAAGAGGAAACGCTATTAAGCTCTTGCGAAGGGCAGAGGATACCCTGGCGGAATTCTTACACCCCCATATCACAGAGCAATGGTTAAAAGTACCCAGAGATGAGGTGAATGCATGAATAGATTAATAAAAATAGACGAAACGAAAGTAGTATGTCAGGATCGAGCAAAGTGGAGATCCATAGTTTCTACCTACCCTTATGACAGGGGACCTACACCTACAGGCGTGAAGTTTATTCAATTATGTCATGTATGTAAAATAAACTGCTATCAAAATCAATAACAGAGTTTTTTTTATTTAAGAGCCAAGAAATATATACCGAATTATATTCTGGCATAATAGCAACAGGCCAGTTTTATTGTTGTTTTCTGTGATAAGAAGGTCATAAAGGAAAATTTCGAAAGCCTGATCAGAGAACAAAGTTCAAGGTGCTTTTATACTATTAAATCGTAGTCCTCTTCTACATATTATGTTCCACATAAGTAAACTTGAGTTACATTTTTTTAATATGCGTAAGTTAATTTTCTGATTAACAAAATAATAGGGCCTTAGTGGCTCAGCTGTACCACGGTACAATTACAACGCTGAGGTCTAGGGTTCGGAACCTGGGTCGGTTTTCATACTGGATTTTTCTCTTTATTGTCAGTGAGGAATTAGTGCCTGATATAGCGATAGGCTTGTCCCTTATTTCATCGTGGTACGGAACAAACAAGACAAAACGTGCGTATCCTGGTAGCACCTCTGTCTAATACCTCTGGAATATAGTTGTGAGTTTATGTATGTACAGTCAGTGAATGTACAATCACATAGCTCATAATGGCTAATAACAAAATTAGCCATTTTGCCTGATTGTGGTAAAGGCTGGAACATTTTACGAAAAAATATTTATACTTCTCATCGGTATTATTAGCGCGTATGGGCTGGGCTATAAACCGTAAGGCTCTGAGTCTGATAGCCTCCATAGCGTAGTGAATTAAGACGAATATGGAACGAGATGACACTGGTACCATTCAGACACCGAGCCAAATTAATTGTGTTGTGATTAAATAAAGTTTGGGTCTTTTAATACCATGGATTGTCTCATTTTTTTATAGTTACATCAAACGCGTTGTATCTCAATGTGGGGTACGGATTAAATGTGAAATTGTTGGACATTGAATGTTTTTGAAACCAACAACTACAGTGTTAAAAATAAAATTAAAAGACTGTGCGAAGGTTGCGTGCGCTTTGCTCTAAAAATAATTTGCATTTATATTAAGAAATACATATATTTAAATTGTTTGTAAACACGAAATATTCTGATCTTAATATTTATAACTGAAAATTTGAGTTTGACAAGTAAAATGTACTAATATCTATATACCTGCAATGATAAATACTGAGGTTTAACACACGTATATTGCACCATGGACAAATGATAAACAAAAAATAATGTTACATATAAATAAATAAATATACTTTCAGGGTGACAACGGTATCATTTCAAAATTTGTAGTCAGGGTAATTTATCAAGAAAACATATGTTTTTGTATAAATAATTAGCTATTACAGCCAGTATAGGTCACACTGCAGGGCACGGTCCTCTTCTACATTCGACTATGATAATAATTTTAGAACTCGAGATGGCTTATATATGCATTGACTAAAAGCATTATGGCAATTCGCATTTGGAAATCTTAACCAGATTGAAGTCAGACTAAATGTAGATAATCGAGCCAGTTTTAATAACAACAATTTGCTTGAATACATCAATAAGTATAAAGTTGTGTTTCATACTTACCGGTACTTACATGCAGGGCTTGAAATACCGGTAAAAGTTTGGTATCGTTAATGGAGCTAGAAGCAGGTATCGGTAAATTCATAAGTAACGATACCCAATTTAACGTTATTTTAACGTTAAATATAAATACCGGTACTACCAAACTTACCGATACTTATAACGTTACGAGTGTATTTCGTTACCTTGGCTCAAACTTACCGATATTTTTAACGTTATGAGACTATTTCGTTACCTTCGCTCCCGGCAACTCGCAACGTTTACCAACCAACCACATTCATAGGAAGAACGTGGCAGCAGTCGGCATGCGTTTGTGCTATATCCCGTGGGACGCCCAAGAGAACTTTGAGAAAATCGACAACGGCGCATAAATTAACGCTACGAAATTACCGATATTTTTAACGTTATCGACGTAAAAAAATATTGATAATTGTTAACGTTATGGTATCGTAACGATTGTGTTTCGTTACGATACTCAATTACCGCTACTAAATTTTAACGATACACAGGTATCTTTATGAAATTACCGGTAATTACCGATATTTTTAATGTGAATTGGTATCGTTTTCAAGCCCTGCTTACATGCTGGTAGCGGTTGGAGACGATGGCTTGAAAGTTGAAGATAGACCCCAGTGGCCTGGCAAAGGAGAGGCCTATGTCCAGCAGTGGACGCGCATGGTCTGATGATGATTCTGACATACTTCCCTCTCTACTATACTACTACTATACAAAAATATACAATACTCTAACAATCTCATCCATTTAGAAAGTATATCACTTAATAGCACACACACCTCTGACTTTTCGAAGCCATGTGTGTATTGACAGTCAATCACCACGCACTAAAACGGTGAAGGAAAACATCGTGAGGAAACCTGCATACCATAGCGATTTATAAAATTTCTATGGTATGTAAGTCCGCCAACCCGCACTGGGCCAGCGTGGTGGACTATATGGCCTAACCACTCTCAATCGATTACGATTGTGGAGTAGGCCCGTGCCCTGCAGTGGGACGTATATGGGCTGATACAGTATCACTTAATAAGTACTTAAATATTATAATTTCATTTAAAGTAACATGACATCAGCTTGCAGTGTTTACGGACACACCAAATTGGTTGTCAGTTTCTCAACATTTACCATGCATTATTTCCAACTCTTTTTAGCCGCTTAAGATAAAAGATAATATTGTCTGTATAATTTAATATATCATTGCCATAAAAAGGTGTTACTGTAAATGCAAATAAGTTGTGAGTATAAATGTTCGCTGCACACCATTTCGAAAATCATAAACAAGTTTTTGGTTCATGGCCGGATAGTAACTGGTTGTACAACTTCGTTTTATCTTTATCCACAGACGGAAACCTAGTCGCCAAGATGAAGTGTATTTGCTTGCTGTTTCTGGTGATTGCTGCTGTTTTGGCAGAGGACAAATACAGCACTGAAAATGATGACTTGGACATTGAGGCTGTTGTCAAAAACACGGATACTCTGACAGCCTTCTACAGCTGTTTTATGGATATCTCCGATTGTGACGCTGTCGCTGGCGATTTTAAAAGTAAGTCCTTATAATTCTTTTGTACGAATTCATTAAATTTTAACATTTCATGCTTTGGTTTTAAATTCTTAATAATTTTGTTGGACCTTGTACTATGCTCTTTAGTTTTATAAGTAGTGAATTGTGTTTACATAATACGTTTTGTTATTTGTATATTGTCTCTTGTTTATTTAATTAAAGTTTGAAAATCTGGTAGTTCCATGATTAATATTGTTGGATACTACTTAGGATTATAATAACAAGCTCAAAGGAAAAAGTAGTTCTCCAACAGATTTCTGTCTGTCAGATAACCAGTTATATTGAAAAATGTTCTAGATTCAACAATGTTTCTTATGTTAAGTTTTTGCAATGTGGTGACGCAATTGGGTTTATGATATTGCTTTTAAGCAACTTTAATATAGTTTAATATTAAAGGTAAAGCGCTAAGATTTACACTAATGAATCATTCAGACCAATAATAATTTTTGAGCAGTAATGAACCTCAGGCACTCTCTGAAATGTTCGTGTAATTCATTTTTCTCGGGTTTTATTTGTAACACTTAATAATCTCTCGTAGTTTTTGAGATACAGACCTTATTCCTTTTTGTATTATTTAAGTATGATCTGGTTTGGGTGGTAAAAACATAGTTTTTGCTAAAATAATTTAAGCTCTTGCGTACCATTGCGTCTTTAAAAATATCATAGATGGGTGTTCTTTATTAGTTTAGGAAAAACTATCTATTTGTCACCCAAACACAGTGATAGTTCAAAGATTGCAAGAAATGGTGGCTCTTTTGCTTCATACTCCTGGTATATGTGACTGTTGGGTTTATTTATTATTAAAACATTTATTTTTGCAGAGGACTTGGCCGAGGCTATACAGACGGCTTGCGTTAAATGTACCGACAGTCAGAAACACATCCTGAAGAGATTCCTTGAGGGTCTTGACGAGAAACTTCCCAAAGAAAGCACGGAGTTCAAGAAGAAATTCGACCCTGAAAATAAATATTTTACGCCTCTGAAAGCGGCTATTGCTAGCTTCTAAAATGATAGAAAATCACAAAAATCGCTATACATCAAAATTTAAATTCGGCTTTAAATTAATCTTGAAATTTTTAACAGTATAATTTTGTGTATTTCCGTATGTGCTTTTTGAGTGTAATTTTTAGACGAGTCTCCCCAATTGTTTGAATTGAGGAAAATTTTTGATGTTCATATTTTTTGCTATGTTCTCATGAAGTCCGCTTGTTTTTGTATTGCGTTTATAAACTGCTTTGTTTTAATCCCGTGATACATGACAATAAACTATATGTTAAAATAATGTAATAAAGTGACATTTTATCTTGAAAATTTTATTTGTATTCCTTTTGGCTACAGAATAACATAATAACATAATAACATTTTTACATGAACTAAATATTGCTCTGGTTATAATTGATCAGACTGCGCTATGCAATTAATTAACTAAGACATTTGCAATAATCTATCACCACATCAACAAACTCGGGAAAAAAGCAGGTCGATGTGGAGGTCTTTGGAGGATCAGTGGACTTTGTAATGCTGAAAAGAGACATATATAGAAGAATAGAGAGGCAAGACGGGTTGAGGTGTGTGCAGAACCAAGGAGTGAGACAAAAAGAAAACATTAAATATATTAATTGTAAATGCTTACGGAGTCTTGGGAAGGCCTTGGTTCAAATTTCTTGTTAACTAGAGCGGTAGAGAGAAAAAGAAAGAGAGGGAGAAATAGTGACTCGCCATAATCTCTCGAAGTCATATTAAAAGGAAATACTTATGAAAAGGCTCAAATCTACACTTACCTTTACGAGGAAGTCTCAATCGAGCAGTGCTAAGTTAAAACTGTCAACAATGATGATAATTAATGAAAGATAATATTATGCAGTTAATGACAAGTAGTTACAACCGATTGACCTGTTTAAATCTCGTTGTAAGATCCGGTCTTATGACGACGATATACATGTAAATTAGTTTTTATTAAGATTTTATTACTAAGGAAACTACTCAATTACTGATAAAAAATGGTCACGACTTTAAATGGACGTACGGACGTCAAGCATAATGGGTAACCTGGGGGTTTAATCTAAGATCCGACACGAATTTCGAATGTTCGCTTATTAGGTGTCCGAATTAAGATGTAAGTTTACCACTTCTAAAATTTATTACGATCCTCTTTTATAGTTATTATTTTCTCTGAACTTAGTTTATGGTTACGACTTTCGATGGAGGATTCTATCATTTTGTGGAGCATCTAGGCACATTAGTGAAGTTTTACATACGAAGTCCGAGTATTCCAACTTCGTATCGGATCATAGAGTAGCGTGTATTAGCAATTGAGGAAGAATATGACAAGTCATGCAATGATTTTTGGGCGGCTTGTTGTTTCTTTGATTGTTCAACTTGATAGGCAAATTTAAGCTGGTAGCTTCCAAAGCCAACTCCATAATTGCTGATCGTGTGATGTCTATGCTAGGAGATATGGCATTTCAGCTTTTTAAAAATGATAACAGTCTGGCGGGTACGGGCTCCTGAGCTATTTAAGATTTAATGTATTGTTTCTAATATACCGGGTATCTCAAGACTGCTACCGAAAACGAAGCCGGGTGGTAGTTTTAGTGGCTACAAACACAATGCAATTAAAAATTTCGCATAGAAACGCGACAATTATTTTTTACGATTTTTTAAATATCGTCATTTTTGGGTGGTAAATCCATAGTTTTTGCTAAAATAATCATTTAAACTCTCTTATATCTTAGAGTATTTATAAATTAAAGGGTATACACTATTATTTTAGGAAAAAATGTATTTACCACCAAAATATGGCAATAGGAAAAAAATTACAAAAAAACAATTGTCGCTTTTTTTTGCTACTTTTTCTGTTGCATTGTGTCTGAAGTCGCTTAAACTACCACCCGGCTTCGTTTTCGGTAGGAGTCTTGATATACCCTGTATGTATTAATATTAAGATGATTTTAAAAGGGATGTAGCCAATAGTTATACTAAGAAGTGTTCATTTTAGAAGATACAATACGCCTCTCCCAGGACGGTTCAAAATATAGAGTCTCAGTAGAATACTGATAAGAGTAATCTCATAATTATTTTTTATTCTCATTCCCAAGATGCCCGCTACTAAACATATTTTACGTAAAATGTAAACATATAAGTAGTAAAAAAACGTTTTCATTAATTATTTTATTAAGCATTTCCGACATCGGTATCGTGAGCAATAAAGTAACTTGAAGAGAAATATTACGGAAGTGACATTGTCTTCTGTCCAAGTAAACAAAAAACTAAGATCTGAGCATACAAAAGGTAAATTCGAAACAATGTTAAATGTACAAAAATAATATCTAGTTGTATCAACATGGTTGGATGAGCTTTGCAATTAGTGTTACTTTTCTTTTTTAATTATTATGTTAGTTATGCTTGATGGTTCTAAACTGGATTTCCCCTTTTTTAATGCATTATGAAGACTACAAACATTTGTTTGTTTACCAATATTATTTATATTCACCTTGAAATGTCAATTGTTGTCGTTTGTTTTAATGATATAATTACATGAACGATCTGTTTTATGATTATAGTGGTAGACGCGGACTATTCCTAGCAAGGAAAGCATAGGCTGCCGAAGCTACTTTCAACTACGAATTTCTTAAGTGGACGTTGATGATGATTAATGTACTCTCGACCAAATCATGATTAGCAACGATTTTGTTTGACATTTTAGCAAAATAGAATTTTCTTTTGGAATTGCTGGTAAATCATCTGACCATAAGTGATAACTGCCATTTACTAATGTCAATCATGCGTTGCTGGTTTTTAAGAAAGGTGTCTGCAATTCGTAATATAGGACGGGAATATTTCGGATAATTTCGAAATATTCCCGTCCTATATTACATAGTATGTTGAAATGTATTTATTTCCTCAACAGAGTTTTTTTTATTGCCCTGAATGGCGAGACGAGCAAGCCGTTCGCCTGATGGTAAGCGATACGACCGCTCATAAACAGTAGCAACATTCCACTGCGCTCGCCATCCTGAGACATAAGATGTTAAGTCTCAATATGTCCAGTAGTTGCTCTGGCTACAATGTCCTTCAATCCGAAACACAACAGTGCATTTAAGCAGTGTTGTTTCACGGGAGAAATAGACATTGCGGTGGTACCTACCCAGATGGCCTCTCACATATGAGAGACCTAACACCAGTGTTAACAAATTCATAAGAAATATAATATGATGGAGTGTGAAAAAACATTCGTAGATTGGAATTTTCTTTAAATTAATTTTCATGGCCTTTTTGCCAGAATGTTTACTATTTTATTATTAACTGTTGTTACTGTTACAGAAGGTCATGAGTATAAACTAAAATTAACTCTTGTTTAGGCTAGAAAATAAATTAATTGTAAAGAGGGTGTATACAGACTGCGACCGAAAACTGAGTGGGATAAAATTGTAAGAAATTAATCAATTTAGGGGGTTAACGTCACTCGCGTTCGTAGGCTTTGACTCTAGATTCCCTACACGTGACCCCTGGGTAGTGCCAAATGAGTGACACAGTTAGTGGTGGTAGGACTTATGTGTCCGCCCGGGTAGCGACCACCGTCCACGAGGCGTAAAGACCGCCATAGTGAACTCCGTAAGGGGATCGCGTTCCGGGATCAGCCAATGGTTTTCCGGTTTCTTCGAGGGTCTTGAGTCCGGGCATGAGGTTATACCGTGTGGGTATTTTCGGTCCTTTGTCGAAGGGAGGCACGTTGATCCGCCGGCCAGCGAGACCCGTAGAAACAGTTGTCCGCTGGCCGCCCACGGTATAGTACAGGGGCCCAATCGGGGCTAACCACTTCGAGAGGCTGCCTCACCATGCCGCGCATAATCTTGGGTGGGTCCGTCGTGCCGGTTGGTGACCGGAAGTGGGGTCCCGGCGGCCCATCCCGGAAGGGTACGGGGGCCCTTCCGTCCGGCGGATCAATTCGCTTCCTGCCGACCCTTTCGTGCCGGTGCCCATTCGGCCTTCTTAGTGCCCGAACTTAAGCTCCTCGTTGCCTCTTCACCAATCTCATCCTTTCTACCATGACAGTGCAACCAAACAGAGCAGGTCCTTCAGCGGTGCTTAACCCCACCACCGCCTTCAATATGGAGTTCACTAACATCCGTGGACTCCATACGAACCTCAATGCCGTCCACCACCATCTCGAGACGGCCCGGCCTGCTTTGCTTTTCCTAACGGAGACGCAGATTCGTTGTCCGGCCGATAATTCTTACCTGTTGTATCCCGGTTATTCGCTTGAAGTAAACTTCAAGCCTAAAGCCGGGGTATGCTTGTATGTTCGGTCGGACATCTGCTGTCGCCGATTGCACTGCATGGAGGGCCCCTCCTTTTCCGCTCTGTGGGTGCACGTGGATTTAGGTTCCCTGAGCCGCATTTACGTGTGCCTTTACAGGTCTCACAAAGGGGACGATGAGACGACTCGGCTGTTTAGGTATCTTAGCCAGGCATCTGATGACGCGCGGGCGCAGTTCCCGTCGGCCGAAATGGTGGTCTTGGGGGATTTCAATGCTCATCACGAACTATGGCTGGGCTCCTCCAAGACTGATCATGCTGGCAGAGCCCATGCATTCGCTCTGACTCATGACTTAATACAACTGGTGAACCAGCCCACCAGGATCCCGGACGTGGCGAGTCATGCGCCTTCTCTGCTGTACCTTCTGCTGGCGAGTCACCCAGCCGGGTATCATGTAACCGTTAGTGCGACTCTGGGCACTTCCGATCACTGCCTGGTTGGGTCGTCAGTACCGTTCGCATCACCTCCACGTCCCGTGCAGGTTAGGCGGAGGGTCTGGCATTACTAGTCGGCAGATTGGGATGGTATGCGGGAATATTTCGCATCCATCTCTTGGAGGCAGCGCTGCTTTGAGGGAAAAGATCCTTCAGCGAGTGCTAACGCTATTGCTGGCGAGATCAGACTTGGAATGGAATATTACATTCCTTCCTCTGAGATCGCCAGAAAGGGCCGTGGACGCTCCTGTTCAATCGTGCATGCGCCGATGCTGTCGGTGACAAACAGGCGGCGTATCGCGCTTGGATCAGGGGTCGCGCCATGAAGGATCCCAATATCAATTCCCTCAAAGAAGCCTACAACCGTGCCACCAAGGCCTGCAAGAAGGCCTACGTTAGGGTGGATGCCCAGCGCGTTAGCAGGATTGGGCGTGCGTTGGCCGATCACCCAACTAGCAGTCGTGCTTATTGGAGGTTGGCCAGGGCCGTTCAATCTAACTTCTGCCGTCCAGCGTTGCCACCGCTGAGGTACCCAGAAGGGTCGCTGGCCCACAAGCCGCAAGAGAAGGCTGCCTTGCGGGCAAATCTCTTAGCGGCTAATTCCCGCCTCGAAGACCGTGGTTCCCAGACGCTGCCCACACTGCCTGATTGCGGTTTCTCAATGGCGGATATTCGCATCAGGCAGTGTGATGTGCGGCGTGAGTTACGGTCTCTCGATGTGTGGAAAGCCAGTGGTCCGGATGGGATACCAGCGGTGGTTTTAAGAGCTTGTGCAGCCGAGTTGTCTCCTGAACTGACTCGCCTCTACCGAGCGTCCTACTGCACAGGTGTTGTGCCGGAATCTTGGAAGGATGCCAATGTACAACCGATCCCCAAAAAGGGTGATCGGTCGGACCCTACCCTACCCTATCGCTATCACCTCAGTGATGTGTAAGGTAATGGAGCGGATCATAAACGCTCAATTGGTCCACTACCTGGAGGATCACTCGTTGATCAGTGACCGACAATACGGATTCCGTCATAATCGATCGACGGGTGATCTTCTAGCGTTTGTCCTGTATCGCTGGGGTGTGGCGATTGACTGGCGTGGCGAGGCTCTTGCTGTGAACCTCGACATTGCCAAGGCGTTTGATAGGGTCTGGCACCGTGGTCTTCTGTCCAAGCTTCCGGCATACGGTCTGCCCGGCAACCTGTGTTTGTGGATTTCCGGCTTTCTGCATGGGCGTAGAATACGTGTAGTCGTTGACGGACACGCTTCGGCGCTTATGTCGGTAAATGCCGGAGTTCCTCAGGGCTCTGTGCTGTCGTCCACCTTGTTTATTCTGCATATCAATGACATGTTGTCGCTTGGCAACATTCATCGCTATGCAGATGACAGCATGGTTCATGGGCGATACCACTGCAGGCCTCCGGGTTGCCGAGTCGAAACTGTGAAGGGACGCGAAGATCTTGTCATTGAGCTCAACCGGACCTTGGATCTCATTTCTACATGGGGTTCCAGGAATATGGTTGAGTTCAATGCCAAGAAAACCCAGGTGTGTGCGTTCATGTGCAAAAAATCCCCGTTCTCTCCCCTCCCCATTCTTCAGAGTGCTCCCCTCTCAGTGCGGAATGACCTAAGTATCCTTGGTGTGGATATCTGCTGTGATCTCAATCCAAGGAATCACATCGATGGCGTAATAACTACTACATCACGCAGGGTTGGAGTCCTGAACAGGGTGTGTCGGTTTTTCACGCCCGGTCAGCTTTGTCGCTTATATAAAGCGCAGGTCTGGCCGGGTATGGAGTACTGCTCGCACCTCTGGAATGGATCCGCCCAGTACCTGCTCGATGCCTTGGATGGATTGCAGCGGCGGGCCATACGCATTGTGAATGATGCAGACGTTACGAGTAGCGATGTGTCAACCCGGTTTGCCAAACCGAATCAATTCGGGTTGAGGGCAACTCGCATCAAACCGAGCTACAGTCTATCCAACCCGGTTTCAGTTTGAAACCGCAATCGCGTCAACTCGTGTCCAGTTCGAGCGAGTACGAATGCGATGCAATGCGAATAAGCTGATGCGGGCTGAACGCTCCGCCCGAATGAATAACGAACGGAACCGAGTTATCCCGAATGAAGTTGCTGACGCCGACCGGTGACGCGACGCGACGAGTTGCAACTTGCATGTCAAATGGTGGCGCCAAATTCTCATTCCGTTTTATATTAGGCATTTGTTTGTTATCGTAATTATATTTTAATTAACATCGTGTTTTCAGTATGTATTAAATTTTATTATTTTATTATATTAAGTATACCGGGTATCTCAAGACTGCTACCGAAAACGAAGCCGGGTGGTAGTTTTAGTGGCTACAAACACAATGCAATTAAAAATTTCGCATAGAAACGCGACAATTATTTTTTATGATTTTTTAAATATCATCATTTTTGGGTGGTAAATCCATAGTTTTTGCTAAAATAATAATTAAAACTCTTTTATACCTTAGAGTATTTATAAGTAAAAGGGTATACACTATTATTTTAGGAAAAAATGTATTTACCACCCAAATACGGCCATAGGAAAAAAATAACAAAAAAAAAAATTGTCGCTTTTTTTTGCAACTTTTTCTGTTGCATTGTGTCTGAAGTCGCTTAGACTACCACCCGGCTTCGTTTTCGGTAGCAGTCTTGATATACCCTGTATAAATACTTGAACTACTAAAAGTAACAAGTGAGTGTTTTAATCATAAAAAGGTAAGAAAATTCATATACGTTGGTTGAATGTTTATAATTTTCAGAATAAACTACTTGATTACAGTTTTACGGAAAGTCATCTGATTTTGTTCTAGATACATTTCTGTTACTATATAATAGGTACTTAAGAGATATTGGTTTCTTTCTTATATCTTATAAATACTCATATGATTAATAATAAATAAACGCCTAATACATGTGTGTTATTCAGTCATCGATATTTTTTCCCATCCCTATTATTTATTACGATTTTAATTTTAATTAATTAAAATTGTAAACCGTATCGTAATACGGTTTATAACTTATAACGGGGTTCATGAACGAATGAATGATGTCATACAGTACTGGATGATTCGGTTTGGTTGAATCGGTTTGTAATTCGGTTTGAGCAAAATTATGATTCGGTTTAACCGATTTGAAAAAATTACGGTTTGACCCATCTCTAGTTACGAGCAACTTAGAGTCGCTACAACTCTGGAGGGATGTCGCCTCTCTAAGCATGTTCTACCGCCTGTATCACGGTGAGTGCTCTGAAGAATTGTTCAACTTGATCCCCTCCTCTCCATTCCTAACCAGAACCACGCGTTCTGGCTTGCGAAGCCATGGCTTGACGGTCCGCACCATCCCGGCGCGAACCAAACGATTCTTAAATTCTTTTTTATGCCGCACCGTCAGGCTGTGGAATTGTTTGCCTTCTCGCGTGTTCCCTCCTTCCTACAATCCTGGGTCCTTCCGCCGTAGTATGAAGAGGCACCTTAGCAGGCCGGCATAATTGTTTCCATTGGCATGGGACTGCCGTCCGATGCCAATGGATACTCTGCCTGGGCGGCATTAGCACTTACCATCAGGTGCGTTGCCGCCACTATGCCGGGCCATTATAAAAAAAAAACTTTTTCACTGTTTTGGCGAATTGTTTGAATAATGGATTATTAAAGATATACAGCCGGATTGAGCGAGTATTGGATCGGGAGAGAATATATAATGTAGGGTATGTACGGCGGAGGGGTACTGGAAATAATTTGTAAAAGAGAATAATACCAAGTTGAACTGTATTGGAATAATAAATTGTGAAAAGTGCAAGAAGACTTTTAGTGGAGTAATTCCTTCAAGTGAACCCCTTTAGTATCCCACTTCTTAACTAAAGGGGTGGAAGGAATCTGTGTCCGATATGGCGATGGGCTCGCCTCCTATTACATCCTGGGATGGAGCACGAAAGGTGAAACGTGCATATTCTGGTAGCACCTCTGCCTATTCCTTCTGGAAAAAAGTCGTAAGTTTTTGTATGTATGTAAGAAAGATATGTGATGTAATATCATCATTTTTATCTTCATAATCTTTCCACCTGCTGACCATAGTGATGTAATTAAGTAATTTTGAGCCACGAATAATTTCATAATATAACTGTTGTTGATTGCAGGGCCATACATGATACGGAATGTTCCGGATTATAACATCCATTCGGTTTTTTGTGAATCTCCTTCCTTGTAAATATTAAATTTGACCGAAGGTCAAACAATCCGAGAGTTTTATAAAGAAGCATTTAAACACTTAACGTCATTTGCGTTATGTCCACTAGAAGACGAATTCATCATTGAATTGTTGCATCAATTTTAAATATGTTGAACAAATCCGTTTTACTACTTTGCTTATGTTTCACCGCGAGTGTGTTAACTCAAAAACATTATGATAATAGGTACGATTCCTATGATGGGGATCATTTGGTACAAAATCCCAGGTTATTGAAGAAATACCTAGACTGTTTCCTTTCAAGAGGACCTTGTACGCCGATTGGTAGATTGTTTAAACGTAAGTATTTATCATAAGTCCCGCTTAAAGGATATTTGTTATAAAGGACAATGGCAGATTTCCATACATGATTTTAGTTGATGTAAATTTAGAGCGTTTAGTGGTCAAAAAAATATAAATGAATTCCGCTGCCGTTCCTAAACAATAATGTGTTGAGAAATACTGGTGAAAAAGTATACATTACTTACTAAACGTTTTTAATTTATAGATTTTGAGGTTATGTTCTATTTGTCATTTTCAATTGAAATATTATTGTTTTCTTAAAAATGTTATTTGGTGAACTAGGGCTATGATATAAATATTTACCGCACTTGTTTTACCAAATAAAGCTATTTTTCAGAATAGATTTTGCGAGATTCAATGAAAAATATTTTTTGTCGGCTTAAAAGACCTTACGCCATTGCTGAAATAAAAACGGACTCCCATACGAAATAGTCAATAAAGCTTTTTATTTTATTGTGAAACTTAAACATCGTTACACAACTATAATTAGTATGCTGAAAAGTCACGAAAAATAATAATATTATTATTAGCAAGTATGACATTTCTAAACGCGTTGTTCATGCAAATACGATTTCGCCATTGTCCTTTATGACTTCTTTGCTAGTCTAAGTGCTTTTCAACAAAATTCTCATTTACGTCTTTTATTCTATTGATTTAACACATCGTTATATTTTTATTGCTTTAACATGTATGTATGTCAGAAAGGAGAATGCATTTTGTCATATCCGAAAATTGCTACTCGTAATAGTGAAATACTTATTTTGATTATTTTAGTAATTTATTAGAAGTTTTAGTCCTTTGATATTCGTGTCTTTGTTGTTTGTGTCTGTTGCTAAATAAAATCGATGCTGCCACAATAAGATTTAAATATTATGTGTAGCAAGAAACTTATTAAACGGACTATCAAAGCAACCAAAGACATTAAAAGTAATAAATATGCAAACTAATATATTTTCTTATATCCGTTTAAAATTGGGCGACTGTGGGGTTGATATTTAAACCTTGTGAAATATCAGCAGTTAATTAGAAACAATTCATTTTCTTTATCATAATACATGAATTATACGCTTTTTGATTATTTCCGTATGTAATAAAAAAAAAAAAATTGAATTCATGGATTTATATTTTAATGTGTTTTATTTTGTATGTACACATGTCGATAGAATTTCTAAGACCAATATAAAACGTAATTATTATTACACGGTGTTCGCTAATTACATAAAGACTAAATAATGACCCATTCGATATTATAATTACTTATTACATGACTTTCTAATGGTACTAAAACCAGCCATCATTAAACTATCGTTAATATTAAAATTGATGAGTCATGTTTCCGTAAACACATTGATTCATCAAATATATTTGAATAAATTATTGGCTATCAAGATAATATTACCATTTAAATTTTAGTATTAAGAAAAAGAGTTATTTTTTGTTTTATTCAGTTAGTTTATTCATCGTTTTTCTATGTATTTTGCCTAAAATAGCTGTGTGCCTATATTATAAATGTTTAGAAAAACCTGGAAATAAAAAAATGTTTTGATGCAGCGTATTTATTAATATTATTTTTAATTCCGTTGCCTAATGATGTTGTAAGAGGTTAGTTAACATTACACATAGAAACAAGCTTAAACTACAGAAAGTACTGTATCTGAATCAGTCCATGTAAGTCCCAATGCAATGCCCGCTTCCTCTAAAACCAAGAGTACGATTGAGACGGGTTAGGCCAAATAGTCCACTACACTCGACTAATACCGGTTGGCAGATCCCCATCTGAAGATCTCGACAGTTATTTGTTTGGAGCGGCCTGCATTCAACAATCTTCTACAACCTTTATTAAAGTTTCATGTTTTAGTTGCTTGGCTAACATATTAACATTATATATTGATGGTACAATTTTGCAACATATTTTAGCTTCTGTATCTGTATCAGCCCATATACGTCCCACTGCAGGGCACGGGCCTCCTCTACAATCGAGAGTACGATTGAGAGTGGTTAGGCCATATAGTCCACCACGCTGGCCTAGTGCGGGTTGACGGACTTACATACCATATATTTTTTTATAAATCGCTATGGTATGCAGGTTTCCTCAGGATGTTTTCCTTCACCGTTTTAGTGCGTGGTGATTGACTATCAATACACACATGACTCCGAAAAGTCAGAGGTGTGCCCTGGGATTCGAACCCGCGACCACCGTGATATTTTAGCTTACTTAACGTATATTAAAATGCCAAATTTAAATGGTCGGATGCAACATAATGTCATGTAACCATATGAATGCAATTTATATACAGGTCCTTTTTTAGTCTCTTACAAAAATACTGCCTCGGTGGCGTAGTTGTACTACGGTTCGGTTACAACCTTAAGGTCTCGGGTTTGAATCCCGGGTCGGGCAAAGTGATATTGGATTTTGCTATTCATTATCAGCCTGGAGTCAGGTATTTGTGCCCTTTTTGGTGATAGGCTTGCTATCACATTGTGGGAGGGAACACACAAGGTGAAACGTGTATATCCTGCTACCTCCTGTCCTGGTGGACCTCCGCCTACCCCTTCTGGGAAGAAGGCAAGGAAGAAAAAGGAGTTTATGTATGTATGTAAAAAATACTCTATACCAGCTATTTTTTTTCAGAGATCATACCTGAAGTAATAGTAACAGCTTGCGGCAAATGTACTACTAGCCAAAAGAAGTTTGCTCGCAAAACGTTCGATGCATTCAAAAGATATTTCCCAGAGAGCCACGCAGAGTTGAGAAAGAGATATGATCCGGAGAACAAGTACTATGACAATTTCGAAAAAGTTGTAGCCAATGCGTGAACACATAATTAAATATGTATGTACTTAGATGTATGTATGAGGTAAGTGTAGATAATTCTTAATAATGGGTATTTTTTGTGATGGTTTTTTCGAATAAATTTCCTCATTGGAAATCATTTAATAAAAAATAAATACACTCAACAGTCACATACATAGTTCTGACCCCACATAGAGATCAAGTAAGTCTTGTGTCGTGGGTATCAGAAACTAAGAGGGAGTTTGCCGTCTCACAAAAACCCAGACGCTACACAAATATTTTTGGGACACACAAAAATTTGCGTCTGTGCGGGGATCGTACCCACGATGAACGATCTCTCGTTTCACGGACGACGTCTCACCACCAAAAAGAACATTTATCAAAGCAGTATAGATTATGAAATGACGCAGTGGGGACACTACGTTTTTTCTCTCACTCGTAATTATTTTAATCTTAATGAAGTTAGTATCTGCATATTACAGACATCCTTTTTCTGTTAATCCTACCACTAAATTGAAATTTGACAGCCTCCGTGGCGCAGTTGGTCATACGCCGGCTGTGAAACGAGAGCTCGTGGGTTCAAACTCCGTATCGAGACAAATGTTTGTGTGAACGACAAGCATTTGTTTCGATTCTGGGTATTTGTGAGATCGGAAAGTTTCTCGTAGTTCCCGATACCCACAACACAATACTCGATCTTAGTGTGGGATTGGGATTACGTAAGTGTCTGTTGAAGGTATTTATTTTATTTATTTATTTTTAAACTTTATACAATATGTACAGGCGGACTTAATGCCGTCGGCATTTTCTACCAGTCAACCTTTAGGAGATGCAGAGATTATATTTATTACTGTCAAATCTGTAAAAATCTTAAGAGCCCAATTGAATTAATTAAAGCCCTAACGTTAACTTTAACCACATAAACGCTGTATATCTCAGTTAAATTTTGGATAACGTTTTCTTTCGATAAAAATAATAGAATAAGTTGACTCAATACATTAATACAATGACAAATAATTTTCTTTGTTTTGATGTCGCTTACTCATCGAACATTTACGATGCTTAGACGAAAAGAACGTGCATATAAATTATTTATATGTTTATGTACATGGTGTAAATGTTTGGAATGTCAATATGCTAAAGGTACATTATCACAGCGGCTTTCCGCTAGGAAGTAGGAGAATACTGTTGACCTTTAAATTATCCGGCGTCTTCCTACCAAAATAAAAGTACAAACAGTCTGTAACTTTATATTGATTAAAATACGATTAAATTGACCGTGCTTTTAAGATAAAAAAATAATAAAATTGTCTATTTCGTATTATAGTCGATGACATGTGAAACTTGATAGCGACGATGTTTTTTGTATTCTCTAATATTGGTGGTGTATTCCATATTTTCTATTGTTCTCGAATTTTCGTGAGGTGCTTAGTTATAAGTTAATAATAAATAAATGGCACTGAAATGAGATACCATGTCTTGTGTCGTGGTAACAATAAAATTGTACAGATTATTTGGTCTTTCAATACTCTGAAAAATATATTTTCGGGTCTTGGTTCTTGCAAATACATATAGGTATTTGTCTGGGTGCGAGTATCGAATCTTTTACTTATTGTTTTATAGCCAGTTTCTTTATTTAATCCGGAACGGATGCTATCCGCAAAACAAAGCAACATAAGGGTATAATTTCATACATTTCATGAATTATTTATCATTGATGTAACAAGGGATGTGGAACGATTATAAGAGTAATAAACGTGGGAAAACAAATATTACACGTACATGCTTAGTAAGTCACTTAACAGTGCTAATTGCAATGCACCACATACCTGTTTTTGAGTAACTTGACATTAAAAAAAAACAGCGGTCGATTTTTTTTATCAAAAGGATATAAAATATAGGTCAATAAAAATCACAAAAATGTTGATATGATAAATAGAGTTTGGGAATATATAATTTTGCCATTATATTTTCCCAATTTTTTTTCCTCCCGTGGGTCGATACCAACGAACCTCGACTAACATCTCCAGAGGCTGCTAAAGGCCGTTGAGCAAAAATATATATAAGATTCTTTATATCCAGAACTTAGAATAAGTTTCAAATAAATTTCAACATGGGAAACGCAAAATCTCCGGTTATCCTTAGCGTTCACATTATGTAACGTAAAATTGTATATCACACGTGTTCATGACGCCTTGCGAATTGCTTAAGTTTCCTGGTAATATGCAGCAATCTATGATATGTTTGGGCTGCGGCCTAAGAAACACATTTCACTAACAATGCCCGTTTATCAGCTTCTCTATTATAGTTCTTAGTATTTTGGGGCAAGGTCTAAAGTTGAACGACGTCGTTTGTTAACGATTGACCCATGTACCACCGAAGGTAGTGGGTACGCTTCGTCAATATAAACCACTGTCGCTTTCGGCCACCGCTAGTTCTTTAGGCCCATTATAGAGAGTAAAAGGTGGGTGAACGAACTTGTGTCAAAGTGAACTGTGATTTCGTGAATAAAAATTCCAGAAAGTGTCTTTATTAATTAAGTCGTCAGTAAATTAATTTGATCGTATGCGTCTCATAAATGTAAACGACTATTAACTGCGTAATCTAAATTCAGATCACATCCCGGTCTCGACCGATGTCCATGACGACTACGTCAAAGAGATTTTGTCGTTTGATATTCGATTTGTAGACGCACTTGTACGTTGCACAGCGGACGTAGTGAGCCTTTATTTGAAATTAAATTGTTATTTCCAGAGTATACATCATGAAGACCATCTTAGTTCTTGCTTTTTTGGTCACGGCGTGTTTTGCTGCTGAAAAATACAACCCTAAATACGACAACTTTGATGTGGACACATTGATCTCCAACGACAGGCTACTAAAGGCGTACATCAACTGTTTCCTCGACAAAGGCCGGTGCACGCCCGAAGGAACCGATTTCAAAAGTGAGTGTTATCCTTCATTGTAATAAGTGGTGCGGTAGCTAAATTTCTTTTATACAGAAAATGACAAGAAGTCTGCTTCTTTGGCTTCTTGATTTAATTGAATCTTATTTTAGTTCTTTGTCATCTTAAGTCATATTTTTTCGAAAGTTAAGGAAAAATTAAAGCGTTTTATAGTTATACCAAATCATTTCGCGGTAATTTAATTAACCTATCACTAATAGCATACCATTATTAATTTGCAATGATCTTTAGCATGAAACTCATTTTATACTTGGAAATAATCTCTCAGTAGTTTACGTAGAGTCAACTAACACGTTTCGAAGACATTTGCGCAACTTAGGGTAAACCGATATTGCCCACTCGAACACATTGGAACTGGGTCGAGGATAAGACCCAGCGAGAAGGATACGTACTTACATCAACTGTCATAAAACTGATTCGGGAAATTCAGAAGGTTGCGTTCATTGCCTGCGACATGTCGATTTTAATACTTTTAATAAGTCGTAAAATATTCTAAAGGTTATGCCCTTAGTGATATTATTACTGATATAATTCAAATGATCATTAGTTCATTTTAAAAACTCTGAATCTTCCTTTTTAGTTAGTAAGTGTTCTAGAATCTAATATATTCATAAATAAAATGATGTTCTTAACAAAATCGTATGATAGGCTTAATCAAGAAGAACAACTGCTCTGATTGAATATTTAGATTTCTTTTATTGTGATAGTTTTCATTGTAACTTTTAATCTGATATAACTATTGAGATAATATACTAGAGGGGACACTGCAAACAAAACGTTTGTAACAAAATGAAGGGTACATTCTATTTCTGTCTCTGTCACACCTATGAAGTAACATATCTTCCCTCTCTCTTCACTGTGTACCCGTGTGCACGCACCATACGCACAAATTTTGTTACCGATGTCCGCTCTAGTATAATACCTCAATGGATATTACATTAATATTTTAATCAGTTATTAAGCGCTGTCCACAAACAAATTAAAGAAGAAATATATTAATTTATTAATAGATCAATACCGCTTCAAAAACCTATTTGTTGTTACTACTACAGAAAGTTATTATTATGCTGATGTTCATAAAAAATACAATTAAATTAATAAAACTGATTTATAAATTCACAGAGGCATTACCCGAGGCGGTAGAGACGACATGCGCCAAATGCACTGAAAAGCAGAAGGTAAACATCAGAAAGGTGATCAAGGCCATCCAACAGAAGCACCCGAAACAATGGGACGAGCTCGTCAAGAAGAACGATCCTTCGGGCAAGCACCGCGCCAACTTCGACAAATTCATCCAGGGAAGCTAAGCATTACGCATACAAAATTGGTTAAGTTACTTTAAATTTAGTTCCATTTTTAAAAGTAGATGCAGTGACAGACCAAGCAGTGTTGGTGTTCGTACAATCGCTTTTGTTTTGTTCATGCTCTCTATGATACTAGTAATATGGTTGGGAGATTCTGAAAATAATAAGTCTGTAATAATACTCACAGTTTCTGGATATACATTTATGAATTAATTTATTAGGTTGTTGTAAACAGCGCCCATTGGGTAACAATACGACGGAATGTTGTTATTTATTGAAATATCATGATGTTGACTGATATTGTAATAAAAATAGATATTTTATACAAATATTTGTTTATTTTTATATGCTAATAATAAGGTGCGAATGGAAATCCGATAAAATGAAACGTTTTCAAAAATATTCTATTATGTGGAAAGTAGACATTGTCATAAAATAGATTGACCTATTATTTAAACTTTAACTTAAACATTTTATGTGATCAAATAATGTGAAAAACAACAAGAAGACTCATAAAGATCATCACTAAATTTCCAAAGCAGCTCATATTTTCATTGCAGTGAAGGTAATTTCATCAACATCCTGGCTCGAAGGATCATAAATATCGTAGCTATTAATAATTAATTTGCCGGTTGCGCAGCATGTGGGTTATTGTGTCAGGCAGTCGGCCGGCTTGCGCCACGGAGCCGCTGCACTGTGACGTAACACCGTAGATTGTGCAACTCAGTCACATAATCTTTGATGTCGTGCAACCGTTCCGCATCATCAGATTCAGATTTACGTCATAATATTTTGTTTTGTTCAAATTTCGAATGCTTTTTTATTGGTTAAGGTTTACCGGAGTCTGTGAACGTCTGCAATAGCTTATAGATGCGCTGCCGGACTGTGAAAATAGGATAAGGTGCGGAGGGAAAAAGGGTGGGAGACAGGGATATTTTGTATCCGGCGATACCATCACGACAATAAAGTAGTTGCTTTATGCTGTTTTTCTGTGAAAAGTTAATAATGTTGAATGTGTGAATAATGTTTCCTGATGTGATTAAGAATTGTGACATCATCTAATGATGTCTCCGGTAATGAAAGTGTGTAGAATCATAATGCTTACATGAGCATGTATGTAAACATGAGTACGTATAAATCAGTTTTATTCGCATTCCGCCAACCCTCACAAGGCCAGCGTGGTAGACTATATGGCCTAACTACTCTCAATCGTACTCTCGATTATGAAGGAGGCCCGTGCTCTGCAGTGGGACGTATACGGGCCGATACATACAACTATTATGTCGAATACGCAGTACGAGCCATGGCAAAATATTTATATGAGATTTATAATAACATATGATATATGAAATTTGTTTAAAGTTAGTTAAAAGGCAGCACGTTAAATTAAAAACACAAATAACTTGCAATAATTTAATTATAAGTAATGCTCCACATTAAAATATCCATTAGAACATAGCCGTAAACTTGTTATTCTTATAATTAAAGTCCACTTACATCTTCAAGACTATTTAATCCGAAGCTAGAACGAAAGCAGCAAAATCTTTCTCATATTTATTTTCTGGGTCATATTTCTTCCTGAATTCATTGAAATCGTTGGGTCTCTTTGAACTAAGGGCCTTTACCGTTTTTTTTACATTTTGCTTCTGTATAGGTGAACATTTTGCACACGAGGTCGCGACAACTTCAGGCAGCAGTTCTACAAACAATGCTTAGTTAACATCTGAAACTTCTGATAATATTGCGTTGGTGGAAGTTGGGTAAAGTGAGTACTACTGAAAGAAATAATGAGTGAACAATATAACAGTATTTAAAAAAAATACAAATTTAATTAGAATTCTAGGTGAGAGTGTTGAAAATTTCCCAGTAATTTGTAGTGGAAATTGAATTTCTTTATTACAAAGAACATACAGACATGATGAAGTCTCAGCAGAAAATCTGCTTCCACTATTCTGTGGTACTCTAACATAAAACTCTAAGTATAAACTTTGAAAATACAAAATAAAATCCTATGTTATATAGGTATTTATGAGACTGAGAAATATGATAATTTTATATTTTATTATGAATCATCAATTTGATCATAAATATCAAATTCTTAAATTCCATTGGCACCTTCCTAAAGTAACGAAATTTTGCACTAATGTAACTATTTAGCTACTAGGCTATATTTAAAGACATGAACCCTAATTAGAAGTTAGTTGAGGCCTATTCTTTGGCCAAGTTTAATTGATATTCCTTTTTAGGAAAGCAAGTGATTCTGTATCAGCCCTTATACGTCCCACTGCAGGGCACGGGCCTCCTCTACAATCGAGAGTACGATTGCAGAGGAGGCCGGCCGAGACGAAAGCAAGTGAACTTATAATGAATTATGTAATAAATACTACGTATTACGTACCTATTCATAAACTGGCTATAGGAAAAAAATATACGATAAAAATAATAATGAGAGTTATGTGAAGTTTGACAAGTGTAAATTTTTTGCGATCTGGACATTTTATTGTGATTTAATTATTTTTTAACCAGAAAGTTCATAAAATTCAAGTGAGGAAAACATGTTTTCTATAGACTTTTGGGATGAAGATTATTTTTCAATAATAGCCATGGAAATTATGTCTACGTACAATTAAGTTATTATCCTGTTTTGGTGAAATGTTAAAGGTAATCATGTGCAGTAACTATGTCGGCAACTCTTTCTACTTACTGTGATTCTATAATAAGTGTAATTCTAAACAGACTATTTGGAACTATTTTATAGGATGGACATTATATTTAATCAATATTTTTTTCCGAACATTTTTTTCTCAGGCTACTAGTAAAAGGGACCATACTTAATTGTTGGTATCAGTCACAAAAAATAAACAATTTAAATGCCTCTTTGTGGAGTTTTATTTTATTACTTTTATGTTGATATTGGTCCATATTAATAACCGCGAATCCTTAGTAATGTTGATCATTGTATTCATGACAACAAAGTTCTGGTTTATGTAATACTAGCGGCCCGGCCCAGCTTCACCCGGGTGTAAATAGATTTCTGTACAATAATATGTACTTATTATACATATAAACCTTCCTCTTGAATCACTTTATCTATTTAAAAAAACCGCATCAAAATCCGTTGCGTAGTTTTAAATATTTAAGCATACAAAAGGACATAGGGAGAGAGAAAGCGACTTTGTTTTATACTATGTAGTGACTTATGATATGTGTGCCAAGGTCTACTAGATGCCATAGTTAGGATAACATACAGAGTTTGGATTGGTCATGGTCAACAATATATTTTTTCTAAACGGGAATGTCGTAAACAGAAAGCGTATATATTTATTACAATTATTTTCTTACAATTCAATTCCTCTCTTTAATAGCGAGTTCCTATTCAAATAAGTTTCGATAAACTGTGGATCTATTAGTAAATTGCTTGAAAACGTTTTTATTTTATTTCATATGTTCGGCATAGAGCAATCTGCTCACGGAATGGTAAGTGCTGACTGTTGCCAATGATCATTTATGATAATTGGACCGGAGCTGAGGTGTGTTATTGACCTATTAAAATGGGAGCAGAAAGGGAAAATGAATTACGAAACATTAAAAAACCCTCATATTACGGGGTCTTCTGTTAGATAGTGAACATTAATAGTAGGTTTTTAGAATCTGGTCCATTATGAAAATTTAGTACCTTGAGTTACTTACTTTTAAAATCTTCGGAATATTCGGCAGCGCAGGGTCCTTTATCAAGCATACAGTCGATGTATGCGTTGAACAGGGTGTCGTCAGCAATTATTTTGTCGGCATCGACTTTGTCGTATTTTTCATCGTAGCACCACACAATAGGTGCGGAGAATAAAACCACAGCAGTGAAAAGAGGATTCATTTTAGTGTTTTCTGCAAAAAACAAACATTCAAAAAATATAATCCTAAAATTGAGTTGGTTTAGTATTTAGATTTGTTTATTTATTTAGAGGCGAGCTTATCACTGTATCGTAGGCAAAGAAGACTCAGCAGTATATTTTTAATGAGAGATTTCTAGAAAAAAAATATACGAAGTAAGTTGCCCGGCGTGGTATTCAAACCCAAAACTCATGATTAGCTTCACGCATGCTGCCACAAGACCAATGCGACATCAACCTACTCGTAAAATATATTTAAATATTCATTGTTTTTTGTTGAACATCGATATTCCAAAACTGCGTCATTGCTTGTTTTTTACCACAAGGAGCATTTTGTAAACAGAATATTGCCAGGGAGTGAATCTGGTCTATCAGTTTAATATTTTACATAAATTATAATAGAACTTACATATAATTTTCCAAAGTCTTGTTATAATTCATAAATATTCCGAGTTAACTGTGCTTTCCGGACGTAAGGGGCAATAGTTTCAAGTGTTTAAATAGGTGTATTTTCTAAACAAAAAAATCTTTATACCCCATCATCCATCCATCCATCCATCAGCCAAAGGAAGTCCACTGCTGAACATAGGCCTCCCCCAATGATTTCCACAGAGACCTGTTGGAGGCAGCCTGCATCCAGCGACGTCCCGCGACCTTTACCAGGTCGTCGGACCATCGTGTGGGTGGACGTCCTACGCTGCGCTTTCCGCTACGCGGCCTCCATTCGAGCATTTATACCCCAAACGTCCTGATAATCGAACTATAGATGCGTCGTTTTTTATAAGCCCCTGGTAATTTAACGTAGCAAAATATACGTTGAAAAATTGCTATTAACTTACGCCGAGTTTATATAAGACTGGATATATGTTCAATATCATCTTAAGTTATCTTACTCATACTGTAATATGAAGTGGTTACGGGTATTATTTTGTACCAACTAAAACGCACTGACTAAAAAGACTGCCTCGGTGGCGCAGTGTTATTACAGTGCTGAGATCTCGGGTTCGAATCCGGGCTCGGGAGAAGTGGTATTGGATTTTTCTATTATCAGACCGGATTGACGATGTGTTCGATATGTGCTGTACAATAGCACAACCATCACCACATCATGAATTATAAAACAATGCTTGGCATTCCACTGCGCTCGTCATGCTCTGCCTATAACGTTCAAACCTGAACACAACTGCATTTGCACTGATGTTTGGCGGGTGAAATATTCATTGCTGTAGTATCTACCCAGGCAGCCTCTCACACAATATAAGTGCCTGCTGAATCTGATGAACCTGCCCCCAATGAAGCAGGCACCAGACAACAAAGCCTGTAGGTTTCCTCATGATATTTTCCTTCACTGTTATAGTACGTGGTGATTGACTGTCAATACACATATGCCTCCAAAAGTCAGAGGTGGGCCCTGGTATATGTACTCGCGATCGCCGTGAACATGTTGGTAGCCGCATCTGATCCGTTTACAAACAGGCCACTACGCACTTAGGGATGCCACGAAGTGGCTAGCGTTAGTCTTTGACAACCTCCGAGGGTCAATTGGTTAAATGCCGACTGTGAAACGTGAGTCCGCGGGTTCGATCCCCACACCGTGACAAATGTTTTTATGATCCACAGGTATTTGTTTCAGGTCTGGGTGTTTGTGAGACCGAAAAGTCTCTCGTAGTTCCTGATGCCTACAACGTAAGACTCGGTCTAATTTTGTTGTCAGGACTGTGGGGTGTATTTTTTTTCTTATAGGTGGATACTACAGGTAGCACGCATCTACAAATTATAGTAATCACTGTGTCGTGGTAGTATAAAAATATATATGTTTATGTTTTGAGTCGTCCAAAGGACGTCAGAATAGATTTAAAAAAAATGTGAGTCAACCAATGACAATGGTTTAAAATTTAATTACTCTTTATAGCGTATAGTCATAGAAATCGTATATTATGATTTTTATACGTATAGTTGGTGTTCGTTGCTTTTTGAAAACGATTTAAATAATCTCAATGTATTGTTTTTTTTATGCAAGCTTTTATGTAGTATGAATATACTAAAACAATAAACAGATAGAATTATCTGTATTTTTTTAATGCATTTTGTGTTTAATTTATTTTGTTTTAATACCTTTCAAACATTGAAGTATTATAACCTAATCATGAATATGTAAATTATGTTTTATTGTTTGTTTAATTTCTTTTTTTTTATTTATTGGGACAAAAACCAGTCGACTGCCTCGGTGGCGTAGTTGTACTACGGTACGGATATAAAGCTGAGGTCTCGGGTTCGAATCCCGGGTTGGGCAAAGTGATATTGGATTTTTCTATTCAGTATCAGCCCAGAGTCAGGAATTTGTGCCCGATATGGCGATAGGCTCGCCACCTATCACATTGTGGGACGGAACATACAAGGCGAAATGTGGGTGCCCTCGCACCTCTGCCTATGCCTGTATGTAAAAACCAGTTGAAAAATACAGGTTAATAGAACATAATAACATACGCTGAATATACAAATCTTCAACCAACAACATTGTCCATAGATTATTTAAACACAATTATTGTATGTATTTATAAATAGTGAACAAATTATTATACATTGCATTGAGTACGTGACTAATTAAGTTATGATTTAACAATAAGTTCACGAGTGACATCCTTCCTGAATTGGTACTTTGATAAGTAGAAAATATCAACATCGAAAAAATAAAATATTAATGCTGTTAAAGTTAATAGTAATTGATTTAGTTTTTATTTACTAACATTACGTCTTTTGTATTTTGGATAATTACATAGGCGACTTGAACTCTACATAATATACATATTCTTATATGTGTTATCACATTTATTTTTTATTACCGAATTATTTACAGAATCAATTTTTTACTAGATAAAATCCCAAATTTTACATGAGCTGTATTAAAAACCAGTTAAATACTCGTACTTTAAATAAATACTTGCGAAGCCATAACTTGACGGTCCACACCATCCCGGCGCGAACCAAACGGTTCTCAAATTCGTTTTTGTGCCGCACCGTCAGGCTGTGGAATTGTTTGCCGGCGCACGTGTTCCCTCCTTCCTACAATCCTGGGTCCTTCCGCCGCGGTGTGAAGAGGCACCTTAGCAGGCCGGCATAATTGTTTCCATTGGCATGGGACTGCCGTCCGATGCCAATGGATACTCTGCCTGGGCGGCATTGGCACTTTCCATAAGGTGCAATGCCGCCACTATGCCAGGCCAGTATAAATAAATAAATAAATAAAATACAAACAGAAGTTAAAGACTTCGATGTGATTCTACATTAAAACACAAATCTTGTATCCTGGGAATTAGATTGGTCTCAATAGACACAAAAAAACCATTGAAACGCACAAATTATGTCAATGTGGGTATTGAATCTATAGTTTTTCGTTTCACAGCGGGCTATCAGGTAACGGAGCCATGGAGGCCATCTAGTAACAAAAATAGTATGAAGCAAAATAAATATTTACAAAATTGTTCCTTACCTACTCCTTGTTTCTTCTATATGTTGCTGAATTTATGATAACATTGACATATTTATACTATTTTTGTGCGGATATGCAGTATTAAGATAATTATTAAAGTACAAATGTTTTTGCCAGTAATGAGTTGAATGATTATTTTACCATTTTGTGATGGATAATCTAAATCGGCGGTATTATCTAAGGTAAATATGGAAATCATTAATATTGACCTTCAGACAAAAATATTACACGCGTATTACAATATTTATTCCATTGTGTACAGGCCACGAGGATATTATAATAATTAATATTTCTTTTGTACTGTACTGTATTGGCTATTTTTATATTATGTATACCAACAATATGATGTTTACCAACAATACATAGGTGCTGAATTACAATGAGTGTAATATATATTTTTTACAACTAAATAATACTCACATAGGCATTACGAATAATGATAAAAGTCTGTAATCAAAGACATAAAAAACTAGTAGAGACGGCGTGGTCTCACAACTCAGAGAAATACTTTTAAATATTGGTGGATCTCACAAACATTTTTTCCGTGCAGGATTCAAACCCATCTTACAACCAAACAATTTGTAACACTGCCTGTCAATAACATAAATATAAATAAAATCACTGACTTGACTGACACTTCAGTTGTACTACGATATGATTGCAAAACTGTGGTCCTGAAATAAATTAAAGTAGAAAAATAATATAAATAATACTAAAAGTATAGAAAATATTTTGTATATAGAGATTAAGTGCTGCGTGTATTGACTTGTCATAAGAGCTCTTTAATTGCCTACATGACCAATAAATACATTTCATTTCAATTAATTATTCATTTAATAGTTCCCCGAATAATTTTTCACCATATCTTCAAAGATGGCAGTAGCAGTACCCGTTGGTGAATATCGAATGGTAATACACATGCAAGGCAGTAGTTTGTCTAGCTTTAAATTTCAGTGTATGGTAGTTCACTTTATAGAAACACTACTGGTGGTAGATCTTTCATATATGAGAGGCCGCCTGGGTAGATACCACCGCAATATCTATTTCTCCTGCAAAACAGTGCGTTGCTCATGGGCAGCAAAATCAAGCAACACCTTGAATTATAAAGAAATGCTTGGTATTCAAATGCGCTCGCCATCCTGAGACACAAGATGTTAAGTCCTGTCCTACCCTTCAAATCGGAACACAATAGTGTGCTTACACTGATGTTACAACCGTTTCAAATGGCAACCTTCCGTTTTTTTCAGGTACAGTTCTTTACAGGATCCTGTTTAGTAGTGCATGTGCTGCAATACTGCTTGTATTCTCACACGTCCCACGATTATCCTGTTAGCTGGATACTGTAAACAGGATAATCGTGTGACTGCCAGTATTGAAGCATATGCACTACTAAACAGCATCCTGCATAAAACTGTACCTGCAAAAAACGGAAGGTGGCCGTGTGAAAGGGCTCTTAGGCGGTCGAAATAGACATTATGGTGGTACCTATCGCCCACCATAAAAATGTTGGCAGCCACATCTTTTGAAACAGGTCGGTAATTTACATCTGAAAAATATTGAATTTTTCTATTCAGTATCAGCCTGAAGTCAGGAATTTAAGCCCGATATGGCGATAGGTTCGCCTCCTATCACATCGTGGGACGGAAAATACAAGGCGAAACTTGGGTGGCTTTGTTGCACCTCTGCCTACCCCTTCTAGGAAAAAGGTGATGAAACCTTCTAGGAAAAGGTAGAAAGAAGGTGTTTCTGTACATATTAAGCAAATAAATTAATAAAGATTTAATACTTAAACATACTTTACTTATCGTCTATCGAAAGTTTTATCTTTGTTATACCTATAATATATTCTGAATTCAAAGGTCGTTCGGAAGGGACAAAATATTCGATAGGTAATTAAAAAAGGTTTAGGTATATATTGTTTATGGATAAAGCCTTTAAACTATAAGTTTGTCTTTAGTTATTTTAATCTTGCATCTTACGAATCTGTTTAAAAAATGTAATTAAGTGTTCATGTAGACATGGAACTTATCTGATATCTTTGTCTGTCTGTCTGTTTTGTCTGTTCCAAAATCATTTATTAGACCTATTTACATAATAAAAACAACAGACACACGCAGACACTGAGTTATACAGATGTAATCATATTAACAATTATAATACCTATAATTATTTTTTAATCATTTTAATCAATTGTAACGTAATAATGGTGTATTAATTTAAAAAATAAAATAATGTAGTAATAGCGAATCATCCTAATTGGAGTTGCACAACTATTGTAGATACTATAAAGTCGGTAGATTATAATAATTGGATGAATGAAGTCGCCCGATGCAGGCCGCTTCGACAGAAATCATGAAAATCATTGTCTTACGATAAACAATGGATTTTCTGTGGCTGATGATGATGTTGAAGTTCTTGTGAAGCCTCAGTGGCGCGTTGGTTAGACGCTGCCTGTGAAACGAGAGGCCGCGGTTTCGATCCCCACAGCGAGTTAAATATTTGTGCAGCCCACAAATATTTCTCTCGGGTCGGGGTGTTTGTGAGACCGAAGTCTCTCGTAGTTCCTGATACCCACGACACAAGACTCGATCTTAGTGTGAGGGTCAGGAATATATATGGGACTATTGGTTGTTATTAATTTCATCAAAAATAAGGGTTCATTAAATGGTAAAAGTATCCTATATCTATTAATTTAAATACATTTTGCGAGAATACATCGTTGTTTTTATTTGTAACATTGAGATTAAATCGGAGAGTAGTCAATATCCCTATAATGAGGCCCTGCCCTTAATTGGCCCACAACACAATTATTACAATAAACACGTTGTAATTTATCTTGCGTGATGGTAAACGTTCAATTATTTGTCATTACTATATCTAATGAAGTGGACAATAATGGAAAAACCGTCGCTTACTTATGTTTAACGAGATAATACGCAAAAAATCACAAACCTTCCACCGATCATGGACTCTGGATAATGTTTCTAAATATCAAGATATGTCTTCGTAGGGATATCAATGAAGATATTATTGGTGTATCAATTAATATTTTCTTTAAGCACGGATCAAAATATCCTTGATATGTGGCCGATGTTGATATTCAATTTTCAAACACCTTAATTTATTATCATTTTGCTGAGCGTTATATTATTATTATTTTGGGCTAATATCTTATTTTATTGTTCCAAACACAAACAAGGGCATAAAAAAATTCACGTTTTAGAACCGGGTTTCCACATTTTTGAATGTGCCAAAAAAAAATTAATGAACAACAGCCAAGACACACTCATCATACAATCATTTTCCACTTTCTATGAACCAATCTAGGTTTCATACGTTGCAATTTAGAATTATAGTGTACATACATGAATTTTCATATTCTCTTTATTATTTTATTCGTCCTGTTTGGTTTAGGGGGAAAGGGTAGGTACCACCGCAATATTTTTTTCTCCCTCCAAGCAGCAGTATAAATGTACTGTTGTGTTCTGAAAATTGTAGCAGAACTGCTACTGGACATATTGAAACTTAACATCTTATGTCGAAGGACGAGCGCAATGGAATGCTAAACACTGCTTTGTAATTCATGGTGTTGTTTTGTTTTGCTACTGTCCATGTAAGATATCGCATACCATCAGGTGAAAAGCATGCTCGTTTCGCAAATCATTACAAAAAAGTAAGCATTTTGATATCTGTTTACTGCTTTTACTGTGGTAATGAATTGTTACAGTAACGGTAAAAGCTATATTTAAAACTAACCTGTTTGTTACACAGTTTGCAATATTACAAAATCAAAGGCTTGTGGCACACGTAAGTCATTCGCAATACTAAGGATATTTTTAAAATATTTCCTGGTAACAATCGCTCACGGGTTTGCTTGTGTTGTAGTCCCGGCCATATTAAAATGTTTGTTACCCTTTTTATTAGAACAGTCATGATTGAAATAAAATTATTATTTACGGATTTTATTGGGGATTTGGTTTATTTTTTTCACTGACCCGGCCCCGTGACTACGAAAGCTGTAGAGTAATCGAAACTCCGAGAAGTCAAAAATGTAAAAATTAATTCATTGTGTAATATACGCGTAAACCTAAGAAACGGTAATGATTGAAATATAAAAAGTTATTAAAACCTCATGAAACTGCAGTGCAAAATATACGTATATAGATTACCAACAACGAAATAGGCTTTATTTACTCTTTATACAAATAATGTATTGGCCTTAGATATTGGCGGACTTAATCCTTTAGGTATTCTCTACCAATCGAACAAACGAACCATGAGTGATGCAGAGATTATATGAGGTAGACAGAAATTGACATGTGGTGTATAGTTAAAACCTATAGTATCTAAATTAAAAATGATATAAGTTTCCAAGGTTTTTGATCATAACGTACGTACGAGACTATTTATGGCTCAGATAAGTTCCCAAAACGAACTAAAGTTCAGATAAGCGGCAAGAATAGTGAAATCTAACACATTATGAATTTTGTCATTTTTTTAAATTCTGTACAATGTCGCCTGGGGTGATCAGAAATGAGGGTTAAATAAAATACTGTATGTCAAAATCACCTATACGAGTATAAATAACATAGTGAAGAAAACATAAATCTGACACTTTTGGTGGGTTAAAATTGTCGAGGTTCTAGCTACTTTTTCTCGACAGTTAACTTAAGCTCTGAATTCTATTATCATTTTCGATAACCCATTAAACATACATTTATAGACATGAATTTATTATATAACGAATATTAAGAAGCTTCGACGAGCGAGTCGGAGTTCAACGGCGAGTATATTACTCACCTTCGATTTGCCGACGATATTGTAGTCTTGGCAGAATCGCTGGAAGACCTTAGCACTATGCTCGAAGACCTTAATCGAGTCTCCCAACAGGTGGGTCTTAAAATGAACATGGATAAAACGAAGATCATGTCGAATATCCATGTTGTGCCCACCCCCATTGGAGTTGGGGGCTCGACTCTCGAAGTTGTAGACGAATATGTCTATTTAGGACAAGTGGTCCGGTCAGGCAGGTCCAACTTCGAGAGAGAGGTCAATCGGCGAATCCAACTCGGTTGGGCAGCGTTCGGGAAACTTCGCGACGTCTTCTCGTCCAAAATACCTCAGTGCCTAAAATCGAAAGTCTTCGATAGTTGTGTGTTACCAGTGATGACATACGGCACCGAGACGTGGCCTCTCACTGTGGGCCTCATTAAAAGGCTGAAAGTCACTCAACGAGCCATGGAGCGGGCTATGCTCGGTGTTTCCCTACGAGATCGAATCAGAAATGAGGAGATCCGTAGGAGAACCAAGGTTACCGACATAGCCCATAGGATTGGCAAGTTGAAGTGGCAGTGGGCCGGGCACATAGCTCGTAGAACCGATGGCCGTTGGCGCCGAAAGGTTCTCGAGTGGAGGCCACGTACAGGCAAGCGAAGTGTTGGACGCCCGCCTACAAGGTGGACGGACGATCTGACTAAGGTCGCAGGAAGTCGCTGGATGCAGGCCGCTTCCAACAGGTCATTGTGGAGATCATTGGGGGAGGCCTATGTTCAGCAGTGGACTTCCTGTGGCTGATATGATGATTAAGAAGCTTGAGTTATATTTATACCTACGAAACTCACATAAAAAACTAACATTAAAATCACAGCTCCCAAAATCTGAATCGTGGCTCCACGCGCTCTTCTATTTGCATTTTTAGTAATAAATGAATACGGACTAATGAAAATTATAGCTATAAAATTTAATTGTTGCCATTTGGGAATTTCTTTTTATATCAAATTATAAAATATAATTTTTTTTTTTTTGTAAAGACCGAAAGAAATACAGGGTATATCAAGACTGCTACCGAAAACGAAGCCGGGTGGTAGTTTAAGCGACTTCAGACACAATGCAACAGAAAAAGTTGCAAAAAAAAGCGACAATTTTTTTTGTTATTTTTTTCCTATGGCCATATTTGGGTGGTAAATACATTTTTTCCTAAAATAATAGTAAATACCCTTTTATTTATAAATACTCTAAGGTATAAAAGAGTTTAAATTATTATTTTAGCAAAAACTATGGATTTACCACCCAAAAATGACGATATTTAAAAAATCATAAAAAAAAATTGTCGCGTTTCTAGGCGAAATTTTTAATTGCATTGTGTTTGTAGCCACTAAAACTACCACCCGGCTTCGTTTTTGTTAGCAGTCTTGAGATACCCGGTATGTTTTTCCAAAAGGCGGAGGTGCTGCGTTTTGTTTCGTTTTTAAACTCGTTTTGAAAAGAGCAACAGTAGAATTTCTTGCCCTTTCTTATCTAGTGAAAACCACTTTTAACAAAATATTGCAAATATTTTTGTGTTTACCAATGTTATGAATTCTCTATTATTTGATTAAATTTTGTTTATTCCATTAATATAAACAGTAGTAGTAATGATTATTGTATGTATTTAAAAACTAAAGAAACTTAATAGTTAATTGATATTACCAACACAAATATGATGTCTCAATCTAAACAAGGAGCTGCTATAAAATGTATATTTAATTGTAGGCCATTACCGCTCGTTTGCCAATTAATATTTACAATTAACATTTCTTTTTTTATTCCATAAGTCCGGCCATGTCAATGAAATGACTGTGCTCATAAACATCTATAATGCTTAGATAATGGACGTGTTGCCAGCCCATGAAAATGGGAGGGGAGTGGGAAGGTTAAGGGATGGGAAGAGGGAAGGGGTATTGGGCATCCAGCAATCTCACTCATCAAATGAAACATCACTGCAGAGCAGTCCATTCACGTCGATCTCCTGTGAGACTGGTACCGCCCTGGACGAGCCTGCCCATTCATTCTGAGCTATGACTGTCAACAGCGTGGCCACGCTGTTGACAGTGTGTCAATGGGTTATAGATAAAATGGTAGATAGAGCACTACCATTTACCTATAACATAAGTATTGTGTACTCTTTATTTATTTCTTATTAACCTATAATGTCCCACAGCTGAGCAGAAACCTCCCTCAACTCCTTCCATCTGTCTCTATTTTCTGCTTTTGCCGTCCATACGCTACTGAAATGATCAAGGTCGTCACGCCATATCTTCCGAGGTCTGCCTCGTCGCTTTTTGCCATCCGTGGGCGTCTATTGCGTGGCAATTTTTGCCACCTTTCCGGGTGCATCCTGGTGACATGTCCCGGCCAATCCGATTTCAATAGGATGTATACTCCTATATGTGGTATATACATCAAAATCTAGCTAGTAAAGAATAGTATTAATTTTGATAATCTGTATACTGCTGGAGAACCTGATTTCAATAAATAAGAAACATGTAATAAAAAAGTAACAATAACTCATTTTTTAAACTTAGATAAAATTTAGACAAAAAGTGTAGATTTTATTTAATTTTGCGCGGTCTATGTATTCTGCATGAGGGCCTTGAAATATGAAAAATTGAGATATAAGATATTGATTGGAAACGAGATTTAATATTAGCTTTAAATCCGATGAATAATAATTACGCATAAAAAAGTTGCCAATAGTTCCCTCAATACATCTAATTCATTGAAACCAGTTCTATAATACTTTTATTCTTCAGTTGATAATATAATGCATGAGCCGTCACTTAAAATACCTTTAAAACATAATAATTATAATTAGTGTCGGTGCATGCGCATCGACCGACGCGACGTCGGCCGAAGAACCCCGAGTGTTCGCGAGCGGACGGACGCCGCCGACGCGGTGCGGCACTCCGCGCAGCGACCCCACTCGCGACGTTCGTCAATTCTAAATCTTTTGTATTATTATAAGTACCAGTAAAATATTACAGTCCACTTCATTTAGTTTCAATATCAATACCTATACGTACGAACAATTAGCTTTTCATGTAATAGATAAGATACTGTCCCGACCTCACGCCCCCAAAGTAATTTCTGCCAAGTAAGGTCAGACTTATGTGGTCGGAATGGGTCAATCTTTTCTACAACCTGATCATCTGATTACAGAATTGGCACGGGCATGGAACCCCGAGCCGCCATTGCCGCATAACTACTAAACCCAGTGCATGGCTTTAGTGTCCTATCACAAGTGGTGGAAGGATTGAGTAGCGAATAAAATGTAGGTACGACTATATAATAGACTATACGGCCCAACCACTCGCAATCGTGCTCTCGATTATAGAGTAGGCCCGTGACCTGCATTGGGACGTATATGGGCTAATAGTATAGATAGGATGTAATGTTGAATCCGAGCCGATTGGTACCACCGTTCAGATTATTTCTGCCGCTAAGTAGGATTGCATGCCGGTGAAAGGGCTGGATAGTCGTGTTTTCTCTCCCTTCCCAATGGGGAATGTTCAAAATGATGTTATGGCGTTGGTCATTTGTTTGTCAAAGTTTGGAAAATTGAAATGTAGAGACGAAACATCTTGTTACTTTCATCCCTTCATACTATGTTCGTGATATCCCAAAGCCAATTCTTGCGTTTTATATTTCAACGAAATGATAGCCAGGTTCAAGGAAGAACAAAAATAATATAGAGCAGAAAACCAGCATATATTTATAATCCATACAAGATTGAGATCTATGTTGCGATCCAAAAAGAAAAAAAATATTTGTATACAAAAAGTGAAGAAACTGTTGGTTTCTGTCAATGATAATGGTAATTGAAGTAAGATCTTAAATGCTGATTAAAATGAATATATTAATAATATATAAATATATTAATAAACGAAAGCAATTTTGTTTTTAATATACAATGTTACAACCATCCCTTTACACTGATCCAAACAAACCGAAAGACTAATAAACCATTTATATCTATTACGGTTTGTGAGATATTTAAAGACAATAGAAAATCATTAAGTTCGTCACTAGTCCCCCCTATTAATATTCAGCATCCATATGTCAAAACAAAACAAAACTTTAACAATTATCAGAATGGAAAATCATATCAAATTCAATATAGTTATTCAAATCTAACCTGTTTGTAATAATTGAATACGCAATAAAAAGGTAGGATCAAGCCACACGTATGTCAATTTGCAAATATTAAGAAAATTCACATATATTATAATAGGGCATATGACTCAATTTATTTTATTGTTTAAAAAGGTAAGATATAGCAAACAAAAAAATACTGTACGTTTATATTCACAATTAAAAATGTTAAAACATTTCTGTAGTGGGAGTAAAAGAAAAGGGATGCAGGACAAAACTTGTGACGTCACTAGTCTTAATAATAATATTAAGATTGCCTTTCAAGCGTCAATATGCATTACAGTGTGCTGCTGGTGTGACAGAGACGGTAAGATGTCTTCAGACACTCTCACTCTTTCATTTAAAATATTAATATCTTCCTCATGTTACTAGCTACTTTAAATACTGTTGTGTGACAGAAATGTTTTATTTTAATAATATTTTTGTTTCTACGCAAAATAATGCAAAATATCGACACTGGTAAAGTACCCTAATGCTCGAGACTCCATCCTTATATGTCTATTATCGTAATGAAATTAAGCTCTATTTGATGAAGCCGACTTACAAAGGAAAACAAAAAAGTCCTTTAACCGTGTTCGCCATTGGAACATCTTAGATGAATAAATATTATACTAGACCTATGTTGTTTGCTCCTTTTAGTTTTCAAATAAAGTCCGCCAACTCGCAACAGCCCAACATAGGGGACTATATGGCCTTATCCATGTCATTTGTACTCTCAATTGTAGAGGAGGCCCGTGTCCTACAATGAGACGTATGAAAAATGTTTTATGAAACAATAAGCTTTCGAAATCTTCTTGAGTTATCTTACCTGCAAACCTATGAAATAAAGCTGTCTGGTTACGGGGGACCACGAAAGCTGTAAGTTAATCGAAACGTCGGGAAATAAAAAAAATAAAAATTAAAATCTGCCATAAAATCCATAAAAAAATTGTTATATTTCAATGTGCAACATTCGCGAAGATATAAGAAACCATCCTGCAAAACTAGCGAAGTGTGTATGTTTCTTTAGTTATTTGGCTTTATAATATAGCATATTGACAAAAAATAATTAAACACTTAATTACAGTTTCACACGGTGCCTAACACGAAGTTTGTTTATCTTCAATAAATTACGCTCTAATGATAATTACACCTATAAAATAATCGACATCTTAGAATTAAAATTTTATTCTCTCTCTGTGTTCTCAGAACACAACAATAAAACTGTAAGTGAATTTTAAGTTCCAATACACTGTAGGTATTTAAAGGCACTGTTTGCATTGCAACAAAAAATAAATCAGGAGACATATGTTCAGTTAAGTGTTTAAATAGGACCAGTAAAGTTTATTTGTACATAGTTTAGTAACGTCGAGCTTATTGCCTAAATCTTAAAGACTAACGGCCTTATTCAAAAATAGTTTGCTAACCTATTTAAGATATGCTTCGTCTTTTTCGCTCAAACTAAATTCGAAAGTCATTCGAAAGGGTCAAAACATTCTGTACATAAGGTTTAAAATTATCTATGAATAATTCACTAATTGACAACAATAATTATTATGGATGATTAAAGGCGTGTGTATTTGGAATGAATATAATATCTATCTTTATAATTAAATTTCAATCCGCATTTGATTTACATAACATGAATATTACATAGTAGCCTAATTGACGATGATAAAATTTAATAAAGTTTTTTATACCATTTAAATATTTCTATTGTTGCGTATGCATAATGAACTTCTAGTATTAATTAATTTATTGTTTGATCTTGTATATAAGTTTGCGTGGGTCGTGGTTATTCCCAGATATTCATAGTCGAATAATCCTCACACACGCATTTATAAATTGGGAGTCTTCGCATAAATTTTTGGTAGATCGTAGATATTAAATGGGTAAGTTTTTAAAGCTTTATTATCTAGATACCACTCAAACCTCTATATACGATACTAGTATATAAAGCTGAATATTTTGTTTGGTTGTTTGTTACCCTAATTTCAGGAATTACTGGTGTGAATTGAAATAATTGTTATGTGTTGGATAGGTCATTTATCGAGGAATGCTATAAGCTATATATCATCACGCTATGACCTATAGGAGGGAAGCAGTACTGAAAATTTAGCAAGTACTAGAAAATTTTCATTTTTTGCGTAGTCCGATCGGTCTATATTCTAAATTGATAGTCGGAATTGAATACTAGTTATCTGCACCCGGGCGGAGCCGGGTCGGACAGCTAGCCAGCTAGGTATAACAACGCTAGTGCTACAGTCTATACACACCACTATGTACCCAGAACCCCCAATAACCTCCAAATTGTATTAATCTCAAACTCCTAATATCACTTCAGTAATGTCTAGTTACAGATACAGCCTTCGTGGCGCAGTTGGTTAGACGCCGGCTGTAAATGTGAGGCTGCAGGATCCCCGATTTGTGTATCCGCAGGTATTTATGTCAGGTTTGGGTGTTTGTGAGACCGAAGTCTCTGGTAGTTCCTAATTTCACTGGTGGTAGGTCTCTTATATATGTGAGAGGCCATCTGGGTAGGTACCACCGCAATGTCTATTTCTCCCGTGAAACAACACTTCGTTAATGCACTGTTGTGTTTCGGATTGAAGGACATTGTAGCCAGTGTAAATACTGGACATATTGAGGTTTAATATCTTATGTCTCAGGATGGCGAGCGCAGTGGAATGTTGCTACTGTTTATGAGCGGTCGTATCGCTTACCATCAGGCGAACGGTTTGTTCGTCTCGTCATTCACAGCAATAAAAAAAAAATACCCATGCCATAATACTCGATTGCAGTGCGGGGTCAAGTCTATGTATGACTGTGACTATCGCCCAGTTTGTTGCTAATAAGGGAGGATTCTAACGAAGCGGTTCGTACCCGCCCCCGCCGCAGAAAAAACAAAACCACATTTTAAGAAGCGATTTATGCCCGTATTTTTCATATACATATATCTGCATTCGGCACGCCACGCCGGCCGGGTGTAGAATTCTCTGTTACACCTCCCAATTCAATAACAACTAGTTTTTTTAACGAATCATTTGAAGACCAAATTACGATTGCTTTTAAAACTTTCTGTCTCATATTCTACTCAAAAGGTGCAAGGTTATATGACAGTGTTATTTATTATTTATTTGCATAAATGTCCTATTGAGGACAATTATTTCAAATATAATAACAAAATATGACGTATTATTTTTATTTTTAAAATATTTTGCATAGTTATACCATTGAACTTACACATTAGCATAATATTATGAGATACCACGCTCATCATCACGCAATTTGACGCTGAGACTATTGCCAACAATAAGGCATTACTGAGATATTTTGGGCGTAAAATAACATTTTTAGAATAATAAATGGGCACAGATTTTGTTGAATAAATATTTAAATTATAAAAATATTTTATTTTGTTTGCACTTTGCAAGCGATGTCATGATGCATATTAAAATGTTATTATTTAATTCGTGTAATTCTTCTTCTTCTTCTTCTACCTAGCGTTATCCCGGCTGGTGCCAGGGTCCGCCTTCCGGCAAATTCTCCTCCATTTCGCCCGATCTTCAGCATCCTCAATAGTAAGGCCATTATTTAATTCGTGTAATTATTACACAAAATAATATTTGGTTTTATATTTATTTTTGTCTTTATGGAAATAGGTGTGTTACTTTGTATAAATGAATAAGGGTGAATTTCCTATGGCGCTTCGCTGCGTTTCGACTCTACGCTGGTAAGAGCAGCAGCTGTTCCATTATGCTGTATTTACACATTTAATAAGGTTCTGAAAACTCTTATGACCAACACGCACCAATGTGTAAATACATCAATCGTGGTAAACCTCCTTTGACTCATGTTAAAAAACCGACACTCGCGTCGATTGACGATGAGCTCACGCGACCCAAGTCAAACGCCCTGGTTACTCGCTTGTGTTAGTTTTTCATTCTGCCCATTATACCGGGTATCTCAAGACTGCTACCAAAAACGAAGCCGGATGGTAGTTTTAGTGACTAGAAACATAATGCAGCTAAAAATTTTGCAAAGAAACGCGACAATTATTTTTTATGATTTTTTAAATATCGTCATTTTTGGGTGGTAAATTCAAAGTTTTTGCTAAAATAATAGTTTAAATTATTTTATACCTTAAAGTATTTATAAATAAAAGGGTACACATTATTATTCTCGGAAAAAAATGTATTTACCACCCAAATATGGCCATAGGAAAAAATTAACAAAAAAAATTGACGCCTTTTTTTTGCAACTTTTTCTGTTGCATTGTGTCTGAAATCGTTTAAACTACCACCCGGCTTCGTTTTCGGTAGCAGTCTTGATATACCCTGTATATCGTATATATAGTATATATCGGTCAAAAATATCGTTGATCCCGAGACCGATACTGCTTAAAATTAATTGTAATTTTTTTTTGGGATTGTTCTTAAACATTTTTCTGTTTTATCCGGGCGACAGTTTTTTTTATAAAATAAGTTATTATTTTACAGATTGTGCACAGAGCCGAACACAAAAATATTTATTATTGGACTTCAAGTTAATTTCTCCAAGAACTCCGGGCCTGGGTCGCAATGATGGTCATATTTTAATAAAATATGTATTTTTCCCTACACAAAAACGTGGTTTTATCGAGGCATAATATAATCTTCGCACAAATACTAAGTTTTATAATAAAATTAACTTTCTTGTTTGCCACAGCCACAGATCACTCCCAATCTGTGGTTTGTAGTCACTAAAACTACCACCCGGCTTCGTTTTCGGTTCAAAACAAAACTATCGTAATGCGGTATCTATTGGAAGTGATCTGTGGCCGCAGCATAACATTTTATTCGTTCGTTTCTGTCATAAGAAATTTACTGCTGAACAAAGTTGCACGTAAAGCATGCCCCAATGACCTCCACATTTCGTGCCTCACATTAAATATTATTAACAACAAGTTTGGTTGTCATTTAGAGGAGCTTCCTATACTTGTATAATTCCTGAATATCTAAGTAACGATCTGGCTAAGGTTGCAGGAAGTCGCTGGATGCAGGCCGCTTCCATCAGGTCATTGTGGAGATCCTTGGGGGAGGCCTATGTTCAGCAGTGGACTTCCTGTGGCTGATATGACGATGATGATGTCCTAAGTAACAATAAATACCAAATATTTTTGATTTCAGATCAAGTATGAACGCGTTCATAATGCTTTGTCTGGTCGCCTTGGGTTCAAATGTATTGGCCGAGGCTGACGAAGATCTGTACGACTTGGTGGACATAAAGAAGATTCTAGAGAATGATGAAAAAACATTACTAGCCTTTAAGTGCCTCATGGATCTAGGCCCTTGTGGACCATATCAACTTCTCAGAGGTACAAACATTTTTTTTTGTATTTATGATTATGCCAATGTGACTTAGTCATAAATAAATAAATTGTTTGAGAACCGGCTGCGAAACAGAAGGCCGCGGGTTTGATCCCCGCACTAAGACAAATAGTTATATGTTTGGCTCACAATTCGCTATTTTTTTCTTTTTTTTAAATGGAGTAAGCGAGAATACGGTTGGCCTGATGGTAAGTGATCACTGCCGTCCATGAGCAACTGCAACCGCATATTTTATAGAGATGTGTTGCCAGCCTTTAAGGGAATACGCTCTTTTTGCCTTTATTTTTCTTGCGGCAGGCAAAAGGATATTTTGGCGATATTGCAACAAAATAAGCTACGTTAAAAGTAATTTATAGCCTCGTAAAATGTTGAAATACTAGCAACGAGGTTTTTCAAATTATAAAACCACACAGTGGCAATTATTTCTACATCTTACATTTACAAAGGAATACTTATTAACTTATAAAATGATTTACTCCTTCCAGATAAATTGCCCCATCTTCTGCATAACGGATGCCGCCATTGCACTCCAGAACACAAGGCAAAATATGCCTTATACATGAATATGTTTAATCGTAAGAATAGCGCTGCATACAACATGATGGTTGCTAAATATCCAGAACAAGTGTAAAAAATATATACAACATTTATTTATTTGACTTTCAACAAAATCATTCTCTGCAATTCCTTTAATAATAAAGTTTCGTTTCTTTTGAAGGGAAAATGTCGACTAATATTGGACATTTATAAGAGCATGGATTGGGTATAACTAAAATATTTTATTTATTAAAATATTATCATAAACTCGTTGTTTTCTTCTTTTTATTTGTTTTAAATAAGCAGACGCGTCTCTAGCCCATGTAGTGCCCATGTGCAATCATTGCCCCTAGCGCCCTCTAGTAAGTACGCGATCAAAATGGAATAGACCTTAAATGTTAGGATAGGTAAATTAGTTAGTTTCGTGCATGTTTTAAAGATATTATGTGAAACGGATCTTTTAAACGGAACATATAAGACGGGTGCAGGTTCATTTGAAAATTCCCGGCCAGCGTGCCAGTGGAGCTAGGCCGGCGCTCCCTAGAACGCTGCGTCTTTGTGCACCTCACACCCTGCACACCCGGTAAAAATGCCTTTGTAAATAGGGTCGGTATAGAAACATTCAAACCTGGAAAAGGATGATGTCAATTCGATGGTCTATTTTAGTACCAGAATTAAAATACATGTGGCTTCAGAAATAAAATTACATTGTTGTAATTTTTATTTTTAGGTACCTACCTTGCACTGTTCCTGTTCAAAAATAAGTATTTTGATACTAGATTTTTAGATATTAAACAATAAACATATTCTCACGATTAAAATTACCCTTGGTATTATTTTTATTTATTATCTTCAACAAAGATAATACAAAATAAGCTTTAATATTAGTCATTTTAAACATCATGCATTTTATTATTTTATTTCATATACATCCCATCAAAAACATCCTGTAAAAAAATTCCAAGTCTCGCAGCTCAGGTTTTCTACCGCAAAAAGTTGTGAGATGCATGTAATACCAAGTCGATTAATTTATTTAGTCCTTAAGGGACCTTCTATAGAAAGTTATTACGTTAGTTATTACCATATCAATATTAAAAATTCTTTACGTTTTAAATAAATGGATCGACTTGGCCATCGCATGAAAACATAATGTATCGTACAATTTATACATAATGCTACTGGCCAAGTCGATCTATTTATTCAAAACGTAAAGAATTTTTAATATTGATATGGTAATAACTAACGTAATAACTTTCTATAGAAGGTCCCTTAAGGACTAATTAAATTAATCGACTTGGTATTACATGCATCTCACAACTTTTTGCGGTAGAAAACCTGAGCTGCGAGACTTGGAATTTTTTTACAGGATGTTTTTGATGGGATCTCACGTCTTTTTGTAGAATCCTACTTTTTTTTCCTTTTCGGTACTTCTTACTTCTAGAATATCACTAACGATTTTTCTTAAAGCCTCTGTCTTATGGATTTTTCTTATTTTTGTAGGTATCAATTTATCACAAATATAGCGGATTTGATTATTAATGTTCTTTCTTTCATTGTAATTGATATTTTCGAGTTATTTAATCTATTTATTTGCAAGTTTTTCTTCGTCATGTTTTTCTAGAGAAATGTTGTACAGTTTCATGGGCTGAATACACCATTTCCCTCTCTATATCCCCTCCTATTATGCCTCATGTATATAGATATATATCTACAACTATTATTCCACTATCTACGGGTACAATGATTCATGAACTGCAAATGTAACTTTGTAATCCTATACATTTATATGGGATTACAAAGTTATTCACGCAGTTGGTCTATCTAGAAAACTAGACACAAATTATGAAATGTTTGAATTTTCCCTTACTTCAGACACTAAACAATAATTATATTCTAAATTTGAAGGTTCTATGTCTGCTAGAAGTGCCTTAGACTTTTGATGATCGGTCAGTCAGTCAGTGAGTGACAAAATTAAGAAAGTTTGACTAGTTACAATTTTTAAACTACTGGTTCAAATTGAATGAAATTTTAAATATACCGTGTTTACACAATGCCTACTTAGTAACTGAAAATACAGGCTTCTTGCTTTAACCACAACGAAGTTATGGGGGGTTGAAAATGGTCTGAATTGCTTCGAGAAAAGGATGTTACGGTCTATAGCTCGACTTGGAGGGGGCTCGGCCGCGCCCCCAGATAAACTGTATGAAGGCAGACTTAATGCCTGAGGCATTCTCCTGCATTTTCTATATAGGAGATCACAAAATGCAATATTACAACAGGAAGGAACTATGAAGTAACTTATTTATGAACTATTTTTCTTAATTTATTTTATATATGGTTGCCGACCTATAAAAACGTTCAGTAGGCACCCATAAAAGGTTGAAGAGGGCTATTCAAAGTTTAATATTCCGACATTAATTCACTCATAATTACATCGATCAATATACTAATTACGTATATTTTTAATATTGGCACATACAGAGGCTGGAATACACTTGGTGCAATGTGCAAACTGAGGAAAAACAAAAGTCAAGTATACACTGGCAAGATACGATTTTCTTTATATTTCGTAATATTTGGAAGTTAAATTATTCACGTGATATGTGGTCCTTGCCTCTCATGTATAAATCAGAATGTTTCTACCCTTATGGCAATTTTCTCTAGCATGCCCGTAAATACCTATCAATTTGTTTAATATTTTCAGCTTTCATATAAAATTAATTACAATTAGTGATTTTTTGCTTTTCATACAAATGTACAAAAAACTAACGTGGTGTGGCGCAAACAGTAGTGAATAGGCGCGATGTCGCTGCCGTTCTTATATCTTCTTTGTTCTTAGCCGTTTTTTTTTCTTATTTCTGAAGAAAAACATATTTTTCGCTGACGTGATTAAACGTTGTGACAATTAGCGTCATATTTTACGTTTTATTTTATTTTATTTTATCGTTGCTCCGCTGAAAGTGTTAATAAATTACATATAATTTATGACACTTAGTCAGGAAATTCAACCATAACCTTCCTATGAGTAGGTCGAAGGCGTCCTCATTTGTTTGTCTAACGCCCTTCTGGTTACCGAATGAGTCTCTGGCGACCTACACATAAGCGGGATAACCACCATAGAGACGCCGCGCCGCTATAACCAAATGAAAGGCAGATGACCGACAGCAGCGTCATCAGCGCACGAACATACGATCAGCGGACACCGCCTCACAAATTCAAATTTCCAAAATGTTCTGAGGGTAAAGTTGATTTTGCATTGACATACAGAATTGATGGCATCGAAAGGTAAATTTTATTCGTGTTCACCCTCCTTTACTTCTCAATGATTATTTTTCCATGATCTTTCATACATCTTGTAAAAAAAGGATAAGTCATTGTAGGATAAGTTATGTGTCATTATGAACATAGTAATTAGTAGGTAATGTAATTTCTATGTAAAGCAAGTTGTAAGGCAATTGGTAACATTTGTATATAAATGTCGGGACGAATGTTTTCCTCGTCTGTGTTCACCTGACATCCTGAGAAAATACTGGCTGGAAGGTAATGTACTTTAATCAGGTTTTATTGTCATCCGAAATATATTTAAAAAAATTGGTTAAGAGGACAGTGGGATGCTCTCAGTAAGTGGCTCGTTTCAAAGAGCTGATTTTTGTCGGTGGGTGGAATAGGTGGTAAAAGTTGATATTTGTCTACAAAAATTGTACACAAATCGAAATATCTGGCGTTTTCCCCTTTTGTGTATGTTTTAAATTGAAGAAGACCGCAACGGAAGAGCGTCGCTCTCTTTATGAATTTCATTGTGTTACTTATATAGTTCCTCTTTTATCCCGTTTATGGGTACCGTCTTTATTCAAAAAAGTATAAACCGTGGTCAGCAAAGTTCATACTGCGTCGATCACTATTATAAGTTTTCCACCATTGCTCACTACAATTGATATTGGGGTGAATTTAAGTATCCTACCAGTAAGCAGTTTTATCAGTTAAGCTTTTAATTTGTAAAAATCTTCAAAACTAAAGTAATTTTTTTCCACAGAAGTGAAAATGAAGGTGCTTGCGATTTTATTTTTGTTCGCGATCGGCGTTATGGCCGCGTCTGAGCGTGATGGAGACATCTACGACATGTTCGACGCTAAAGAGATTTTAGGAAATAAGGACTTGACTGCCAAAGCCGTCGATTGCCTCTTGGATAGAGCGCCTTGCGGAGACTTCCAACCTATTAAAGGTAGGATATAGATACATACGATGTTTTCTAGTCATTTCTAATAATTCCTCTATTATAATTTTTCAAAATGAATATTAAAGAACCTTGTTTCATATTATATTTAAATAATAATAGCACAAATCTCGTAACGGGTATGCAGCAGCCCCCATTGCGCAGTTTGTTACGACGTCGACTATGATGATATGACTATCGATATGGGAGGCCGCAGGTCGACTCTCTAACTAGATAAATAATAATGACTATTATATGATGATATAAACCTGCGCTTAGTGTTTTTCTCTTAACTTATGTAACAATTATACGGAAGCTAACCTTTTCTTATCTGTATTATAGCTTTAAAGTATCATTCGTCTAGACATTCAAGTTGTATTTATTTTACTCAAGATACAATTTGATCCTGATTAAAATGCTTTAGGGGTGTAACTAGTTTATTATAAAATATTTTCTATTGACTTTTATTTATTTATTTACTTAGGGCCATCAAACGGAGAATAAAATTAACAAAGTATACATTTATATGAATATAGATAAATTTTATCTCTTATAATAGACAGTCACAACATGACTACTATACAGAAGTAGCGAAGAATAAAAAACAATACAGAACAAATGAATAAAGTGTTCTATGTATTACTAACGTGACCATTTATTTTTTGTGCCAGAGCGGGACCTCACTGGAATTCAATAATAATAATAATACAGTTTTTAGTGTTTTACAAGCTTTTGTCATAGAAGACTGAATAACATAAAATCGTATTTTTGTATTTGTCGGCTGAACAAATTGTTTCAAACCATCGAGTTTCGTTTTTAGAGGTGTGAAACTCAGTACATGATTTATTTATATTTTATATTCGTAATCAGAATAAATTTCATTACTGCGACACTCACCTGTGTTTTATAACTTGTCCATATTTTGATAATGTGAGAAAAAACCTTTTTCGATAGGAGCGTTACTTTCAGGCAGATACGTAACGTACTCAATAATAATTGTGGAAAAGTTTATTAAGTCAAGATGTTTTTACGAAAGTGTAGGTATAATACGACCTCGCGGTTTTCAGTAGTAGTTCGGTAAAGCATTTCGAGCGGGAAATACATTTTAAATTATTATTTGGTCTGTTTGCAAAGCGGGACAATGTCGGCCTTGCTGGGGACACCGGGACAGACTTCCTGAAAGCGAATGTTATAAAAATACGTTATGTATTACGCTTATCCGAAAGCAGGAGTATTCTTATCTTCCGATGGAGTCATCTATATCATAAAACTAAACATAAAGCAATTGTATTATCATTTTTTGTAATCAAAAATAATTATAACTCACCTAAGACTCGGACTTTGGACCTTTTTTTTGGTGCACTATGGTCTATTCATTAGTCGTTTTTGTTTTGTTTTTATATTCGTTTTATTGATGCGATAGCAATTTATTTACCAAACATCAATAAATTATAATAAAACGGTACTTATGGCTATTGAACATTTGTTTACTATTACAATTTTTTCATAATATATTTGATAAAAAAATATTCGTCTTTGAAAAAGGCACTTAATTTAATTTTAAAGTATTTTATTAGACTCGTAGAAATCATCTTCCATATTTAAATAGTTTAACATTTTATGCATTCGCCACTAATAAATTGTATTGTTCTATTTCGCTTCAGACAAGGCACCACGTATCCTAAAATCGAACTGCGCTGATTGCACTCCTAAACAGAAGGCGGCTCACGAAGAGGCCCTGAAAATATTCGAAGAGAAATACAATGACGACTACAAGCAAGTCATTGCTAAATTTGTTTAACCGTTTAATTTGGTTATGAAATAAAATATAAAATTATTTTATAAAGGGTGTAATCAAGACTGCTACCGAAAACGAAGCCAGCTGGTAGTTTAAGTGACGTCAGACACAAAGCAACTAAACATTTTGCAAAATAAAGCTACTTTTTTATAATATTTTCCTATCGTCATATTTGGTTGGGATATAAATACATCGTATTTTCTAGAAACAATAGTGTTTGCCCTTTTATTTTTAAAAGTGCTAAGGTGCGTAAGGTTTTAAGTTATTACTAAGCAAAAACTATAGATTTAACAACCAAAACACATTGATATTTAAAAAAAAACACAAGAATTGTCGCATTTCTTTACGAATTTTTTTCTTGTATTGTGTTTGTTGTCACTAAAGATACGACCTGGCTTCGGTTTCGGTAGCAGTCTTGATATACCCTGTATTTAATTATGTATCTTAAGTCCTTTCTCAATTTACCTGTTTAATTTAGTTATGTACTTAAAAACTAATAAATTGTCTTTCGTGTTGCGTTTTTGTTTTCTTTTGTAACACAGCATAATGACGGACTTCTCGTAATAAATAATAAGACTAAGTACAGCAAAAGCATTTATAAAAATATACAAATAACTACACAAAACAGTCTCATATATAGTACTGAACCCTCATTGAAACAGACGTCTTGTACTGTGGGAACCTACAAGAGAGACTTTTGGGTCTCACAACACCCAGACTTTTCCGCCCATACCGTGCTGCAACTCCTGTTAGCCAAGATCATCAGTGACATGCAAAGAATTGACACCGAGCTCCGAAGCTCGGTAAGTCTGTTAAGGACTTTAGCTTGTCTTTAAACTTTAAATTAATTGGAAAGTAAAACACTTGGAACATAGATGTGTTGCCGGACAATCAAATCGGAAGGAGACTGGGAAGCAAAATAATGGAAAGAAATTGAATTGGCCATCCGACAATCTCATTCAACGAACGAAACGCGACAGAAATGTTGTGGCTTCACGTCGATCTCCTGTGAGACAGTGGTACCGAGACGAGCTTGCCTATTTACACTGAGTCATTTATTTGATTTTTTATTTTATTTATTTGAGGAAGATTTACATACAAGTAATATCTATTATTATTTAGTATAATGAACAGTTCAGTGCTAATTACAAATCTTCACCACTAGAGAAACATATGGGAATATATTGGGCTAAAAAATATAATTACTATGAGTGAGTAGAATAATTGCGTGTGTATGTTATATATATATATATATATATATATATATATATATATAGGGTGGTAGTTTAAGCGACTTCAGACACAATGCAACAGAAAAAGTTGCAAAAAAAAGCGTCAATTTTTTTTTTGTTATTTTTTTCCTATGGCCATTTTTGGGTGGTAAATACATTTTTTCCTAAAATAATAGTATATACCCTTTTATTTATAAATACTCTAAGGTATAAAAGAGTTTAAATTATTATTTTAGCAAAAACTATGGATTTACCACCCAAAAATGACGATATTTAAAAAATCATAAAAAAAAAATTGTCGCGTTTCTAGGCGAAATTTTTAATTGCATTGTGTTTGTAGTCACTAAAACTACCACCCGGCTTCGTTTTCGGTAGCAGTCTTGAGATACCCGGTATATATAATATTTAGTTTAAAGGTGTGTATTACTTATGTTAGTCTCTTTTATTTTAGTGTGTTCGATTCATATGAAAAACCTGTTATGTTAACGTTTGAGCAAAGAATCGATTAGCCAATAGTTTTTTAATATATTTTGAGGTAGTGCAAAACAAGTCTATTTCTTGTTGAAGTTGATTAAATGAGTATGGTGCTCCCAATGCGAATTTGTTTGCTCTATATTTAGTTTTGGCTTGTGGAACATGCAATATGGCTCTCTGTCTAAGTCTTAGGGTATTTGTTTTTAATGAGATCATAAAAAATAATTCTGGGCAATCAACTATTCCATTCGCAATTGTCATGAGATAGCAAACGTCATTCGCCTTCGCCTAATTTCGAGAGGTAAGAAGTGATATTTTCTGCACCTGTGATTGTAGTCGATTGATTGTTGGTTACATTTAAAATCGAGGAACTTAAGAAATCTCATTTGGATACTTTCGATTCTATGTTTATAGATGGTACTTATGGTTCCAAATTTGCGAAGCGTATTCTTAGTGACTCCGTACGTACGCACAATATAGTATTTTAATAGTTTTAATGTTCTGAAAATTTGACGGTCTTTAAGTCCTGATTCTTAAGTTTATATCCATTCGGTTAGGGATGCTCCTTCGGTCAGGGATGCTCCTATCTAGTGGTCATGGCCTGTCCTAGAATAGGTGTTACGAGTACGCGACCTCGGCCCCCGAGCTACTGTAGTCACCCTAACTTCCCTTCCGTGACTGCAATATCCATTCCTACAGACCATACTTTCCTTTTTTATTATGTCCTCTACCCATAAACACTATTTCCTTTTCCCGGTTGATGATGGGCAGCAGCGTCATCAGCGCGAGTCCCCTCCTACGCTCACCAACCCGCCTGCCAAGCGTGGCGAGTATTGGCATATACCATGTCGACACATAAATTGCCCAGGTCCCTAGTCCCCGGCAGCCCCACTATTCCTGGCGATGGTAGCAGCCATGGTTACGGTGGGGCAAGGTTGTGCTAAGAATCCCTGGTATGGCCCCGGCTACCACCCCCGACGACGACTGGCCCTGGTAACACACAACTTACGCCCTTTGAGGATAGACGAGAAGATTGTCGAACTGGAAGAAGAATTGAGCGGGTTACACTGGGACATTCTGGGGTTATCGGAAGTCCGAAGAATTGGGGAAGATACGATAACCCTGAAGTCTGGTAACCTGCTCTTCTACGACCAACAGTCCCGAGGAGGTGTCGGATTTCAAGTCCACAGGTCTCTCATCAACAACATCGTATTTTTTTTTTTTTTTTTTTTTATTGCATTGAATGGCGAGACGAGCAAGCCGTTCGCCTGATGGTAAGCGATACGACCGCTCATGAACAGCAGCAATATTCCACTGCGCTCGCCATCCTGAGACATAAGATGTTAAGTCTCAATATGTCCAGTAGTTGCTCTGGCTACAATGTCCTTCAATCCGAAACACAACAGTGCATTTAAGCAGTGTTGTTTCACGGGAGAAATAGACATTGCGGTGGTACCTACCCAGATGGTATATATATATCGTATCCATCGAAAGTGTGTCGAGCAGGGTAGTATACCTGATACGCGTCGACACACCCAGATGAAGAAGTAGAGGAGATGTATGAGGACATAAGTCGGGCCATACATACTTCGAAAACCTACTTCAATGTTGTTATGGGGGACTTCAACGCAAAGTTGGGCAAGAGAAGCGATGGAGAGTTGAAAGTGGGGAAATTTGAACAAGGGCAACGAAAACTCAGGGATCAGAGGCTGGCCGACTTTTTGGAAAAAGAGGGACTCTTTGCGATGAACTCTTTTTTCCAGTAGCCGCCACACAGGAAATGGACCTGGCTGAGTCCTGACGGTTTTACGAGAAACGAGATAGATTTCATCTTGACGACGAATAGACGGATGTTCAGTGATGTCTCTGTGATCAACAGGGTGAAAACCGGCAGTGATCACCGAATGGTTAGAGGCACATTGAATATCAACGTCCAATTAGTACGGCGTCGCTTGATGAAGTCTACGCTCCGACCTACTCGCGCCCATATTCAAAACCCCAGGAGCTTTCAACTTGAGCTGACAAATCACTTTGATTATTTAAAAGAAAACCTTGCGAGCTAAACAGCGGTTTGGCAGAAGCTGTCCATACGGTGGGATCAAAGTATTTCAGACCTCTCCGTAGAGATAGACCACAAAAACTCTCGATCCAAACTCTTGACCTCATGGCCGAACGTCGATCTTTGGCGCTGCAGTCTTCCGATGACGCCGAAGTATATAGACGGATCTGGAAGTCCTTGCGACACGATGTCCGTGCTCACAATACTGTGAGCATCAAAGAGACAATCAAGCGGAACAGAGGCTCCAAAGTGTTTGTAAGAGACTTGTCTATTGGGCAAAGCCAGTTATCTAGGCTGAAGACGGACGATGGCCGCGTGATATCGACGAGGGCAGAGGATTAAGAGAGATCGAGAGGTTCTACGGACAGCTTTACATCTCGGTGGCCGAACCTGCTGTTAGCTCGGCTGAAGACCCGAGAGCCGAGTTAATCCGACACTGTAGCGATGATATCCCGGCCTGTGTGAGATTGAGATGGCCCTGAAGCAACTTAAAAACAACAAAGCGCGGGGTGAGGACGGAATCACTTCAGAGCTTCTGAAAGCGGGCGGAATGCCGATACTGAAAATGCTTCAGAGGCTCTTCAACTTTGTTCTCCTCGAGGGCTCAACGCCGGAGGCATGTGAAAAGGTGATAACACTTTGCTGAAGAACTACAGGCCCATCTCGCTCCTGAGCCATGTCTATAAATTGTTTTCGAGGGTCATCACAAATCCTCTCGAACGCAGGTTTGATGACTTCCAGCCTCCCGAACAAGCCGGTTTCCGAAAAGGCTTTAGTACCATAGACCACATCCATACGCTTCGGCAAGTTATACAAAAAACCGAGGAATATAACTTGCCGCTTTGTTTAGCGTTTGTGGACTATGAGAAAGTCTTTGATTCGATCGAGACTTGGGCTGTGCTACAGTCTCTCCAGCGGTGCCATATCGACTATCGGTACATCGAAGTGTTGAGGAGTATATAAAACAACGCCACACATGTCGGTCCGAGTACAAGATCAGAGTACGAAGGCTATTCCACTACAAAGAGGCGTGAGACAGGGAGATGTCATATTTTCGAAACTGTTCATTGCCCCGCTGGAAAACGCCTTCAAGCTCTTGCAGTGGAAAGGATTCGGCATCAACATCAATGGCGAGTATATCACTCACCTTCGGTTTGCCGACGATATTGTAGCCTTGGCAGAATCGCTGGAAGACCTTAGCACTATGCTCGAAGACCTTAATCGGACATGGACATAACGAAGATCATGTTGAAAGTCCATGTTGTGCCCACCCTCATCGGTGTTGGGGGCTCGACTCTTGAAGTTGTTGACGAATATGTCTATTTAGGACAAGTGGTCCGATTAGGCAGGTCCAACTTCGAGAGAGAGGTCAATCGTTGAATCCAACTCGGTTGGGCAGCGTTCAGGAAACTTCGCGACGTTTTCTTGTCCAAAATACCTCAGTGCCTAAAATCGAAAGTCTTCGATAGTTGTGTGTGTGATGACATACGGCACCGAGACGTGGCTTCTCACTGTGGGCCTCATTAGAAGGCTCAAAGTCATTCAACGAGCGATGGAGAGGGCTATGCTCGTCTAGGGCTATCCCTACGAGATCGACTCAGAAATGAGGAGATCCGTAGGAGAACAAAGGTTACCGACATAGCCCAAAGGATTAGCAAGTTGAAGTGGCAGTGGGCCGGGCACATAGCTTGCAGAACCAATGGCCGTTGGGGCCGAAAGGTTCTAGAGTGGAGGCCACGTATAGGCAAGCGAAATGTCGGACGCCCGCCTACAAGGTGGACGGACGACCTGACTAAGTTTGCAGGAAGTCGCTGGATGCAGGCCGCTTCCAACAGATCGATGTGGAGATCGTTGGGGGAGGCCTATGTTCAGCAGTGGACTTCCTGTGGCTGAGATGATGATGAGATGATGACCCAAAGTTTTTTGGATCGTGTATATGAAATACCGGGTATCTCAAGACTGCTACCGAAAACGAAGCCGGGTGGTAGTTTTAGTGACTACAAACACAATGCAACTAAAAATTTCGCAATGAAACGCCACAATTATTTTTTATGATTTTTTAAATATCGTCATTTTTGGGTGGTAAATCCATAGTTTTTGCTAAAATAATAATTTAAACTCTTTTATACCTTAGATTTTTTATAAATAAAAAGGTATACACAATTATTTTAGGAAAAAATGCATTTATCACCCAAATATGGTCATAGGAAAAAAATACCAAAAAAAGAATTTGTCGCTTTTTTTCGCAACTTTTTCTGTTGCATTGTGTCTGAAGTCACCTAAACTACCACCCGGCTTCGTTTTCGGTAGCAGTCTTGATATACCCTGTATAAAAGCATTTCGACACATTAAGATCTAACTTATTATGAATGCAGTAACTTTCAAATTTATGGAGATCGGATTGGAGATTCTCAACATCCCCAGTTAGTTATCACTTTTAATATTTTCATGTCGTCAGCGAATAACACTATTTTCGAGTGATAAAAACAATGCTTGACGTCTGCAATAAATATATTAAAAAGCAGAGGTCCTAGGATAGAGCCTTGTGGTACACCGGATGGAATAGGAGCCCAGGCCGACGTGTAGCCAATTAGTACAACTGCTTGGCTACGGTTATCAATATACGATTCGCAGGGCCCCCGCTACCATATGTGCGAAGTGTGCAATACACACGGGCGCCATCCTTTAGGGGCGCCAAAATCCAGGGCCCAAAAAAAAGTTTGCCAAAAAAAAAACTAAAGTCATACATCCATCCATCAGCCAAAGGAAGTCCACTGCTGAACATAGGCCTCCCCCAATGATTTACACAGAGACCTGTTGAAGGCAGCCTGCATCCAGCGACGTCCCGCGACCTTTACCAGGTCGTCTGACCACCGTGTGGGTGGATGTCCTACACTGCGTTTTCCGCTACGAGCACTTTTCGACCCCATCGGTCATCAGTTCTCCGCGCTATGTGCCCATTGCCACTTCAACTTGCTCATCCGCTGGGCTATGTCGGTTATTTTAGTTCTCCTATGGATATCCTCATTTCTGATTCAATATCGTAGGGAAACCCCGAGCATAGCTCATAGCTCGTTGAGTGACTTTGAGCTTCCTAATAATGCCCATAGTGGGAGGCCAAGTCTCCGTGCCGTAAGTCATCACTGGCAACACACAAGTATCGAAGACTTTCGATTTAAGGCACTGAGGTATTTTGGACGAGAAGACGTCGCGTAGTTTCCCGAACGCTGCCCGACCGAATTGGATTCGACGATTGACCTCTCTCTCGAAGTTGGACCTGCCTAACCGGACCACTTGTCCTAAATAGACATATTCGTCAACAACTTCAAGAGTCGAGCTCCCAACACCGATTCGGGTGGGCACAACATGGACATTCGACATGATCTTCGTTTTGTCTATGTTCATTTTAAGACCCACCCGTTGGGAGACTCGATTGAGGTCTTCAAGCATAGTGCTAAGGTCTTCCAGCAATTCTGCCAAGACTACAATATCGTCGGCAAACCGAAGGTGAGTGATATACTCTCCGTTGATGTTGATGCCGAATCCTTTCCATTGCAAGAGCTTCAAGGCATTTTCCAGCGTGGCAGTGAACAGTTTCAGAGATATGACATCTCCCTGTCTCACGTCTCTCTGTAGTGGAATAGCTTTCGTACTCTGATCCTGTACTCGGACCGACATGGTGGCGCTGTTGAATATACACTTCAACACTTCGATGTACCGATAGTCGATATGGCACCGCTGGAGAGACTGTAGCACAGCCCAAGTCTCGATCAAATCAAAGGCTTTCTCATAGTCCACAAACGGTAAACAAAGCGGCAAGTTCTATTCCTCGGTTTTTTGTATAACTTGCCGAAGCGTATGGATATGGTCTATGGTACTAAAGCCTTTTCGGAAATCGGCTTGTTCGGGAGGCTGAAAGTCATCAAACCTGCGTTCGAGACGATTTGTGATGACCCTCGAAAACAACTTATAGACATGGCTCAGGAGCGAGATGGGCCTGTAGTTCATCAGCAAAGTGTTATCACCTTTTTTGAAAAACAAGACCACCACGCTCCTGCTCCATGCCTCCGGCGTTGAGCTCTCGAGAAGAACAGAATTGAAGAGCCTCTGAAGGACTTTCAGTATTGGCGTGCCGCCCGCTTTCAGAAGCTCTGAAGTGTTTCCGTCTTCGCCCGGCGCCTTGTTGTTTTTAAGTCGCTTCATTCTTCATTGGGCAACCGAGGTGTAAAGCTGTCCGTAGAACCTCTTGATCTCCCTTAATACCTCTGCCCTCGTCGATACCACGCGGCCGTCGTCCATCTTCAGCCTAGACAACTGGCTTTGCCCAATAGACAAGTCTCTTGCAAACACTTGGAACCTCCGTTCTCTATTTCTTGTGAGGCGGCTTCTGGTAAAAAGAGAGTCCTTACTGGTGGTAGGTCTCTGATATGTGAGAGGCCATCTGGGTAGGTACCACCGCAATGTCTATTTCTCCCGTGAAACAACACTGCGTAAATGCACTGTTGTGTTTCGGATTTAAGGACATTGTGCCAGAGTAACTACTGGACATATTGAGACTTAACATCATATGTCTCATGATGGCGAACGCAGTGGAATGTTACTACTGTTTATGAGCGGTCGTATCGTTTACCATCAGGCGAACGGCTTGCTCGTCTCGCCATTCAATGCAATAAAAAAAAAGTTCATCGAAAAGAATCCCTCTTTCTCATCATCATGTCCAAATTGCCCCACTTTCAACGCTGCATCACTGCTCTTGCCCAACTTTGCGTTGAAGTACCTCATAACAACATTGAAGTAGGTTTTGGAAGTATGTATGGCCCGACTTATATCCTCATACATCTCCTCTACTTCTTCATCTGGGTGTGTCGAGGTCGGCGCGTATACCTGTATGACCTTCAACGAATATCTTTTTGATATTCTGAGTATAAGGTATACTACCCTGCTCGACACACTTTCGATGGATACGATGTTGTTGATGACACGAAACCTGTGGACAAGAAATCCGACACCTCCTCGGGACTGTTGGTCGTCCCCCCGGTAGAAGAGCAGGTAACCAGACTTCAGAGTTATCGTATCCTCCCCTATTCTTCGGACAACAAAAAAAAAAAAAAAAATAATCAATTCATATAATAAAATCGTAACCGGTCGATGTCGATGTCGGTGTATAGAAGATATATGAGAATAACCTTTAGAGTTTTTTCATTACCTGATGATACTCACCCTGACCCTTTTAGTATTTTACAATATATATTTGAAAACAATTTAACATCCACCCTTTCAAATGTATGTATTTCACTAAGAATTCTTCTGACATTTCCTGTATCTGTAGCTTCTGGCGACCGATATTTGCAAAGTTAAAAATTATTTAAGGTCAACAACGCTTCAAGAAAGATTGTCTGGGCTAGCAATATTAGCCATTGAACAAGAAAATGTTGATGGTATAAATTTCAGCGATGTAATTAACGAATTTGCAAAAGCATAGTCTCGGAAAATTGCGCTACAGTAGCAAGAGTATTGTAGTAGTGACTTTACTACAACAGCTATTTTTTTATTTTTCTATTGTACCTAGATATCTTTTTTGATTTTATAATGAAGTTACCTAGGTATTTGTTATTAAAGTATCTGCATATTGTAGTATAATTAGGAAGTGATACTTATTTACGTGTTAATGAAAAAGCGCAAAACCTGACACGTTAACCTTATTTTGATTATAAAAGAATTACGAATATTATTTTGATTCAAATTTGACCCCTATTTTTATTAGTGGAATCGACTCTACTCACGATTATGAACAAACTAATTTTAGGTACTGCGCTTTCTCAATAACACGTATACATGAGTAACATGTAGACATGAGGCAATATTTCTGTTATTTGTTCCTAAAAAAATGTGATTTTTAGTTTTGGGTTATTTTCTTGTAATTATGAACAACGTGTCTGTGCCCCATTGTAAATGCTTTAAAATGAGTGTCAACAAGAATTCATTATTATTACTTCATTTTGATATTATAATCTACAAATACATATGACTTTAAAAGTTCAGTTCTTTGCTTTATTTCAAGCACCTACCTACCATAAAAAAAAGATAATTCAAAATGCCTTAAGGGGCGCCAAAAAATTTTTTCGCACACAGGCGCCAGTAGCCCTTACGGGGGCCCTGACGATTCGAACCACCTAAGTAAGTCACCGTGTATTCCTGCAGAAAGTAATTTCTTTAAGAGCAAAGAGTGATCGATGCGGTCAAAGCACTTGCTGTAGTCGGTGTATATCACGTCAACCTGAGCTCGTGAGTCCATGCCGGCTGATATAAAATTATTAGCCACAGATAAGTTGGAAACCGTCGATCGATTTCTGAAAAAGCCATGCTGTTCATCATCAAAAAAATGTTTGAGAGCGCTGTATACTTGATCATATACATTTTTTTCTAGTATTTTGGCAAACAAGTATAATTTGGATATTGGTCTGTAGTTTTTACTGACGTTATTACTGACATGTTATTACTGACAACAGCGTGTCTCTATCACATACATGTATATACATGCATAAACGTCACGCCTGTATTTCATAGGGGTAGGCAGATACTATGAATCTCTACTTTGCTCGATCCTGACATATTATTTTCGCTTTGTCTACATTCACTACTCTCTTTATGCATGCACCCTTGCGGAAGGTGAAATCGATTTGGTTGAAGTAGGTCCGATGGTCACTGTCAATCATACTCTCGATTGTAAAGAAGGCCTGGGTCCTGAGTCCTGTACATCGTAGTACATGGGCTTATAAAGATACAGGTCCGATGGGGTCGTTCCTACTACCTCTTTCATTCACACTCGCCTCATGTATCTGTTTTGTTAATCACCTTTTACATATCCTCTACATGCTAAATCATATTATCATTTCTTCCTCAATTCTCCTCTCTAAATCCTAAATCGAGCGATAAGACCGCCTTTTGTAATTTTTTTTTCTTGTCGTTTATTTCTGTATTATTAGTTTTAGGCTTAGAGTAATTACCTCTAGAGAGAGCCGAAATGTACTGTACATCGCAAAAATGAGACACACCGATACGAATTTCTTTATGTCAGAATGAGATGCAAAATAATGTTCTTGCAAAATAATGTCCGCGTTTAGTTGTTGGGCGAAAAAAGAATTTCGCCAGACAAAGCGACGTCGTTCAAGCAATAAAGCAACCTAATGTCATTGAAATAGGGTCTATTTTAAATCAAGGCCACAATATGGCGCTTATTTTCTTGTGTTGCTAGATATATGTAGCTATTGATGTCTCATGTGCGGTTACATCGTGAATCTCTCTAGAGGTAATTACTCTAAGGTTTTAGGTGTACAATGAAGTTTTAAATAAATAAATAAATCCTCTTTCACTTCATTCACTTTCCACAACATTTCATCACCTGTCACCACGCTGTCATGCACTTTATCCCGCAAACTCACACACGCTCTACCACATCACATATTAATTGCTAGTATCTCGTACCTATATTCTATCAGACTTTTTTGATTATATAACAGTTGTTTTGTCACAAATGAAAAAAAGTACTGATAATAATTATAACAAATTATACCTGTTAGGTTAAGCTGTGTTTTGTGTCCTGTATGAATATCACAGATGCATGAGAAACTTATGTTGAACAAGTAAATCATGTGATATATGATAAAATATATACATAGTAGTAGGTAATTAAATCTTGATTTTTTAAACATTTGAAAAATATACACGTTTTTATATGTATTTATTTATTTATTTAAAACTTCATTGTACACCTAAAACTAACAATACAGAAATAAAAGACAAGAAAAAAAATGTACAAAAGGCGGTCTTATCGCTCGAGGCGATCTCTTACGGCCGAGTGCAATACTCTGTCTGTCTTTTTCTACCCGTTAAAATCGCTAACTCTAGTATGAGTTCTGTCATTTTTCGGTTTCAATAATCGTAGACAGATGATTAAACATATCTATGATTTGTATCTATCAATGGGAGGGCTCTCGTTAAACATAGTTAGAAAATTCCATACAAATTAAAATATACGCGTTTCGATAACGATTCGAACTACTGTAGTTATTTGTGTTTAACTAGCTGTCAACGTTTTCTAATATCGCTGCAATATGGTGGATAATACATCGATTAACCAAGATATGTAGTATTTTTATGGAAAAAATCAGCAAAAAAAACTGACATTAATATATTCAGTGATGAAAGTGATAACGAAATGTTTAAAGCTGGTGTATTTGTCGCCGATTATAATTTATGAGAACCAAAAAAACTATGCGAATATTCTAGTTCAGAATTTATTTACAGATTTACTTTTTAGATGAAATAATACATCAGCTATTATGTTTATTTCTACATTTAAACCCAGCCTGCAAGGAACCTTCCTCCTGGTAAGCATACATATCAAATATTTCATTAAGTTTTATAAGTGTATTGAATTATTCCAAAATCATATATTCTATAATAAATGTAACAGCTCGGGAACAATAATGTGTCACTGTTCCATTAATTGCTGCTATCATTGTGGTTTTATGTACTGGGGAGAATGCATGTTCAGTAGGTAACTATTTTGGGTATCAAAAGCTACAGTCAGCCGAATCATTACTGATGTGCCTCGGGCTATAACTGAGCTATATTAGCAATATGTAAAAATATAAGACAACACACAGCATGAGCTTCATAAAATTGCAGTTTTCCCAAGAATCTTTGGTGCAATTCATTGCACATATTATATTCCCATAGAGCCACCTGGTTAGTAATGACTACCTTTAGATATATTAGGATTAATTAATAATTATGTATTAATATTGTCTATGATTTTAACATAAATCTTGGTATTATGTATCAGTTATCTGATCACAATGTATTAATCTTAATATTTTTATTTTTAGATTCAAATATAGGAGAAGAATTTAGGAAAATAAAGGCATTATTGTTCAAGAAATGTGTATTGCACAGTTACTTTTCATGAATGTATTGGAACGCTAGCCTGGGCCTCATGAAACTACTATATTTAACAACTCTGCTAAAAGGTATTTATCTCATACTTTATATTTTGAAAGAATTCAAATTCAAAATACTTTATTGTGGTACATAGGTGAAAGTGGTGTTATATTCAATTGTTTTGTGCAGCTATGACCCGCCATATTGGCAAATAATAATTTAAGATGCAACAAATATGACAATCAAGTTGGAAGAATGGTTAAGAGAATATATTAAGATTAATACATATTTTTGTGAGTAGTTTCCTAATAGTTCCCTATTTTCAAAAGGGTACAGCCTGATGGAAATCATCAAAACATATTTTCACTTTAAATCTTTTATTTTTTGTAAATAACATATTTATTTTCGTACAATGTGAAGGAGTTATACCGGGTATCTCAAGACTGCTACCGAAAACGAAGCCGGGTGGTAGTTTTAGTGGCTACAAACACAATGCAATTAAAAATTTCGCTTAGAAACGCGACAATTATTTTTTATGATTTTTTAAATATCGTCATTTTCGGGTGGTAAATCCATAGATTTTGCTAAAATAATAATTTAAACTCTCTTATATCTTAGAGTATTTATAAATTAAAGGGTATACACTATTATTTTAGGAAAAAATGTATTTACCACCAAAATATGGCAATAGGAAAAAAATTACAAAAAAAAAATTGTCGCTTTTTTTTGCAACTTTTTCTGTTGCATTGTGTCTGAAGTCGCTTAAACTACCACCCGGCTTCGTTTTCGGTAGCAGTCTTGATATACCCTGTATAATAAAATAGTAATAGATATCTAATTGGAGATAGTGCATATCCACATACTACTTTATTAACAACACTGCTCAATGTCTGCCATAGAGTATTGCAACAATGCGGCTCATATAAAAACAGAAATACTACTCAAAGTTACTATAATTAATATTTTGCTCTTCCATCTTTTACATCTTTCTTTCATCTTTATTTCAGGTCTTATGATGTTTGGAAAAGAAGATTTCCACACCATTCACTAAAAATAAGTCTTTTGGGATTGCACACAACTTTAAACATTATGAGTGCCACAGCGGTGTCAGATAATATTTGAAGAATGAAAAGCATTGCTGATGTGGAACATGAAATTGACATACCAAACACTGCTAGGTTAGACACAAATATTAATTACTTATTTTAAATTAAAAATAAAGTTTCAGAACTTTGTCAATAATAAAGATTAAAGATTTTTCACAAATTATCTTTGATATTTTATTTGCCCATAATACAATCTGCGGAAAAGGGGGTTCTTACATTTTATTTGTAAATACATTTTCATGTGATATATAAAATGTCTAACAGTTGTTTTCTCTATAACTAGTCATTACAATTTCGAAAACTTCTAGCATAGTAAGATCACCTGAATCAATTATTATTCTTAATTTGATTTATATTGTTTTAATTATAATAATATTCCTCAGTATTTCTTTGTAGATTAGCACTGAAATTATTTCAGGTCTTTAAAGTCAGATTGATTACAAAACTAAAGTAATGCAACTATGCAATGTTTTATTTTCACACTTTTCTTCGTATTTATAAATATTATGGTCTCTAATTCAATTTAAATTTGTAACTCTATCGCAGAAATAGGGCCGTAAAATTCATTTTTGAATTCATTCTTGTTGGTAAACATTGATCAAAACATTGATATTTGTAAACTTCTTTTTTACATTTGACATATCATAAATCAGTCATACGATGCGTTTTGTTGTTCTATGTAAGCTTTGTATGAATTTTTAATTTGCCATTATTTGTCACAATACTTACATTATTAATATATTTTAACGTTTTATTCTTCTAATTATACATTAATGATGATTTATGATAATTCCAAAATAAAGTTAATAATTAACCTAATAAATATTGACCTCAATTAAAAGTGCAAAAATTAAACGTTTGGGAGGAACGGTTCTTACCAGAGATATATGCAATATCTACGTTCAGCATTGTTAACCTAGTTTAGTTTTTGTTATCGAAACATCGGTTAAACCACAGTTAAACAAAGATAGAAGACACGTATTATCGGGGATAATTTTTACCGCTTAACTGTCAATATATTATTGAAACCGGCCGTTACAGACAACCAACCATGGGATGGATAAGAGAGAACGAAAGTTTTGGGGTACCATGAGGTGTACGTAAGGATAAATGGACATATATCTATAAGTATACATACATAAATAAATATTGTAACTAACATGTATCAACATTACACATAAAATAACCATGGTAACAAATATATATATATATATAAATATACACGCTATACATGCAAAAATTACATGCAATGTCTTCAGTTTAGTTGTGAAAGATCATGAGACCAATCTTTTGAATATGGGCAGCGACTCTGCCCGCCTCACTGCGACAGGTAATTAATTCCACAGCCTAGCAGCTTGTACAGTAAAAGATTTGTCATAAAGTGTAGTGGAATGCACTGGGATTTTAAGTGTTAAGTTCTCCGATGACCTCAGGGATCTTGAATGCGTATCATGAAGAAACTCGAATCGGTTATTAAGATACGGGGGAGAATGGGGATTCAAAAGTATAGAATAAAGAAGAGATAGAATATGGGTATTCCGGCGAAAACGAATGGGTAACCACATGAGCTTGTTACGGAATTCGGAGACGTGATCATATTTGCGCAATCCAAATATAAATCTAATATAAAAGTTTTGAAGGCGCTCAAGTTTATTAAGTTGTTCCTCAGTGAGATCAAGATAACTGGCATCCGCATAATCAAGGATGGGGAGCAGGAGGGATTGAGCATGCGATATTCTCGTGGCGATAGGTAGAAAATTGCGTAACCTCCGCAAGGACCCAGCCGAGGCGAATAGCTTCCTACTCAACTATCGAAGCTGGGGACCCCAGAAGAGAGATTTATCAAGAATAATACCTAGATTTTTCACTGTGTCGTTAAAAGGAATAGCTACATCATTGCAAGAGATTGGCGGTATAAGCGACCAGTTCAATCTAGACATCAACCTGGGGCTGCCGACAACAATGACCTGCGGTTTAACCGGGTTAACTTTAAGTCCAAACTCCTCACTCCAATTAGAGATGCGTCCAATGTCTTCATTAATAGCTAAAACAGCATCTTTCAGCTCATCTGGATAAGCATGAGAATATATTAGGAGATCATCTGCATAAAGGTGGTAGAAAGAACGAAGAGTATTAGTGATCAAGTTTATAAAAATAGAGAAGAGCAGAGGAGATAGCACGCCACACTGTGGAACGCCAGCCGAAATGGTGCACCAAGAAGATAACTTATCTTCAATACATATCCTCTGCCGGTGTCCGAACAGGTAACTACGAAACCAATCAACCGCACCTGGAGATATGTTAAGAGAAACCAGAACACTGAGTAATACATCAAAATCCACCGTGTTGAAAGCGTTGCTGAAGTCAAGCAGAGCTAAAACTGTCAGCATGCCTCTGTCCATCGCCGATCTGATGTCATCCGTAATATGAATAAGCGTTGTGGTAGTACTGTCTCCAGGATGAAAACCGGATTGGAAAGGGTATGTAGTATATCTAATAGGACTGGGGAGAGAATTACTTATAGTTGCCTTGATTAGGTACCTCGAAATTATGTTTTTTTTACAAACTACATGCTAGCCAGTAGTAGCAAAGGTTTTACGAGTCAAAGTTTCTTGTGTCTCGGATTTTCAGGTATTGTTTTCAAAGTCGTTGGCATACTTCTTCTAGACTCCCCCTATATACGCAAAAAGGGGCCTCAACGGTGTCCTCCGCTCTAAAAAATGGGGCAAACAGTTTGCCTGGCGGCCGCTAGGTTATATAGTTTTATATTTTGAGTTTTACACAAAGATTCCTTTGTAATACTTTGAACACTATTTGAAAATGTATTGTACGCTATTCAAAAGTTATTTCACGGATTAATTAATTGAAATATGATCTACTAGCCCATCACAGTCCATTTCAAAGAAAATCTTATTATGCATAGTTCTGCTATATGTCTTTTTATAGCATGTCCTTTGGAACTGTTTTTTAACGCCTACTTTTTATTTAGATTCAATAAAACGGAATAATACACCCAATATACTCATATTGGTTCCTCATCATTGTAAAAAGCTCGTTTTTTAATTACGTACTATGTACCCGTGTATCATTGTACATTTTTTATGTATTTATTTTATACGTATAAGTTGAATAAATGAATATACTTATTTTAAAAAATATATGTATTTGAAAAAAAAAAATTGAAAGAATTAATTGCTGATAAAAAAACAGTACTTTCCGTGGGCTCTTTTCATGAGAAGAAGCAAATTATTCCCTTCATTAATTCATGATTAATTAATGTTTTATTAGTCTATTACAATTAAGTAACAATACGGGTTGAGCTGTTCCATAATTATGCTTGGTATCACAGTAATGTTAGAAGAAATTATTTACCACTAAATATTTCTTCGTAATCAAACAATTTTTACAATTTCTGGGTTTCATAGTTGGATTACGTCACAAACCATATTTAGGAATTTAACACAATACCTGAACAGGAACAAGTCGGCAACATTGACCTTTTATATCACGATAATACTTTTTTCATATCTTCGATAAGTATAAATACTGATGTATAGAGTGCATCTTCATCCAGTGGCTATTGTCATCCGGTGCCGATCAAAGGTAAGATTATAATCGATTAATTACATGTTAGAATATTTTCTTTGTTATAAAGAGGATTCATGATGACTAATTGAGAGACCGGTTGGATAATTAATATATCTAGTTAGGCTTCTAAATTGCTGCGTTGAGGATTTGTTAATCAATTTAAACGGTAAAAAGATACTTATTCCGGTTCTGTTTTGTGAAAGGTTTTCAAGCTCTTATCATAATAAAAAATAAAACCATTAGGATAAATCGATCATCGTCTCGTGCACAAATTGTCCAAATGGCTGGTTTGTCGATTAAATAACAAAAATAAAGAACTCTATAATGCAATTTGGTTCCAAAGCAATAAAAAAAGGATATTGTTATTCAAATAGTTGGTGGTTGAGAGATGAAACGAATAGAAATTTTGCGCCAGAATACGAAAAAGATGTAAAAACTGTTCGTTTTCATACATGTTGTATATTATTTTCAAAATAGTGATGTATTCATCTCTCTCTCCCTTAAGCAACAGAAAATCAACTGTTAAACATAGACCTCCCCACAATCTCTATAGCGACCTTTTGCTTCCTATTCAACGTAACCAAGGTCATTGTATTGATATGACTGATGTTTTCTCAGGTGTAAACATGAAGACAATTGCAGTACTTTCCCTCTTCGCGGTGGCAGTAATGTCCCAACTTGCTCATGACGGAGACCTCTACGACAAGATCGACATGTTAGAACTTGTCAAAAATGATGAACGCAGGAATGCCGCCTTCGCTTGCCTTATGGACAAAGGCCCTTGCGCAGAATATCAGCTGATCAAAGGTACGTTCTTATGTGGGCAGAGACAATATTTGCAAATTACTGGTTCACAACAATGCATGTTTACCATAAAAAGAAGAACTAGATTTTATGATCTGTATCTGTTTCTGTACATATAGGTCCCACTGAAGGGCCTTCTCTACAAAAGAAAATACGATTTAGAGGGGTTTAGGCCTAGTCCACCACGCTGGTTTTATGTGATTTGGGTGACTCTATATGCCATAGACATTCTTACAAATTGCTATGGTAAGTAGGTATCCGTATGCCTTCCTTTGCCGTTATAGTATTTGGTAATGGATTATAAAGTATCAATAGGAACATCACTCTGAAATGTCAGAGGTGTACCCTGGAATTTGAATCTGCGACCACCGTATTCAAAGGTGTGTAATGGTAGGTGGTCGTTTGCCATCCGGCGGGCTGAGAGGCTCTCCGCCCTCACACCCGCCAATGTAGTTTCTGTAAGCCTGGATTAACAGAGGCAATTTAATGAACCGAGCGTTGCAGCCCAATGAGCCTCCGAGAATGTTGAACTTGTATTAACCTGCAACAAAATTTATGAATAGTAATATTATTAGGAGAATTTTCAGAGGATTTTAATCCTTTAGACTGAGTATCAGTTCGTTCTACTTACGTAGTGAATTTTTTTGTCATGCATTTGTATGGATTTTATTCTACAGATAGTGTTCCTCGAATTCTGAAGACTAACTGTGGTGACTGCAATCCTTCCCAAAAGGCGATATTCCTGGAAGCCTCAAAGTACTTGGACCAACACCATCCTGAACAATTTAAACAATTGAAGGCAAAATATGCCTAATTATGTATGAAAAATAATAAAATATTGATCTTTGAAGCTCAAGACATTTTATTTCACCAATTTTAAATGCTTACTATATTTACAAAAATATGAAAATTTGTTAACACCATTCGTCCTTTTTATACGCTTTAATTAACTTCACATGTATGTATGTATATAGGTATGTACATATGTTTGTATGTATGTAACGGAATCTTTCAAGTCGATTTTGATGTAATAATTTGAAAAACATATGATACTGTTTTATCCAGAATCTTCAGCTTTTTTTATAATTTTTTTTAAAAGTGGCTAATTTGCTCGCAGCCGGCTTTTATTGATAAGACAGCCGTAGATAGATGTTTCAATCGAAGTTGAAGTTCAAATCAAGTTGTATGACAAAGATATATTTTTTTACATGTTTTATTACTTTGGCTGTAGAAATGTGTCGTTAACTGTATCAGCACATTTTCGGCCACCACTGCAGGGCACAGGCCTCCTCCAATCGAGAATATAAGGGGATTGAGCCATTTAGTCCACAACTTTGGCCTAATGAGGGTTGGTGGACTTTATATACCATAAAAATTTCTTACAAACGCTATGGTATGCAAGTTACCTCACGATGTTTGTCCTTTACATTATAGGGCGTAGTGATTGACTATCAATACACACATTACTGTTTGTATGTAACAGAATCTTAGACATCGATTTTCGAACACTTCAACATGCGTGAATAATTTAAAGGAGTATGCACCATTCATAGTATCGGTAAAAAATAACGCTAATCCCGATGCCGATTCTGCTTAAAATTAATTAAGTATAGCATTTTTATTGGTTTGTCCTTAAATATATATAGATAGATACATTTAACATTATGCTCACAGAGTCGAAGGCAAAATAATATTTTTAATGAACTTGAAGTTTATTTCCCCAAGAACTCCGCTTCCGGGTCGCAATAATGTTTATATTTTTCAAATATAAATTATTCCTCACAAAAAAAAGTAGATTTTATCGCGGGACAAAAATGTTCATTCACACCGATACTAAGTTTCATTTGAAATGAGCATTCTCCTTTATATGATAAATTAAATACCGATTTTGTAAACATCTATGCCGATAACTATTAGTATTGCATTAAGGTTAAATGCACAAAAACTGGTTCCGTGTCTATTGTGATTTTTCTTTTGTATATGCACTAAGTTTACTTAAAAAAAAGCACATTTAGTAGGAATTAGGAACAAAAAATTTTAAATGAATTGATGTTTGTAATGAATGTATTTTTAAAGAAAAAATCTACCGGTGCTATTGTGTTACATGTATTCTCTGTATCAGCCCATATGCGTCCCACTGCAGGGCACGGGCCTCCTCTACAATCGAAAGTACGATTGAGAGTGGTTAGGCCATATAGTCCATCACGCTGGCCTAGTGCGGGTTGGCGGACTTACATACCATAGAATTTTTATAAATCGCTATGGTATGCAGGTTTCCTCACGATGTTTTCATTCACCGTTTTAGTGCGTGCTGATTGACTATCAATACACACATGACTCTGAAAAGTCAGAGGTGTGCCCTGAGATTCGAACCTGCAACCACCGTGAACATGTTGGCAGTCGCGTCTAGTCCGTTTACCAACAGGCCATAAATTTAATTTATTTTAATATAATTAATTAAAACATATAATTGAATTACAAACACCATTTACTGTTTTTTTTTATTTTAAGCATATTTGGCCCTAATTTCCTTAAGTTGATCACCGTGATTATCTTCCAAATATTTAGAAACTTCTACGAATACGGCCTTTTGGGCGGGGCTGCAATCACCACATTCATTTTTTAGTATACGAGGGACTGCGTCTGCCAAATAAAATTATTTTAAAGGTGTTAAAATTTAATTAAAACACAGACCAAGAGCCCGCAGCCGCTAGTCTTTCGTCATTTTATAAAAGCTGAAAGTTTGTCAGCGTATGTATGTATCACACAAATATATTTAATGTCTATGGTCTAGTTGTGTTTAGAGGGGAAAATGAAAATGATCGATCTGAAATGATAGGAATGTTATATCGGTACACCATGTACCACCCGGATGCTGATAAACTTTTCTGAAAATATTCTATTGCCTACGTTCATCGGGGATAATGTAGAAGTCTAATTGGAAAAAAATCTTTCAAATCGGTCCAGTAGTTTTAGAGCATATTCAATGCAAACAAGAAAATCTTTCGTCTTTATAATATTAGTTTAGACTAATTCGTCATATAAAATTATTCAATACATATGTAAACGTGAATTTTTTTAACACATAGTTTCATTATACATTAAGAGATGGCGCCACTTGAAAAATAGATCGCGGTATGGTTTGGTGCACAACGATACTATAAGTGTTCTGAGAGTAATATCTCCAACACATTTGACGTCTAGTTTATCTAGAAACAAAGATTTCTCTTGAAAGGGCGTAGACTGGCTAATAGTCTGGTCTAGGCCTATATAATACAAATAAAAAAATCTAAAGTAGAGTTGTGTTATAACAGGTCAAACTCAATATCTGTTCCTCCTGTTACTGTTCCTTCCAAATCACAGTTCCTAATAACTGTTCTTAAATAACAGCCTGTTATTTTTATATCATTTTGTATGTATGATTTCTTCTAGCGCTGCATATTGTATTTGTCAAATAAAATACTAGGTGCTTCTCGTTCTAGCAAAGGCCTATTCAGATGGTGTGAGGGAGACGGAACGTTATAACAAGTAACACGACCTAATTCAAGAAGTATTTTTTAAAGACGATTTGTTCGTACATGACTGCCAACTGTTTTTTTTCGCATAAATACTAGGTGTGTCTCGTTTTAACAAGTGACATTCGTGTGTACATTTAAAAGAGACGGGTGATAAGAACAGTTTTGTTAATACCAACTGTTATATTTTTAAGAACAGATTAGGCCTGAGGAACAGATATTTGTTAACAGTGAGAACAACTGTTATCTGTGATTTGCTTCTACCTGTTCTTTTGAACTGTTACGATAAATACGCATCACCCCTAATCTAAAGTCTAAACAGGATTCTGACTTAGTATCCACCAAATTCCATGGTATTCAGTATTGTAAATTGTAATTAGAAGTAGTGTTGAGTAGGACATGACTTAAAAAAGAGTTTGTAAGAGTAGCCTCATTTTTGTACTAAGCCAGTACAATGTCCCACTTCGATTGAGGTGAGGCGTACTGACGCTTGGCCATACGTAAGATAGTATTGTTAGCATGTGCGTCACTCCCTCTCGCTCTCATCCTATAATTAATTACGTAGAGTAACGAGTACCGGGACACCAAATATGAAGTAGTACACGTTAAAAAGTTGAGCCGCTCTTACATTTTGACGTCATGTACGGGACAAATGTACTGCTTCTTGTATGTCCTACTCAACACTAATTAGAAGACCGAGTTACCTTGGGCCCTACTATATTCATCCGAAACGATGTTCGAAACTTCGGACGATCGAAGTTTTTTAAATGATACGAATGTATCTACTTTGTAAAAGTTCGAATTTGTATAACGTAAATCTACGTCGTAACCATAAGTCTATGGTATTCATAATAAACAGTTTGAATTTTTCCAGTTAGCGCGGATGGCCAAATCCAAGACAATGAAGAATTTCGGAAATATGTGATTCACAAGCTCACGAGCCTCACGAGTCCAGTTTAATTGGAAACTGAAATTGCATAGATAATTTATCAAACATCAGTCATTCGTCGTTCGTTCCTCGCTGGAATTCAAAACCGACGATTTTGAAGAAAATAACACATGGAGTAGAAAATAATTATAGAGCTTACTTATTTATTACCCATTCGATAATGTCATTGTTATAGATCAAATTCCGGGAAGGAATGACATGGTATAGTGAAGGCAAATTTCCCTCGCTATTTTTGTAACAATAAATTATTAAACTGAAAATATTCTAAAACGGTAAATTATTTTCCTCTCACTTTTTATAATTGTACCCTTTATAATCATAATATACTGGTGAAATCAATATATAATATAATAATCTTAAAAAATAAACCAGTATTCCAAAAAATACTGATGAGCTGGCATTAATTACGTTGGACATACTATATCATTTTTTTTTTGTTCTGACAGTATCCGAAATAAATAGCCTGAGATATCTCAAACGTATATCTTTGGGTGGCGACTTAATAAGCAACATTTTTATCAAATGAAAAGCTTAATTTTCTTTTTTGTTTGTACATCCATAACTTATATTGATGTAATCGTACCCAAGTTGCTATGATTTATATGTATGTATATTTATTATTTCAATATCTCCTTTTTTACATCCAGTTATCATCTTTCATCTTGCATGGATCTGAATAAAATGTCTATTTTCTTTATTCTATATTTTTGGCATCATATTAATGCCATCTTGTAATATTACCTCGAATATCCTGATACTCTCCGCAAGGGCTTCTATCCATAATGCAATCAATTACCGCATTCCTAACTTCATCATCTTTAATCATTTTGATAACATCGAACTTGTCATAGATGTCCCCGTCATGTTCAAGCTTTGATAGTACTACCACCGCCCATAGGGAAAGTACTGCGAGTGTCAGGTCTATCATCTGTAAAAAAAAGTACTTCGGGCATTATCTGTACCAACCCTTATACGTTCCAACTCCCATTGCAGGGTACAAGCGTCCTCTATAAGTAGTTAGCGTGTCCGAGTTAGGTCATGTAATCCATAGCCAGGTATTGGTAAGGGCATTATAATAAAAGACTATTTGATAACCAGGAATATTTTGTAATTATACAACGAAGATACTAAGAAGATCAGGTGAAATGAGAAATACTGGGTTAGAAAATCCGACCCAGGTAGTTGAAATAAATTCAACCCTCAAGGCAAGAAAATCATATCTTCTTGTTTGAAATATATTTTAGTCTTTAAAACATTAGGAACAGCATTGCGACAATACTTCAACTAAGAAGAAGTTAATAAGGAAAGAAAATATTGGCTTATTGTAATTTCGTTCTATAGGAGAAATAAAGCAAATATGTATTTATTATTGGCAAAATAAGTTACAAAATAGTCGAGATGATTTGAAGTAATAGTATAAAAAGAACAACTTATATAAAATAACGAACAAAACGAAGCTAAATATTGCGCAAGGAAAGGTATCTCTCATTCAGCTAATATGCTGCAACACCACTTGACAAACATTGATTTTCATCGCTATGGCGCGCTGCAACATTGATTTTCGGTAAAATGAATACTTATACCAACACTTAACAGACAACACAATAAACTAAAAGGGGACTAAACAAGGATGAGAAATAAAATACTTTGGGCTTAAATTAAAATGATAGACAAAATTAATAAATAGTAACAAAATCTATCTATCTATATATATAAAAATGAAACCCGTTTCGCGTTGTCACGGCATCACGTGTGAACGGCTGAACCGATTTGGCTTATTTTGGTCTTGAAATATTCGTAAAAGATCTGGCAAGGTTTTAGGAGTGAGAAAAATTGGAAAATTTCTAAGGAAGATACTAAAAACCTTTTTTTTGGGTATCGTTCAAGCGTGATGCGTCCATCCAATATAGGATGATCTTTGTTTATTTGACGGGAGACGTAAAAGACGGTCCAGCTTCAACACCATCCAACGTAAAATGATCTATCTTTCCATTGTCTTTCATTGACGGCTGACGAAATAGAACAAAATTCAAAAAATGTGTACAACGTGTATATAATATTATCTAGATACGGCGTCTTGCGCGTAAATTTGTTAAATGTAAAATAAAACGATGTTCATATCTACCAAAATAGCTTTTTTTTAGATTATTGCAACAGTTTTAAACAAGGTATACTCTATCGAAGCGTTTTGCCAGAGTACACCAAAATATATCTAATTATAATTTTTCGTTTTCATAAACGATATTGTCTTTTGAATTGATACTTTTAGATGCGCTGGGGGACAAATTTAAATTCCGCATTAGTATTGTTTTCAGACTCAAGTATAAAAAAAAATGGTACGTTGATGCCGTATCTAGACATTATAATGAAACGATATGCAGTTTTATATTTTTAAATATTTGTTTTATTACTTACGTCACCTGGTAAGGCAGTATGAAGGTTTTATTAATTTGTATATGGTAACGTACTAGACGCGACTGCCAACAAGTTTACGATGGTCACGGGTTCAAATCTCAGGGCACACCTCTGACTTATCGGATTAATTTCTACGTCAAATAAAATCCGCCAACCCGCACTAAGGCAGCGGGGTGGACAATATCTTCTTCTTCTATAATATAAAAATGAATCGCAAAATGTGTTGGTAAGCGCAAAACTCAACAACACCTGGACCAATTTGGCCAATTCTTTTTTTTTTTTAATGTTTATTATTATACTTTATTACTAACAAAAAGTAATGGCGTGCAATATTATTTGGAAAAACAGCATTTTGGTGCTGAATTAAGGGAAGGAATATTGGATGAACAACGAAAAACGCTTAAGTTTTTAATGTCAAAATTTCATAAGGCAATCTTTATATGTACATGTATATGGAGAGACGGGATATAATAGAGTGGAAGGTACGGGAGAGGACTGGGATAGCTGACAGATTTGATAGGACCAAATGTAAATGCACGTTATAAGACGGGATGGATAATAAAGAGAAAGGACGGGACGGATCGGGAAGAGATTGAACAGACGGATGAGACGGGATTGAACCGGACAGTAGGACAGCTACGTCAAGTTTAGGTATACAAGAGTTTATAGGAAAAATAACATGTATTTGGTGTGGAGTGGAATCAAAAAATATATGCACCCAGGCGAAGCTGGGCCGGGCCGCTAGTATTAAATAAACAAAGAACAACAGGACATAGTAATATTCTACTTTTAAAAAAGAAAAATACATATGACCAAAATTCTTACCTTTGATCGGCAATTAATGAAAACAGCAATTTACTACAAATGCTCACGATGGTTCAATATGTATAGTCAAATGAGCGAGGTATGAAAAAGAGACAATTATTGTGTTATAAAAAATCGATGTTACTTGCAGAGTTATGACACTTAGGCATTCTATCTAATTCCTAATATTTCATATGAGGAGTTCAGTTGGTATTTGAATAAATAGTTAATATTGAGATACCGTCCGTCAAGACAATAAACAATAAAAAACATTACACGCAACATTTTTAAAATTATATAATTAATGAAGAATGTATCTTAATTTCTACGCGTGCTACGCGATGAGTCTCTCATATACATATGAGAGGCCACATGGGTACACTGCAATTTCTGTATCTTCCACGAAACATCAGTGTAACACTGTTGTGTTTTGGTTTGAAGTACTTGCAGCCTGAGTGTCTATTGCACATATAGACACTTTACATATTATATCCCAGCATGGCGAGAGCAGTAGAATGCCCAGCATTGCTAATATCCATGAGCGGTCATATCGCTTACTATCAGGTGATTAGCATTGAACAAAATAACTCGTCTTTTCATAAAAACAAAATTATAATATTTAATATTGAAATAGTAGAAGTAGTTCGTAAAAGAATAAATGATGTCTTCTCTAAGAATATCTACAGTAGTCGATTGGAAGTGGCCTGAAAAATTATAATTACTGTTATGTTCTTACCAGGGGTTACGCTATGAAACGATAGGAATTTCAAATGTTAGGATCTCGTACGTAACATTTCACTAATGTGCCTAGACTAGACTAGACTAGACTCCACTGTTGAATTGCCCAAATGTTGGATTCCTCTATCGTACGTCGCAATCATAGACTAATTTTGGAGAAAATAATAAGTATAATAGAGAATAGTATTCATTTTTACAAGTGCAAGTCTTAAATCGAACTCCAGAAGTTGAAAATACGAACATTCAAAGTTGGTATCGTTTTTATAGTTTGACTAGTCGCGGCTGCCAACATGTTTACGGTGGTCGCGGTTTCGAATCCCAGGGCACACATCTGACTTTTCCGAGTCATGTGTGTATTGATAGTCAATAATCACGCACTAAAACGGTGAAGGAAAACATCGTGACGAAACCTGCATACCATAGTGATTTATTGGAATTTCTATGGTATGTAAGTCCGCCAACCCGCACTAGGCCAGCGTGGTGGACTATATGGCCTGACCACTTTCAATCATACTCTCGATTGTAAAGGAGGCCCGTGCCCTGCAGTGGGACATATGCTTCTTTGCCTCCTTAGTTGTATAAATAATCCTGCATCAAACGCAGGAAGTGCTTTTAATCAGCAGTGGGCTCCAGCGTGGTGGACTATATGGCCTAATCACTCTCAATCGTAGTCCCGATTGTAGAGGAAGTATGTAGGTGCTCTGCAGTGGGACGAATATGAGCTGATATTCCGGACTGCCATTGGCTGAAGATTATGATTAAAACACTTACCAAAACTATAAAGGATCATTTGTTCTGGGGCTCTATAGCAGACTGCATAAGCTGTTCTTAAGAACGTCGTTTTTATCAATTTTTGTTTTGTTACGGGACAAGAAATGTGTAATTTAAACGTTTTATTTAAATTAACTTTATAAAACAAGATATTTTCATTTATTTATTTGGTGTCAAACAAGCATTACTGTTATAAAAACATGCACCCAAGAAATAGGACCCGCCCACGTGATCAATAGTTTTAGTAGATGAAAAATATGCTTTTCACTATGACGAAGCATTAATATATTTGGCGTAGTGTTGCACTTTATTAAATCTTAATAAAAAACGACGTTTAAAAACGCATTTAAAGAACGTGCTATAAACACTTTTGTTAGCAGCAATGAACATTTTTAGGTATTGTATAAAATAGTTAAATTGTTATCTTTTTTTTTTATTATTATTATTATTATTTTTATTTTTTTTATTATATAAAAATAAGTCGGGTTTTCCTTCCTGACGCTATAACTCCAGAACGTACCAACCGATTTGGCTGATTTTGGTCTTGAAATATTTGTGGAAGTCCTGGGAAGGTTTAAGGAGTGAGAAAAATTGGAAAATTTCTAAGGAAGATACTAAAAACCTTTTTTTTGGGTATTGTTCAAGCGTGACGCGACCAGCCAATATAGGATGATCTTTGTTTATTTGACGGGAGACGTAAAAGACGGTCAAGCTTCAACTACCATCCAACGTAAGATGATCTATCTTTCCATTGTCTTTAATTGACGGCTGACGAAATAGAATAAAATTCAAAAAAATTGTACATCGTGTATATAATATTATCTAGATACGGCGTCTTGCGCGTAATTTTGTTAAATATATAATAAAACGATGTTCATATCTACCAAAATAGCCCATTGTTTTTTGAGATTATTGCAACAGTTTTAAACAAGGTATACTCTATCGAAGCGTTTTGCCGGAGTACTCTAAAATTCATCTAATTATAATTTTTCGTTTTCATAAAGGACATTTTTTTTGAATTGATACTTTTAGATGCGCTGGGGGAACAATTTAAATTCCGCATTAGTACTGTTTTCGCAAAATGTGTTGGTAAGCGCGTAACTCAACAACGTCTGGACCAATTTGGCCAATTCTTTTTTTATATGTTGTTGTTGTTGTCCTCCACGACGTGTCCATCGACAGCGACACCTGGCTATACTCTGGAGTGCGCTCGAATGTGACGGGCGAACCCGAATTTGGTGGTAAAAGTGCGGTTACATAATAAGCAGCATAGTTGGCCCACTGTATTATATGTATAGTTATAAGTCCGCTTGGGTTGGGTCTTTCTTAATTGGCGTTTGGTATCGAGACTTTCAAGACGCAGTGCTTCAAAATTTCATACACCATCAGCGACAGATCTACGCCAGCCTGGACGTTCCCGCGAGATTTGTTTTTATATGTACACGTATATGGAGAGACGGGATATAATAGAGTGGAAGGTACGGGAGAGGGCTGGGATAGCTGACAGATTTGATAGGACGAAATGTAAATGCACGTTATAAGACGGGATGGATAATAAAGAGAAAGGATGGGACCGATCGGGAAGAGACTGAACAGACGGACGAGACGGGATTTTTTTTTCGTTCGCCTGATGGTAAGCGATACGACCGCTCATAAACAGTAGCAACATTCCACTGTGCACGCCATCCTGAGACAAAAGATGTTAAGTCTCAATATGTCCAGTAGTTGCTCTGGCTACAATGTCCTTCAATCCGAAAAACAACAATGCATTTAAGCAGTGTTGTTTCACGGGAGACATAGACATTGCGGTGGTACCTACCCAGATGGCCTCTCACATATGAAATTGAGCCGGACAGTAGGATAGCGACGTCAAGTTTAGGTATACAAGACTTTATACGAAAAATAACATGTATTTGGTGTGGAGTGGAATCAAAAAATATATGCACCCAGGCGAAGATGGGTCAGGCTATTTTACTATGCTTAAAAAATGAATATAATAAATATTATATAATCATATATTAACTAAGCCACGGCGGAGCGTGGCGGGTCAGCTAGTGTAAGATAAAATCTGGACTATAAGTCTTACTCTTTATGTTATCATGTTATGGTGATAAATGTTGATATCTTTATATATAAAAATGAATCGCAAAATGTGTTGGTAACCGCATAATTCAACAACGCCTGGACCAATTTGGCTGATTTTGGTCTTGAAATATTCGTGGAAGTCCTGGGAAGGTTTTAGGGGTGAGAAAAATAAGAAAATTTCTGAGGAAGATACTAAAAACCTTTTTTTTGGGTATCGTTCAAGCGTGATGCGTCCAGCCAGTATAGGATGATCTTTGTTTATTTGACGGGAGACGTAAAAGACGGTCCAGCTTCAACTACCACCCAACGTAAAATGATCTATCTTTCCATTGTCTTTCATTGACGGCTGACGAAATAGAACAAAATTCAAAAAATGTGTACATCGTGTATACAATATTATCTAGATACGGCGTCTTGCGCATAATTTTGTTAAATGTAAATTAAAACGATGTCCACATCTACCAAAATCGCCCATTGTTTTTTGAGATTATTGCAACAGTTTTAAACAAGGTATACTCTATCGTCGTTAGGTCAGGGATGCTCCTATCTAGTGGTCATGGCCTGTCCTAGTATAGGTGCTACGAGTACGCGACCTCGGCCCCCGAGCTACTGCAGTCACCTTAACTTCCCGTCCGTGACTGCAGTATCCACTCCCTCAGGCCATACTCTCCTTTCCTATAACATCCTCTACCCACAAATCCTATTTCCTTTCCCCGGTTAATGGCGGGCAGCAGCGTCATTAACGCCAGTCCCCTACTGCGCTCGCCAACCCGCCTGCCAAGCGTGGCGAGTAACGGCAAATACCCCCACAATGGCGACACAAATAGAAGAAGCTCAAAGTCACTCAACGAGCTATGGAGAGGGCTATGCTCGGGGTTTCCCTACGAGATCGAATCAGAAATGAGGACATCCGTAGGAGAACTAAAATAACCGACATAGCCCACCGGATTAGCAAGTTCAAGTGGCAATGGGCAGGGCACATAGCGCGGAGATCTGATGACCGATGGGGTCGGAAAGTGCTCGAATGGAGGCCGCGTAGCGGAAAGCGCAGCGTAGGACGTCCACCCACAAGATGGTCCGACGACCTGGTAAAGGTCGCGGGACGTCGCTGGATGCAGGCTGCCTCCAACAGGTCTCTGTGGAAATCATTGGGGGAGGCCTATGTTCAGCAGTGGACTTCCTTTGGCTGATGGATGGATGGATGGATGGATACTCTATCGAAGCGTTTTGCCGGAGTACACCAAAATATATCTAATTATAATTTTTCGTTTTCATAAACGACATTGTTTTTGAATTGATACTTTTAGATGCGCTGGGGGACATATTTAAATTTCGCATTAATATTGTTTTTAGACTCAAGAATAAAAAGAATATTGGTACGTTGATGCCGTATCTAGACATTATAACGAAACGATATGCAGTTTTATATTTTTAAATATTTGTTCTATTACTTACGTCACCTGGTAAGGCAGTATGAAGGTTTTATTAATTTGTATATGGTAACGTACTAGACGCGACTGCCAACAAGTTAACGATGGTTACGGGTTCATATCCCAGGGCACACCTCTGACTTTTCGGATTAAATTCTACGTGAAATAAAATCCGCCAACCCGCACTAAGCCAGCAGGGTGGACTATAATATCTTCTTCTATAATATAAAAATGAATCGCAAAATGTGTTGGTAAGCGCATACCTCAACAACGCCTGGACCAATTTGGCCAATTCTTTTTTTAAATTGTTATTATTACTTTATTACTAACAAAAAGTAATGGCGTGCAATATTATTAGGAAAAACAGCATTTTGGTGCTGAAATAAGGGACGGAATATTGGATGGACAATAAAAAACGCTAAAGTTTTTAATGTCAAAATTTCATAAGGCAATCTTTATATGTACATGTATATGGAGAGACGGGATATAATAGAGTGGAAGGTACGGGAGAGGGCTGGGATAGCTGACAGATTTGATAGGACGAAATTTAAATGCACGTTATAAGACGGGATGGATAATAAAAGAGAAAGGACGGGACGGATCGGGAAGAGACTGAACAGACGGATGAGACGGGATTGAGCCAGACAGTAGGATAGCTATGTCAAGTTTAGGTATACAAGAGATTAATACGAAAAATAACATGTATTTGGTGTGGAGTGGAATTAAAAAATATATGCACCCAGGCGAAGCTGGGTCGGGCCGCTAGTTTTTAATAGAGAAGTGTCCAAGATTTGATTTTGAATAGTATTTAATGGTTCCCAAAAAATATCGTTCATAAAACATAGATTCGAAAACAGCATCAAAATTAGTTGTAAAATTACTAAGATATTAATATTTTTAATACTGCGTTGGGGACACTAGTTTTCTATTTTTATTACGTGTGCACCTTATGCAAGATGACGTCATGTCGGGCATGTTGCATTCTTTTATATTACTACCAACTTTTATACACGTGTAACTTGCTTTATTACTATTTTAAGAATTTTTCCTGATCATTATTAGGAGTAACGTATTCGATGTAAACAATAATAAAATTTGAGGACACTAGCCTATAATGCATGCATTGTGGGTAGCATGATACTTGTAGCTCTCAGAATAGCGACTACCACTTACCATGATATAATTTTGTAAACCTAAGACGTGTGCCATGTGTAGGGATCAGAGGGTCTAATTCCAGTTTTGTGCAGGACGATATTGGGTCTTTCTGAGACATAATATCTCCCTGTCTACACGAACATCACTACTGAACTTAGTTAGTTTAGTGTACAAACAATTTGAGACAATAACAGAATATCAAAACAATTAGTGGTAGATCTCTCACACGTGGAAGGCTGCTTGGGTAAATACCAGTGCAATGTCTATTTCCCACGTTGCAATAAGGTCCTTCAAACCGTGCACACTTTTACATTGCTTTTTGACGAGAGAAATATACATTGCTGTGGTTCTTACCCAGGCGGCCTCTCACAGAAACCTACTACCTTGTCATCTGAATTGATGTTCCAGCGAATTTTTATAAGTTAAAAGCTTGCGATTTCGTAAACATAGTATTAGGATTAATATTATTTAATTAGTAAACGTTTATATAGGGCAATAATTACATTTATAAAAGTTTCTCAAGAACATAAAGTATTGATAAAATATTTTCTTAATAAGCTAATTGGGATCGCAATGCAAAAATTCGTATATACAAGCAAAATATATTTTGCGAGGCCTTTTGAAAATTCAAATTACCTACATTAATTAGTCTCAACGACATTACGGGTCCTCCTTGCTCTATATCAAGACTAAGATCAAGATAAGATGTTTTTTTTAATTCTAGCACAGCATAGTGACTGCACTGCATGTAATGGTTAGCGCTAATGCCGTCCAGACAGAATATCGAAAAGTATCAGGCAGCGGCGGTCCAATGTCAATCGATCCAATTAGGCCCGCCAGCTGAGATGCTTCTTCACATTACGGCGGCAGGACCCATGGTTATAATATAGGTCAGCTTAAAGGTTTTTATAGCTCTATCTTTTTAATTAATTACTTAAAAGCTTCCCACAAAACGGTAGATGTTAGTGTTATAGTATACCGGGTATATCAAGAGTGCTACCGAAAACGAAGCCGGATGGTAGTTTTAGTGACTACAAACAGAATGCAACTAAAAATTTCGCAAAGAAACTCGACAATTATTGTTTATGTTTTTTTAAATATCGTCATTTTTGGGTGATAAATCCATATTTTTTGCTAAAATAATAATTAAAACTCTTTTATACCTTCGAGTATTTATAAATAAAAGGGTATACATTATTATTCTAGGAAAAAAATGTATTTACCACCCAAATATGGCAATAGGAAAAAAATTACAAAAAAAAATTGTCGCTTTTTTTTGCAACTTTTTCTGTTGCATTATGTCTGAAATCGCTTAAACTACCACCCGGCTTCGTTTTCGGTAGCAGTCTTGATATACCCTGTATAAATGCTAGTTATATTTCACCGTTACAGTGCGTGCTGTTAACTGTGAAGGAAAACATTGTGAGGAAACATGCATACCATAGCGATTTGTAAAGAATTTCTACGATATATAAAGTCCGCCAAACCGCGCTAACCCAGTGTGGTGGACTGTATAACATAATGACTCTCAATCGTGCTCTTGATTGTGTTGATATAGAAGATCACAAAACTAAAAACACCGCACAATTTCATAACATTATTATATTTTAAAAAAAGTACAAATCATAATGACTTAATATTGCCATATTACCATTATTAGCGTATGAGGTATGAAAAGATTGCTAGTATATAATATCGTTTTCTTAAAGTTAAATTTCATTATTTATTATATAATAGCGATCTCCGGAATTAAAATACCCATTTTGGTTAATATTAAATCTTTTTTATTATACTTTCAGAAAGTGTATTCATTCTTTTCTAAAAAGGTTATATACAATTGAGGTCATAACGCATCTTTAGAATTAGAGACTAAATCCAAAAAATTGTTTTTTTTTTTAAATCTCATTTTGTCTCAAATTGACCTATCGAGCCGTTATTAAAGAAGGACCTATTGACGCATGAAAGGTAGAAAGATGTATAAATCGGTCTTCTAGATGTATCTTTCATAGGTAAAAAAATTCTTATGTTACAAATCTTTAGTGAAAGTTTCCCAAAAAATTAGATTTTTTAGGTAGGTCACTCGAATTCTAAAGGCGCGATAAGTCTATTACTACTAATTTTGCCCATAATACTTTTTGGGAAACAATTGGCTAGTCCGACTAGACCGCTAATTGATGTGTTTATATGAAATGTAATTCTTAGTATCATGTATTTGGTGAACTTCATTGTCCATAAAAATAAATACTATCTTAGATACATACATCATAAACTATTTTCTAATAGTACGATCGTTTCCGCAGTCGACTTTTAAGTTCCTTCGTAATCTGTAAATAATGAAATATTGCAATATCAATTTCATGAAGACTACATAATTCCATTACATTCTCTGTTAAACAAGCTTTCAGGTATGATAAGAAGGCAAATTATAAAATAAATTAAGTACATATAAAATAATATGCGAACTGGATAGCCACTTTTTCGAGCAGTGAACTTTTTGTGCATCAAATAGCAATCTGATTCTTATCAATATCACGCGCCTCACAGAATTATAATTGCATCAGTCATGAAATTGCTATCCGGTGATATTTCTATATCGTACCTACTCACACTTTGCAGAGGTATTTGCAAAGCCCAGATCACAAATGGCTTTAGTTCTACAAGGCTGTCGGTAATCACTGCCAGTACATTTGGTTTAATAATTTAATACAATTAATATTTACCGTCACATCCATCAGCTGCACATAAGAAATAACGCCGGGTTCTCATCCATTGTCATCGGCCATCAGTTGCACCACCTTCACCAACAATGCCTTCGCCTTACAGCCATTAGCCGCCTTCAACTGTCTTCATACGCGAAGCCTTTAGCTGTACCATCTTCCACCAGCTGTCATTATCTGCACAAATTACATTAAATATTATTAATTTTAGAACATTACTATTTTTTTTAAAGCTGCATTCGTCCTCAGACGCACAGCCAGCGCTAGCCATGCACACTTCGCTCATAGTCACCAGAGGGCGCCAGGGGAGCGCCGCCACAGGACATCTTCTACCAGCTTTGATGCCGACTGCAGACACGCAGTTGACTCCAACAAGGCCTTCAGCATCTGAGAATTATTTTAATGCTGACTCGAAACAAAATACAGACTAATATGAAATTCGTGCCCACAAATACAATTGTACCTCAAAATCTTGAGTTATTGTATCTACAGGAGCGTAGGCTGCGAACAAGGTGTTACTAAATCTGCATACCGCAGTGCCCAATTTCATGGTTAAGTGAAAACAAACTTCGATATACTAAATTGGTTTTATACATACATGTTGAACTGGGAACCTCCATTTCTATGCTCGATTTCATCATCGCCAAAGTTAATCGGGTCACGTCGCTGTTCCAAAATTCCATGATTTGATTCCTTCCTTGTGGTCATCGAATAGTATTTACTGCACCATCTACTTACATTTCCAATGTACTTTAATCTTATTAAACGACACTTATTTTTCCCATACGTTACTTTTTCTTATCTTCATGTTCCAATTACAATTCTTTTTCATCTACGGCTTCGTTCTTCGTACGAACGTGGCCACACCCAGTATATCATTGAATGTGATCAACATTGTGATTAAAATGGCTGTTCCAATACAGCCAGTTCCGCGCAGGTGTAATGATGTATTGATTCATGTCTTTTGAGTAATGGCGACGACACGTATCCACGCGCAGACGCTTTGACCTAAAATTGGGTTTAACAGCTGCACTCAAGATTTTAAAGTTTTATGTTTAGTTCAAATACAATACTGTTCGTACGATGGATTAGAAATTAAAAGGTAGTTTGAATATTACAATTGCATTTGTTGCTCGCAGTCATAATTTCGATTGTAGCGGAGGCCCGTGTTCTGCAGCGGGACTGATATGGCTTCATACATGTACATTGTACAGATACTCGAATGGGACTTCATAGATTATATTTGTAAATTTTTTAGAGTTCAAGTACCATGGATTATAACTTTATAGTTAAGTACTGATGATAACATAAATGTTAAAAATTCATTTGAACTATTGTGCGGTGTTGTGCACTGCGGATTTTCGCAACTGTTTCTCTTCTCACGGATGCGATTGTTCTTGACGTCCTTCTATGATCAAGATTACAATTTTCAGACAAACCAACACGCGAAGGCGTATTGAAAATTTTAAAAATAAATCTATAAAAGACACAAACTATTGAGCACAAAATATTGGAACACCTTTTTGACTTTAGTGCTGTTTTACATTCGTTTCTTCTAAGGTAGTTGAATATCATCTTAAAGATTTTCATCGTTTATTTTAAGGATCCATTAAGGTACATGGCTATTTTTTTTAAGTACAGAATGTATTCTAATCATAACTTCCTAAAATTTGAATATCTTATTACATCTGCTATCAAACGGAAAATATATAAGTATTATACCCAGAGCCCGTGAGTCCGTAACCTTCGTTTTATAAAAGTATACAATTTTTATTAAATAGAAGGTATGCTTTAAAGAAAAGTGATTTTGATTATCGATTTAACTTTTCACAATTTAAATTTGGTCATAATCGTCCACAATTTTTAGCCACTTTCAGTATAGTCAAGTAGATTAAAATACCTGCTGAAAACACTGCCCATCATCATCTCTGAAATCATTGCGTGTTTTCCCCCTTACGATGCATGAACAATAAAATGGTTTTTGTGGACATAAAGTGGTGTCAAGGCATCATCTTCTTTTAATGATGGCGGAGTAGTATCATCACGCGTAGCTTCGCTACGAAAAATTCAAAATTTGTAATTGGGTTTTAAACGTACTTTTTTATATTTTATCATCATATCATAGACTGCTCATACAACAAAGATTGAAATTGTAAAATATTTCCTTACACTTTCACATTTGCAACAGAAACACTATTCGATGAACTTTACAAAATGGATGGCATTTCCCGTGTCGGGAGTGTGCCGTATAACGAGTATTTAGACTTAAGGCATAGACAACATGAGTCTGCGCTATAGGATTAAGCTAAGGTAGAAGCCGGATACTGTCGGCATTTTATGCAGTGGTTTTTTTCATATTTTGAACACAAATGTAGTAATTACGTCGGATACAACATAGTTCCAATAGAATTGTGCGAACGGTGGCTCAAAGTGGGAATTATAAATATATTTTTAAATATCTGCAGAAAATATGTTGTTTATAAAGATTAAGTGCTATGTGTACTGACTTCTCATAAGAGCTCTTTAATTGCCAACATGACCAATAAATACTTATATACTTTCATTTCATTATCATTGCTTCAGCACTGATCTAAGTATTGTTTGTGAATACGGGTCCTGAGTAATGGAATAAAGCTCCACAATAAAAATAAAATACGTCAATCACTAGCACCAGACTTTAATTGTAAGATTTATATAATTCTTTTATTCATATTTGGCCTTCAATTTATCCCATTGTTCTTTGTGATGCTCCGCCATATACTGAACACATTTTTCGTAAACTGACTTTTGTGATGGATTGCAGTCACTGCAAAAAGTTTTCATGAGGCGGGGTAGGTATTGCATCTAAAAAAGTAGGTAATTTTAATCAATGAAAAAATATGTTGACTAAAAAATGCCAGCGGTATTAAGTCCATCTACACAATTTTATTGTATGAAGTTTAATAAAATAAAAATATTAGGTTGACCTGGAATCTTGTAGAAAAGTTATAAAATATATACTTAATAAATAGTTTGAAAAACTAAAGAAACACGCTTTATGAAAGCCGAGAATACATTAATATTAATCCATTTTCTTTTTTCTAATCTTCATCATCATCATTTCAGCCACAGGAAGTCCACTACTGGACATAGGCCTCCCCCAAAAATCTCCCCAATAACCTGTTGGGAGCGGCTTGCATACAGCGACTTCGTGCAACTTTAGCCAGGTCGTCCGTCCATCTTGTTGGCGGGCGTCCAACATTCCGCTTGCCTGTACGTCTAATCTAATTTTCTAATCATACTCATTAATAATTATTATTGCTTTTAAGTTGGAGTTTTTACGAAACAGTGCCTCTTTAGCTCCTTAAACTGATAATATTTTTTATTTTTACTAAAAACGGCTATGATATTCAACTAAGGCAGCAGGCGTACAAATCACCCACTAACAATAACTACCAAAAAAATGAAATTCCTGAAGTTCCTAGTAATGATAATCTGACAATATTTTTTATTATTGTCATCGGTGACCTTGATAATTAAGCAAACTGATCAATCCGATGTAAGTCTAAAAGAGTTCTAAAATGGACTTGGAAGATTATGTTACTTACATTATGATACATGATCTTACTATATACTTACATTTCAAAATCTCAAATCCTTCGCAAGGCCCTTGTTCCATGAGACAGTTATACGCAGCAGTTCTTTGGGTATTGTTTTGAATGAGTTCGTAAATGTCGAATTTATCATAGAGGTCGCCGTCGTGCTCAAGTTGTGACAGCACTGCCATTACGCACAGAAAAAGTACTGCCAGTGTCTTCATGTTTATATGATATATTCTGCAATAAGAAACATATTATATACATATTTATATATTATAATATACATATTAACTAATTTATATTATTATCTACATCAATAAGACGAGGTTTGCTTGCAATTATCGCTTTAGATTTAATGCAAAAATAATTTTGATCACCGTCTCCTGATTATTTTATTCTATACACACATATCTAAAATGCGCAAACATGTTGATTGGGAATAAATACTACAACAGTTTTTGGAAGTAGAAACGGTGGTTATATGGAAGGTAATTAATTCCATAGTTTAGGGACTGCTTCGCATACTGAACCACCACTGCAACTTATGTAAGTCAGGAAGTGATATGAAAAACTTGATACCGAGCAGGAGCACTGAATCTCGCCAAAATTTATAAGAACTACTTTGTATTTAAATCTGGATGAATTTGAAAGAAATAACTTGAATATTATGAATAAAATGTAGGGTAATAATAAATAATTGTCCATTTCTATTCATTGCAAACAATAAAACAAATCATTACAGGATTGATGTTGTATACATCTAAAATCTAAATCGTACTAACATACAAGATGTTCACAAAACTACTGTAATGCTCACCTTTAATCACCAATGGCTGATAACTAAAACTGAATATACTCTGTTGATAATTTCGTATTTATAGTTAAGTAAAAAATACGTCCAAAGCTCTATGAATCAAAATGATAAAACAAACAATTAAAAAGATTGACGTCTGAGATAAGGAACATACCTATACAAACGTAGGAGTGTTAAAGTAAAATCAGTAAAATCCCGTGATTCAGATTCAGACTAGGATATTATATTTTCTAAAAATTATTAAGTTTAGTTGGGATTAATAATCTATTTTACCATAATATAAATAAATAAATAAATAAATAATACCTAACAGTTACATACATAGTCCTAACCCTACACTAAACTTGAGTCTTGTGTCATAGGTGTCAGGAACTACAAGAGACTTTTCGGTCGAACAAACATCTAGACCGGAAACAAATACCTGTGGATCAGACAAATATTTGTCTCGGTGCGGTTATTGACCCACGGGCTCACGTTTCACCCCCAGAGTTAAACCGACTGTGCCACGGAGGCTGTCTTTAGTATATTATGTACGTAAAACATACATACGAGTATATCGATATGTACGAGTATATCCTTTCCAGTGCCATGATATTACACTTCTCATTATCAGATTTTTTTAGCTACGTAGGTAAAAAACGAATGCCATGGGCTCCATTAGTGTCGTGTGTTTCAGATTTATGTATTTTTCTTAATATTACATTATGTGGATTTGTATAATAAATTAATTTTCAAAAGTGGTAAAGTTGTTGAAAGTCATGACGCAGCATGAATGCGTAGGCTCGTCCTGGGCGGTACCACTAGTGTGACATCTTAGTTGTCGCATGATGCTCAGCGAGTGAGATAACCGGATGCCCAATACCCCTTTCCTTTTCTCAATCTTTTTCCTTATAGCGCCCTAATTTTATGGGCTGACAGCACATAATCACCCACTGCTGAATACGGTACAGAACTTGAGGGCACGCATGAAGGGAATTAAGCCCTAGTCCACTACGTCGAGTACACAGGCAGATTTCACATAGAAAATCTTTTTAAGATATATGGTATGCATTTTTCTCGCTCTGTTTGCTCTAACATAAGGTCGAAAATCGATCTCCAACCTCTCTGAGTATTTTTCGCACTACATTATAATTTGGAATTGGGCATTCACGTCCACAAATGTACCTGTACATATCAGTTGACAGTTGGTTTTAAATAGAACCAGTTTTAGATTACTCCATATTATATTCAATAAATTACAATTATTTTAAAGTGTTTTTTTTTATTAACTTGAATTCTTACAATACAATGTTGCATTCCTACAATTCTCATCTCATGGTTATTTGTTTTAAAAATCCAGTGTTGGGATTTTACAAGGAATAAATGTACGTACACATTAACTTATAATCTACCGATAGACGCGACGCATCATAGAAAGTATTTGTCCTATATTTGTCAAAGCTCAGTAGCGACATATAGTACGTTTACATGAATATTATAAATTATGATCAAAGATTATTAGAAAGACAAGACAGTTCAAATCAATTATAGCTTTTCCTAATATACTGCCTAAGTATGAATGCTGTCATAGCAATTATATATTTTGTAATGATTTTTTATTTACGTAAATAATTCATGAAAATTATCTAAACTAAACTAAAATCCCAACAAAAACATCCTTAAAAAAAATCCAAGTCTCGCAGCTCAGTTTTTCTACCGCAAAAAGTTGTGAGATCCATGTAATACCAAGTCACACAACTATCGAAGACTTTCGATTTAAGGCACTGAGGTATTTTGGACGAGAAGACGTCGCGTAGTTTCCCGAACGCTGCCCAACCGAGTTGGATTCGACGATTGACATCTCTCTCGAAGTTGGACCTGCCTAACCGGACCACTTGTCCTAAATAGACATATTCGTCAACAACTTCAAGAGTCGAGCCCCCAACACCAATGGGGGTGGGCACAACATGGAAATTCGACATGATCTTCGTTTTGTCCATGTTCATTTTAAGACCCACCTGTTGGGAGACTCGATTGAGGTCTTCGAGCATAGTGCTAAGGTCTTCCAGCGATTCTGCCAAGACTACAATATCGTCGGCAAACCGAAGGTGAGTGATATACTCGCCGTTGATGTTGATGCCGAATCCTTTCCATTGCAAGAGCTTGAAGGCATTTTCCAGCGCGGCAGTGAACAGTTTCGGAGATATGACAGCTCCCTGTCTCACGCCTCTCTGTAGTGGAATAGCCTTCGTACTCTGATCTTGTACTCGGACCGACATGGTGGCGTTGTTGTATATACACTTCAACACTTCGATGTACCGATAGTCGATATGGCACCGCTGGAGAGACTGTAGCACAGCCCAAGTCTCGATCGAATCAAAGGCTTTCTCATAGTCCACAAACGCTAAACAAAGCGGCAAGTTATATTCCTCGGTTTTTTGTATAACTTGCCGAAGCGTATGGATGTGGTCTATGGTACTAAAGCCTTTTCGGAAACCGGCTTGTTCGGCCTTCTGTTATGCCTCATATACAGGGTGGACAAGAAAACGGCGCACCTGCTAATATACATTATAGTATATGGTGAAGGCATCTTAATTAATACGGATTTGCATGGCGCTAGCGAATATTAAGAAAGATGCCGAGAAAAAAAAAACTAACCTTACATATGCTAACCCTTAACACATTACGCTAAAGTGATTGAACCTTACAACTGAACGGTAGACACTCAACAATAAATAAGCATAGCTCATTATTTACTTATAAGTCCTGCGATTGTGTACATAACGCTCAGGGTACATAAAAAGGATATTAAATTAATACTATCAACAGTCACATACATGGGTACTAACCCCACACTAAGATACAAATCTTGTGTCGCGGGGATTAGAAAAATAATTATGGTTCATGGAAATTATTTGTCTCGGGGCAGAAACCGAACCCGCGGTCTCTCATTTCACAGGCAGTTCTTACCAACTGTTTCACGGAGGCCGTCGGTGACTCATATGGGCTGGTTAGTTGTCATTAATGACCACTAAAATAGTTAACTGACCTTGTAATGTAAACCGTAATGGCCTTGATAGGCAACGATGGAAGCGCAGGATCCGCCAAAACCCGCACGAAAACACTGTCACAGTTTGGTAGCACAAATCACTTTTTCTTTTACATTTCACATAACACAAGTTACATCAAAAGCTATCAAATTGGGTAATGTTCAAAGCATAGTGAAATTAATAAAATTTACTCAAAATAACTGAAAACGAATTTACAATAATATGCACACGACTAATACATGCACACGCGATCGCAATCCGAATCCAACTAATAAAAAATAAATTATTATTTTGATTTTTGAAAGATAAAGGCCTGTTCACATTAGATACAAAGCTTTCCTATTTGAGTTCATAATAATTCAAGTGAACAATTAGTATTAGTACTGTATCAGCTCATATACGTGCCACTGCAGGGCACGGGGTCTCCAGTGCAGTAAATTAGTGGTTAGTGTTTATTGATTTCACTAATTTTATTTCACAGAAGTCTCATATGTAAATTCTATGCTGTAATGGTAGACGACATTTCTCTAGGTATAAGAATTTAGAAGAAATTTTATTACTTTAAAGTAACATTATTTTCAAAACACATTAAAGTAATGTTAAATACAATAATAAGCAAAATTAAATAGGCAATTTGTAACTGACTGGATCGGTTGATGACATATTTAAATAATATTATAAGCTCTTGAGCAAGTAAGGACCATTCTATCAGTCCAATAAGATCTTTTTTTTAACGTAACTTTTATATCGGAATAGGTACTTAATCAAATTAAGTTATATCAAGTGTGTAGTATGAACACACCTCAAGATGTCGGTCTTCTTTTGCAAAATGCTAAAAGTTACCGACAAAGACATTGCCGCCTTTCGGCTCGCGCTCACAAAGGGCGGCGGCAACCTCAAAGGAAGAATAATCGAGCCGCGTTGGATCCGACGAAGTACACTATGACCGGCGGCTTCCTTTGACTAATAGGGCCGAATTGGCCATCATTTTAAAAATATTATTTTTTATTAATCAGTGTCATCAGATTATTTTTACAATGAATATTAATAATTTAGATATTTTAAATGTTATGTAGGTATTACGAAAACTTTTCTAATTAGAATTAAATTCGCAATCTTACATGATTTAAGCGATGACCAATGTGATTTCTTGGTGTCTTTCAGTTTGGATTTGTGACACTAAGGAAAATAATGAAAAACAAAATAATAGTCAATCCATACACGATGCAACTGCACCTAAAGTTATTATGTTGTTAATTTATTGACGCTTAAATCTGAGTACGTCCCTGTTTAACTGATTGATTTATTTGAAATGAAACAAAAAATATCCTTTTTTGAAGTTAGAGAAGGATAAATTATACAGCTAAGAGTTCATGACCTTACCCATGTGTAAACAACGGTTAAAGCGATGTCTAAGAAAGTTTTGATGCTGTTAAAAATGGTTTTCGTGGTATATTTCGTTAACCGTTCAATTAATGACGAAACGGAAAAAAAAGTATGTGTTTAAATTTTGTTCTTCATCTATTCCAACTGGTTTTATGCGAAAAAGTGGTAATTAAACTGAAAACTTTAAACGGTCATAACTTCAAAACGGATAGGTATTTTCCAAATATTATTTTTTTATTACGATATTAATATTATGCCCTTGTACCCGACTGAGCAAGTGCGCCATTTTTTTGCGCTCCCTGTATATAGATACCTATCTACAACTACTATTCCATTATATACGGGTACAACGACTCATTAACTGCAAATGTAACTTTGTAATCCTATACATTTATATGGGATTACAAAGTTATTCACGCAGTTGGTGTATCTCGAAAACTGGATAGAAATTATGAAATGTTTAAATTTTCCCTTAATTTAGACACTAAATACTAATTATATTCTAAATTTGAAGGTTCTATGTCTGCTAGAAGTGCCTAAGACTTTTGATGATCGGTCAGTCAGTCAGTGAGTGACAAAATTAAGAAAGTTTGACAAGTTATAATTCTTAAACTACTGGTTCAAATTGAATGAAATTTTAAATATACCGTGTTTACACAATGCCTGCTTAGTAAATTCAGGCTTCTTGCTTTAACCACAACGAGGTTATGGGGGATTGAAAATTGTCTGAATTGCTTCGAGAAAAGGATGGTACGACTGTGCCGCTTTTTAGCTCGACTTGGAGGGGGCACTGCCGTGCCTCCAGATACAATGCTGCAGTCCTAGAATTTTCTTCCCAAACCAAATTATTAGTTTTGAAAATTCAGTTTTGGCCTTTGATAAGGAATAAATTTATATGTAATAAATTTATGACAGGTGGTTATATAATGGGTAATTAATTAAGTTTTTCTGACCCAAAACCGTTCATAAATATAGTTAATCACGCAATCTTGACAGTTTAATATTAATTGTTTCATGAAATACTCGTAAATCAGAAAAAATACGTCAAAAGCTCTGATGCATCTAAATTATAAAAGACACAATTTAAAAGACGTATTTTATAAATAAATTTCAATGCTATTTAGGCCCAACATTATATAATAAGATTAATAAAATCATAAAAATTTGCTCGCTCAATAAACATCAGTGCAAAAAACGAATTACAACTTGGCTAAAAACTACAAGCTACAATGATATAGAAGCTTTGTTCACAATAATAAAATAATTTAAGCCACACTTTTATTTACCTATATTAAACCATTATTTAATGTTTTGATCGTATCACCTAAGTTAACTGTTTGTTATTGGTATAAATAGCCAAATAATAAATGAAATCATTATAGCAATCACAAAAAATAAAAAATTGTCATCACTATAACAATACTAAAAAATTTGTAACTAATTAAGTACCCAAGTTCACAGTTTTAGTGGAACTTGATTATCACATGTAATAATTGTAATACGGCGGTAGTTGTGAATTGTAACATTTTAGTTATACCCCAAAATAGTGTTACCGCTCAGTTAATTGTTCTTGTTATATAAATTGTTACAATGTGTTCAAATTATGTAAGTGTATTTTTATAGACATTAACGTTGGTAATATGCATATACGAAAAATTGTGTATTGTGATTGGTGTCACTGGAAGTCGCTGTCGTCTAAGGCACAGGCACGGCCTAGTTTAGTCGACAGTGGTCACTAGTAATAAGATTACATAATGAGTTATACATTGTATGCATAACATAATTATAAGGTATGTACTCTAATACTTTTGGTGTCAAATAAAAATAAATACAAAAATACAAATACAAAAGATGGAGGTCTGAAAAAAATTACAGACCTATACATACATATATCTATATCAGCCCACGTCTACCCCGTGGTGGGTATAGGCCTCCCCATTTGCAAGCCACATGTTTCTCTCCTGTGCCTGGCGAATCCACTGTTTTCCTGCGACTCTCACGATGTCATCTGGCCATCTGGCAGGTGGTTGGCCTCTTAGCTGTCGTACCTCTCTTGGCTACCTAGTCAGTGTCTTAGTCCAATGCCGTCTGAATATCTAGCTAGATGTCCTGCCCAACTCCACTTCAACTTTGTAATGCGTTCCACTGATAATTTATTTTACGTTTATTGAGGCCCTATATTCCTTACTTGTTTCAATAATTGTCTGTGATAGTGTTTTATTTAGTGAGTATATATCCAGTTTGTTTTCCTAGAGGATTTCAAATTTGTTCTTTATTTGTAATTGGAATTTATTACCGAGGGTTCTATTCGCTAATTGCTCATTTTTGAACGACTTTTTTGTCGGAATGCATATTATTCTGGACTGGTCCCATACAAAATTCGTAAAGGCCTGATGGATATCTTCGGACCTGAAGTGGAGCCCTCATATTTAATAATTAGTTCTACATTAAGTTGAGTATAATATTGGAAAAGAGATAGAATTGGAAAAGAGGCGTAGAGGGGAATATATATGGAAATGAAATGAACAATAAAAATTACTTTTTGACGTTTTTACCTTAGCCCATATTCCGATAATATTAGCATGATGATGACTGCATCATCGTCAAGAGAATGACCTCAGTCACTGAGCAATATATTTTTCACAAAGGACCTGTACCAATCCGCATTTTTATCTAATAACCAATCTAATAACCCATTAAAACTTAAAAATTGAGGACTTCTCGAATGCCATTGTCATACATTTGTTGTAGAATATGCAAACAGACAATGATAAAATTAGTTCCATTGTCACGTAGATCTTGATAATTACACGCTTTATATTAGCTTCACTTGTATGTTTGTTTGTAACCGACTCCTTAAGACGCGATTTTGACCCACTTTAAACGGACAGATTTCATTCAAATTTTGCACACCTGTCAAAGACCGATGACAATACAAGAAACCAAACTAAAAAGTAGAAAATAAATTAATAATAGTTTAAAAAAACTTAAAAACACGCTTTATATAGAAAACCCAACTAAAAAATAGAAAATAAATTTTAATAATACTGAATTAAGGATAGTGTAAAGAATTAATAAGAAAAAAATATTTTTTATTGTAAAAAAACCTAATTTAAGACGTTGTCACGTCAAAAAAAGCGTGGGGTGCTTTTTAAGATATTATGAAAATGATAATCCTTCTACTTATATCTGTCGATAAAATAATTATATCTATTGAAAACATGCACCCCACGCTTTTTTTACAATAAAAAATAATTTTGACGTGACAACGTCTTAAATTAGGTTGCGGCTGGGAGTCACTTATGAAAAAGTGTAACGCCCGGTAACGTAACGGTGCGCGCGCAGCACTAGAGAATTATTTTTCAGTTTCACCCACTTTTTCCAAAATTGTCCCATAGCCCCCCCCCTGCCTTCCCCCACCCTTATTCCGAAATAGTGCCTATTAGCCTCCCCACGAAACCTACCCCCCCCCCCCTCCCCTACCCCCACCCCGAAAATTTACCTCACCCCCCAATCCTATCTCGGCCAACATAGGTCGTAGACCCACCGAGTTTGGTATCCTCGGAACCGTCTTGGTGAGGGCTACAAATTGACCCCGCCAGAACTCCCAAATTACGCAAAAAATTACCCCCCCAAAAAAAAATATTTTACCTCCAAAAAATTAATTTAAGTTAGCCTCCCCACGAAACCTTCCTCCCCCCCCTCCCTTACCCCCACCCCGAAAATTTACCTCACCCCCCCCCAATCCTATCTCGGCCAATATAGATCGTAGACCCACCGAGTTTGGTATCTTTGGAACCGGCTCGGTGAGCTCTACAGATTGGCCCCAACCAAATCCCCAAATTCCTCCCTCTCTCCCCTAAAATATTTGTCCAGGCATAACTCCGTCATTTCTTAAAGTAAACCCCCCGTGTTTGTAGTCAGAGGAATCGTCTTGACGAGCTCGACAATCGAGAGCAGGCAAAATACGATTTTTCTTATTGACGTGACAACGTCTTAAATTAGGTTGCGGCTGGGAGTCACTTATGAAAAAGTGTAACGCCCGGTAACGTAACGGTGCGCGCGCAGCACTAGAGAATTAGGCGCATTGAATCGGCGCATGCTTGTGTCTCTGTCTTTGTCTTTCTCGAACGTTCTTGGCGTTGGAAAAACAAGAAAGCGTCACAATACAAGTTCACACGTGTGGTTAAAGTATCGTCAGCTGTGTCTGTAGTGAAAATATGGAGTGCTTAGATTCGTCATTACATGTACAATGTTTTAGACAACAAAATATATTTCTATAGTTAAAATTTGTGCAATTCTTATTTTCATTCAATTCCTTGTTCCTATTGTGCAATTTAATTATATTCATATCAATAAATATTCTACCGAGAAAAAGACGTTGTCACGTAAAATCTTCGCCCGTAAAACCGACTTTACAGGCAACCATTTTTTCTTACTAATTTTTTACACTATCCTTAATTCAGTATTATTAAAATTTATTTTCTATTTTTTAGTTGGGTTTTCTATATAAAGCGTGTTTTTAAGTTTTTTTAAACTATTATTAATTATTATGCAGTGACGTTATTTCGTTGAGCGCTGAGATAAAAATCCCAGGAGTCTATTTTTTCGAGACTTTTAAAATATGTATTACGACATCGCCAATAAAACAATACAAATATTTTTTTGAAAGTGGTGTCAAGGCATCATCTTCATTTAATGATGGCGGACTAGTATCACCACGCCTAGCATCGCTACGAAAAATTCAAAATTTGGAATTGGTTTTAAACGTCCTTTTTTACATTTTATCACTATATGGACTGCAAATACAATAAAGCTTGAATTTGATAATTATTCCCTTACACTTTCACAGTTGCAACAGAAACACTATTCGATGGACTTTACAAAATGGATGGCATTTCCCGTGTTGGGAGTGTGCCATATATCGAGTTTTTAAACCATAGACTTAAGGCATAGACAACATGAGTCGGCGCTATAGGATTAATCTTAGGTAGAAGCCGGATACGGTAGGCGCTTTAAGCAGTAATTACTACTTTATGTAGTAATTACGTCGGATACGAGATAGTTCCAATAGTATTGTGCCTACGGTGGCTCAGAGTGGGAATTGTAAAATATTTTGTAAATTCTGTACAGAAAATGTTTTGTATATAAAGATTAAGCGCTATACTATGTGTATTGACTTGTCATAAGAGCTTTTCAATTGCCTACATGACCAATAAATACTTATATAGGTACTTTCATTTCGTTGTCTTTACTTCAGCACTGAGTTAAGTATTGTTTGTGAATACGGGGCCTGAATTATGGAATGAAGCTCCATAATAAAAATAAAATACATCAATCACTAGCACCACTATTTAATTGTTAGGCTTGTATAATTATGTTATTCATATTTGGCCTTCAATTTCTCCCAATTTTCTTTGTAATGCTCCGACAAATACTCAACACATTTTTCGTAAATTGCTTTCTGTGCTGGACTGCAGTCACTGCAAAAAGTTTTCATAATGCGGGGTACTGCATCTGAAAAATGAAGAAGGTAATTATAAGCAACTAGGAAAACATTAATCCAATAATATATATTGAGTTGACCTGGAATCTTGTAGCACAAAGAAAAAATATATATAATAAATTATAATTAAACTAAGAAAGCATGCTTTACGAAAGCAGACAATACATTAATATTACTCCATTTTCTTTTTCCTAACCTTAGTCAGTAATAATTATTTTGCTTTTTAGTTGGCTCCTTTACTAAAGAGTGCTTTTTTAGCTTTTTAAACCAGTTTTTCACATAAAACCAAATGTAATAGGTAAAGAACAAACTTTTAAATATACGTATTTTTCTTTTCGACGTTAACTACATGGTTATCGGAATATACCATGAAAACTATTTTTATATATTTTAGGTCCAGTATATATATTTTATCCAGTCCATATATATTTTAGGTCCAGCTGAAAACCAGCGCCGTAGCTCAGGCTGCGGCAATAAGCTGAGCTGGAACCTTTTTGGTTTAGGGAGCATATATTGTATTAGTTGCTTTTTTATGTTATTTTTTTTTTGTAATGGTTTGTTTTTTTATTTAAACTTGTGTTACTTTCTATAAACCAAATAAACGTCTATTATTATTTGTTATTTCTCTTTATTTTAAATATTTTTTTTACATTTTTATATATACAGGGTATATCAAGACTGCTACCGAAAACGAAGCCGGGTGGTAGTTTAAGCGAGTTCAGACACAAGGCAACAGAAAAAGTTGCAAAAAAAAGCGACAATTTTTTTTTGTTATTTTTTTCCTATGGCCATATTTGGGTGGTAAATACATTTTTTCCTAAAATAATAGTGTATATCCTTTTATTTATAAATACTCTAAGGTATAAAATAGTTTAAATTATTATTTTAGCAAAAACTATGGATTTACCACCCAACATTGACGATATTTAAAAAATCATAAAAAATAATTGTCGCGTTTCTATGCGAAATTTTTAATTGCATTGTGTTTGTAGCCATTAAAACTACCACCCGGCTTCGTTTTCGGTAGCAGTTTTGAGATACCCTGTATATATATAGTAAAAAACAAAATACATATAAAAATATAAAAAGTTATCCAACGATGGCGAGGCTCGAGACCCAAGCCACCGGTGGTTAGGAGCCCAAAGTGAGGAACCGCCTCACAATACGTGCCGTGTCAAGCAATACTGCCTTCTGAATCTGACTCCTGACCCAACAGCCGATTGAGAGCCTCTGTAGATGTTGGTCGAGGCTCTTTGGTATCAACCCATGGGCAGAAACGACAATCGGGACAATAATTGTTGAGTCGACATCCCACATGTCGGTAACCTCGTGTGCCAAATCTAAATATTTAGACATTTTGTCTTTTTCAGCTTTGACAAGGTTATCGTCATGCGGGATGGTGACGTCAACAAGTATAGCCCGGCGCGCCAATCGATCTATTATCACAATGTCAGGCTTATTGGATAGAATAGTCCTGTCTGTGATAATAGATCGATCCCAATACAACGTTGCATGACCATTTTCAAGAACTGGTTGAGGAACATACTGGTAATATGGCACTTCAGAAGTCACCAGTCCATATCGAAGAGCAATTTGCTGATGTATGATCTTGGCTACTAGGTTGTGTCTATGCAAATACTCGCCGTTAGCAAGATACGAACAACCGGAGATAACATGCCTGATGGACTCGCCAGGACGGTGGCATGCCCGACAGATGTCGACCGTACCGTCCTTCAGGATGTATTTCCTATAGTTGTTCGTCTTAATAACTTCGTCCATAATTGCAAAGACAAAACCCTCGGTTTCCCCAAAGAGGTTACCGAAACGCAGCCAAGACACAGACGCTAGTCGGTCCACATCAGGCCCATGGAGGGCTCGATAGAACCGACCGTGCAGCTCCTTGCTCTTCCATATGTCCTCGCGATCCCTAATGCCTACCACCAGAGGTTTCCGCCAGTTCTCAATCGCCAAAGACAGCGGGGTAAATCCTTTATCTACCATAACTACAACCCTATGCATATCCACGTCACTGTGAAGGAAATAATCCCTGAGATTGCACACCTCGCGATTATGTAGGTCCTTAGCATTAAGAATGCCTCGGCCTCCACATCTACGCGGGATGTACAATCTCATCACTGATGATCGTGGATGATGCATACGATGTGCAGTCAGGAGAGTTCGGACTTTACGATCCAGGGCGTCCAATTCAGTCTGAGTCCATTTGAGTATGCCAAAAGAGTATATGAGTACAGGCATAACCCAACCGTTAAAAGCGCGAATCTTGTTTCCACCTGACAAAAAACTGTTAAGTACTTTTGTCAGGCGGCTAAAAAAACGCTCTTTCAACAATCGTTTTACATCTGCACCCATGATACCTAGAGCCTCAGGCATACCCAAATATTTCTAGGTTTCCGTCACGGAGAGGGATCTGAATCTTACAGTCTCTGAGACTTGTATGTCATCAGAGACCGCAACCTCCCCTCGCTTCACATGGATAACCGCACATTTATCTACACCAAATTCCATATTGATTGAATTGCTAAATCTTTCCGTTATTTTTAACAACTCAATCAATTCGGTTTGTTTCGATGCAAATAACTTGAGGTCATCCATATAGAGCAAGTGAGAAATAGGCTCAGACCCTCTCCGCAGACGGTAGCCTAACCCTGAATCCAACAACAGAGTGCTGAGGGGATTCAGGGCCATGCAAAACCACAGTGGACTCAGACTGTCGCCCTGGAATATACCCCGCTTGATTCTAATCGGCTCGTCACAATCAGGAGGAACCGTACCACCTGGATATCTCAGGACAGTGGTCCACTGCCCCATACAAGACCCAAGGAAGTTGCATAAATTTGTATTAATTTTATACAAATTTAACACCCTCATGAGCCATGTGTGGGGCACTGAATCATAGGCCTTTTTATAATCTATCCAGGCAGCCGATAAATTCTTTCGGTTGTGACGAGCCTGTTGGCAAATGGTCATGTCAATGAGAAGGAGCTCCTTTGTACCACGGGACCCATTCATGCAACCTGTCTGGCCGGAAAAGAGAATTTGATTAGAAGAAATATGGTCTGTAATTTTGGATCTAATAATGGAAGTCAAAACTTTATAAATAGTTGGAAGGCATGTAATGGGTCTATAATTTTTTGGTTCCGTGGTAACACCGGATTTAAAGAGCAGGTGAGTGACACTTGTCGTCATAAATGTTGGGAGCGATCCCCTCTCAAGCGCATCCTGGAACTGTGTTGCTAATCGAGCATGCGAACTTGGAAACCATTTTAACCAGAAGTTGTGCAGACCATCCGGACCCGGAGACTTCCAATTTTGGGTTGGACGAATCGCTGCCAGAACATCCTCTGGACTGATTAAAATGGTTTCCATAGCCGGTATTGCCTCGCAAGCTCGATCGACAACACCAAACCAAGGGGCTTCAGTGTGAGAGACAGGGGACGACCAGATGTTCGCCCAGTACTCACGCATTTCGTGAGCACTTGGCAGCCGCCCATCTCCCACACCTTGTTGGAAATTCTCCCAACATCTATAAACTCTTTTTTGGTCACTTTGGAACATACGATTTTGTTAGAAACGATCCCATTGCTTCCTATAGCGGCGAATGCGGTTTGCCCACGCATAGACTTTTTGTTTGTAGAAGTCTATGCGTTCTGTGACGCAAAGCCTATAATTCCGAGGACTTGTATTGGTCCCCGAAAAAGCCAGCGTCACAAAACGCATAATCTTCGGCCTGCTATTTCCTTCTCTGAAGGAAATTAGCTTGCCGATGAGAATTCGGGCCCTGTTGATACGGTCCTCGATCCTACGCTGCCAAGCAGGCACAGTCACAACACCTCGAGTGGCTTTAAAATCACTTGGAAATTTTACATTAGCCACTCGACATGCTGCGACGGCCGCACAGAAAAGGATCGAATGCGTATCAACAAGATCCCGACTGGACTCCAAGTACGTAGGTAACATGGAGTCCAGAGCTCCCACCAGCATCAAATTTCGTCTATGCGTCGGCAAACGCGGCAAGCGCGGTCTACAAGACGCGGATAGAGATACAAATTCCGAAATCGCACGTTCCAAAGCCCCTCTCAGACGTTGTTCATCTTGGGGACTTACATTGCTGTTCATGTTGTCCGTCAGATCGATATCAGCAGCAGGTGTTGGTGGTGTGTCTGCTGCTTGATCTATGGTGACGGACGGGACATTGACGTCCTGGACAACACATAAGTCCGAGCGCAACCGCTCAAGTACTTGATCATCCAACAACTTACGCCGCTGAATAAATCGTACTTGATCCGACAGTCGTTGGGATGACACATCAACTGTTGGTTCCAAAGCCTGAAACAGAGACAGCATTTTAGCACGATACGCAGTGAGTCTAGTTCCTCCCTTTGTTGCCCCAAAGTAGGCCCGCATGACATTTTCATTCAATTCTTGGGTCCATCTCATGCGGCGCACTACTCCACCGGTAGCGGGGACCGTAGGCGGGACACTCGGCCCCACAGGTCCCAAGCCCACCGCTGGAGGGGGTCGTCCTCTTCGCCGCGCAGGTCTTGGTGGCGGCGGGGACGACTGCAGCTCGCCGTGTTGGCTCGACGCGTCGTTGTCCGGCGTCACTTCGAATACGTCTGAAGCTGACGCCCACGACGCGGAGCTCGACGAGCTGGAAGATCTTAAACGTGCGATTCGTGTTCTGGCTTGTGTTGTCATCTTGTGATCATTTTATTGCATTTTATTGTTGTTGTTATTATTTGACACTGTGTCACATGTCAAATAACTTTCTTCCTTATTTTTTGTATTATATGGTGGCAAATACTGAAATATTCTTAAAAAAAACATAGTTTACTATTGCAGTTGTTGAAATATTCTTTGTAAAAGCCAAAAGTATCTATTATATAGTCTATACCGGGTATCTCAAGACTGCTACCGAAAACGAAGCCGGGTGGTAGTTTTAGTGGCTACAAACACAATGCAATTAAAAATTTCGCCTAGAAACGCGACATTTCTTTTTTATAATAATAATAAATTTCTTTATTCAAGTAACCAATGACTCATTTTTTTTTAGGGTTAGTATCAGTACATGTATTATAGAATAAGAATGTTAGTTATATTACAGAGGTTTTTTTTTTTCTTTTCTTTTTCTTTGTACATTCACAATATATTAAATTATATCTATACCACGAGTCACTGACGTCCCATACCATGAGATATAGTGCAGCAGTGGCTCATGTAAAGACAGTCAAATCTGTCCGAGATCATTTTCAGAATGCTGTTGGAACTAGCCCTAATCCTGTTTACTAGAGACGCGCACCTTTTGCGCATAGTGGTATAAAAACAATCCACTCTAGCCTCGGCAAACATAGTTGATGCGCTGCAAAATCGTGGCAGCCCCAACAGCATTCTGAATGCATTATTGTACTGGACTCGAAGGGCACTATACGATTTTTGAGTATATCTGGCCCATAAGCTACACGTGTAGAAAGAGCTGCAATAAGCTCTAAAAAGTGTAAGCTTTACTTCTTTTGAACATCGTGCAAACCTACGAACCAGCATGTTCGCTCTTACCGACAACGCCCTACGCTCCCTCTCCAGATCATCATCATCCTTGAGTGCGGGGGTCAACACATGCCCCAAATATTTAAAACTTTGAACTCGTTTTAACGGCGTTCCACAGAGATACACGGGCGGCATAGTTTTCGGCGCGTGACCCCTGGACTCAAAGACCATGATCTCACTTTTCTTGACATTGTAAACAAGTCCATGCTTTTCAGTATAACTTTCACAAATCGATAAAAGTTTGCTCAGACCACAGGGCGACGCGCTCAGCAACGCCATGTCGTCCGCGTATGAGATATTATTTATGCAATAGCCATCAATATGACATCCGACCCTGGCATTGCTCAGCTCGCCAATTAACTCATTTATATACAAATTAAAAAGCGTAGGCGAAGTCAATCCTCCCTGCCTTACTCCACATTCCAGCCCATAAGAGCGAGACAGCGCCCCGGCCCATCGTACGTTATTGACCTGGCCCCTGTACCAATATTTTAAGATGTTAACTATCGAGATTGGTAATTTAGATTTTTGCAGTTTTTTCCATAAAATATCATACGAGACCAAGTCAAAAGCTTTAGAAAGGTCGAGGAAACAACAATAGACCGAGGTACTACGCTTTGTGTAATAATTGACAGCATGTTTAAGACATAGAATAGCGCTCTCTGTAGATAGTCCAGGACGACAACCAAATTGATTTTCATGTATTGTAATATATTTATTTAATTGGTCATTAAGCATGCTGTCAAGCACCTTAGCTATCACAGTGGCTAAAGAAATAGGTCGATAGTTGTTCGTATCAGATAAGTTACCTGTTTTATTCTTTACAATAGGCACTACTATGGTACGTAACATGTCTCTGGGTATATAACTATGATTAATACAAAAATGATTTTATGATTTTATGATTTTTTAAATATCGTTATTTTTGGGTGGTAAATCCATAGTTTTTGCTTAAATAATAATTTAAACTCTTTTATACCTTAGAGTATTTATAAATAAAAGGGTATATACTATTATTTTAGGAAAAAATGTATTTACCACCCAAATATGGCCGTAGAAAAAAAATAACAAAAAAAAAATTGTCGCTTTTTTTTGCAACTTTTTCTGTTGCATTGTGTCTGAAGTCGCTTAAACTACCACCCGGCTTCGTTTTCGGTAGCAGTCTTGATATACCCTGTATACAATTAAAAACAATTTTACACGATTTTTCACAAGATTAGTATTAGGTGTTGCCAGTTTAATTTATATATAACTTTATATATAGTTATAAAGTTTAAGTTTTTTATGTATTTTTTTTCCTCGTATATATTTTAGGTCCAGCTGAAAACCAGCGCCGTAGCTCAGGCTGCGGCAATAAGCTGAGCTGGAACCTTTTTGGTTTAGGGAGCATATATTGTATTAGTTGCTTTTTTATGTTATTTTTTTTGTAATGGTTTGTTTTTTTATTTAAACTTGTGTTACTTTCTATAAACCAAATAAACGTCTATTATTATTTGTTATTATTATTATTATTTCTCACACGTGGAAGGCTGCTTGGGTAAATACCAGCGCAATGTCTGTTTCCTACGTTGCAATAAGGTCCTTCAAACCGTGCACACTTTTACATTGCTTTTTGACGAGAGAAATATACATTGCTGTGGTTCTTGCCCAGGCGGCCTCTCACAGAAACCTGTAGTAGGTTTCTATAGATATTTAAATTAATATAAGGCATAGGTCCTACATGTTTGGTACTTGGCGGCCCGCCTTCAATATGTTACGCATATATTTTGATTTGTTGGCTACTCAAGTCATTAAGCAAATTAATCAACATGCACGAGTTCCATGAAATAAATATTATTATTTTTTGCTTAGCAGTGGTTAGTTATTATTTTATAATTTTTTGGTATTTAGTGGATTTCTTTTTGAAGCCGGTTTTTATTTTTTTTATTAAAAATTTTAGTTATATTTATCTTTTTAGTGTTGATAGGCATTTAAATGAAGAAGATCTGGTCCCCACAAAGAACATGTTCTTTCCGATGACAATGAAATCGCTAAAATTGGCTAAAAACTGCCAAAGATATTGGAGTATTCACATGTTTATTATATTTAAAAAAAAGTACTAATCATAATGACTTAATATTGCCATATTACTTAATATTTCTATATTACCATTATTAGCGTATGAGGTATGAAAAGATTGCTAGTATATAATATCGTTTTCTTAATGTTAAATTTCATTATTTATTATATAGTAGCGATCTCCGGAATTAAAATACCCATTTTGGTTAATATTCAAACTTTTTTATTATACTTTCAGAAAGTGTATTCATTATTTTCTAAAAAGGTTACATACAATTAAGATCATAACGCGTCTTTAGAATTAGAGACCTAATCCAAAAAATTGTTTTTTTTTTAAATCTTATTTATTAATATTTACATACATACAGCTGCGTTCTCAAGAATATAGCATCTAAAAATAACATCTGTCACTGAGAAGCGTCTTCGGAATCGACGATCCTACCCTCGCGTAACTGCACCGGGGCCTTTATTAGTGTGCGACCTGACGAAACAGCCGCCGTCAGCAGTGTCGGTACTTCATGTGGGCATTTATTAGTGTGCGATTTTGAAGAACAGCTGTTTTAACGCTAGAGTGCACAACAATTGGTTTGACAATATTCAAACTTATATTAGTTTGTGTCTGAGCATATTGTGGACAAAATGGTACAATGCTCGAAATGTGAATCGAGCATCCTCATAACACAAAAACGTATTAAATGCACGAACTCCACTTGCCTACACCATTACCATCTAGAGTGTATTAATTTCGATGCCACTGTACCTCGCTCCAAATGGATTTGCCCTAGCTGCTTGTCACCCCGCTCAACAGGATCCCAAAATAAGAGCACACCATTGCATGGAGAACATTACAAGAATAGTCCGATCACTGGGGTTTCTCCTGGAATAAACGAAGACCGAATTTTGAGCGAAATTCGTAATCTTCGTTCAGAAATGAGAGATAAATTTGAGAGTCAACAGTCCACATTCGAAAAATTCAACAGCATGCTGTCAAATGTTCAAAGAGATGTGAATGACCTATGTGCAAAATACAACATTATGCGAGAAGAATTAAACGACGCTTTAAAATCGATCCAGTTTCTGTCCGATTGTCATGATGATCACATAAAACTTGGTGATGAACTTAAACGTACCACGTCGGAATTAACTTTGCAAAACAACACATTGCAAAGCAATACACTTGAACTCAACGCAAAAATAGCACTATTGGAACAACACGCAAGGGAAACGAATATTGAAATTCAGAATGTGCCTGAACGCAAAAATGAGAATTTGCTGGCTATAGTACAGAATATAAGTAAAGCTATAACTTACGATTTAAAAGAGGCTGAAATCATGTCATTCCACAGGGTCGCAAAGCAGAATCGTGAATCTATTCGTCCACGCAATATTGTTGTAAAACTCAATTGTCAACGAACACGAGATAACTTGTTAGCTTCAGTTAAATTGTATAACAAAAGCAACAATAACAACAAATTGAGCACTACCCACATAGGACTACCTGGACCGCAACTTCCGATCTTCGTAGCAGAGCATTTGTCTCCGGAACTCAAAAAACTACATGCTGCCACCAGAACTGCTGCTAAAGAGAGGGGGTACAAGTTCGTGTGGGTGCGGAATGGACGCATTTTCGTACGCAAAGATATAGCGGCCGATCATATGATAATTAAAACTATAGATTGCTTGACAAAGCTTAATTAAGTTATCTATGGATTGCATGTTACTCATTAGTCCTTTATTTTAAAAATTCAAATTAACTGTTTATTATCAGAACGTTAGAGGCTTAAGAACTAAGACGGAAGAATTTTATTTAAACGTGCTAAAGAATAACTACGATGTTATAATCATCACAGAATCCTGGCTAAATCATGGAGTCTTTGATTACGAATTATTTGATCATCGCTATAATGTGTTTAGACGTGATAGATCATCAACTTGCACTTATAAAAATAAAAAGATGGTGGCGGTGTTCTCATTGGCGTTCTTAAAAAGCATGAGACGTTACGACGTAATCAATGGGAAACACCGTGCGAAGACCTCTGGCTTTCGTTAAAAGTAGGCAAGTTATATATTAATATTTGTGCCCTGTACGTACCTCCTCCTGTCACTAGTGATTATGTAGATACTTTTGTAAAAAATATGACTGTTTTAAAGGATAATATTCAACACAGCAAGGCAAGTGATGCTATTGAACCTCTCTTCCTCGTAGTAGGAGATTTTAATATGGGTGATATTGACTGGGATAGACATTCTAACGCTTCCACTCAGGGATCATCATTGAGTCATATCACAAATATGTTTTTAGATACCATGGCGTATTGTAACTTTCAACAATTTAACAAAATATTAAATAATAATAATAGAATATTAGATTTAGTGATTAGTAATGATTCAGCTAACATAACAGTAGCTTCCGCTTCAAATTTCTTTGTCACTCCTGACTCACACCATCCTCCCCTAGACGTTATTATTGAAAAGTCTGTAAGCACCAGAATGAAACCTTCATTTGACAAGTCGCTTAACTTTAATAAAACTAATTATGAAGCTGTTAATGGTGAACTGGCATCAATCGATTGGCCTGCTATACTTCATTGCACATACCCCGTGGATTTTATGCTAAATAATTTTTATAATACCCTCAAGCCTATCATTAATCACCACACTCCACTCCGCAAACGGCGAAATGATCGTTATCCTTTCTGGTTTTCACGACCATTATTGAAAGCGCTACAAGATAAGGCAAAATATCACGCAAAATTCAAAAAATATGGTAACTTAATGGACAAATTACAATATGACATTACTCGTAAACGTTGTGATTTGATGATTATTCAATGTTATGAAAATTTAATAACGAAGCTGCCGAAGACTTAAAGCGTTGCCCAAAGTATTTCTGGAACATATTTAAAGATAAATCAAAAAACAGTTCTTCCTTGCCGAACTTAATGAAATTAAAAGACATCAAGGCGAAGGGTGGGCAAGAAATTTGTGATCTGTTCTCCAAACACTTTCAAAGCACTTACTCTAACAATAATAATCTCATCTCGACCAAACATTATTCAATGTATTACAGTAGTCTGTCTTACGGCACTTCATACAGCAACTGTACAGTTGAAGAAAGTGAAGTATTAAAAGTACTGAAACACTTAGATATAAATAAAGGGCCCGGTCCTGATTCGATTCCACCGATAGTCTTAAAAAAATGTGCAATTAATTTAAGCAAGCCCCTAACTATCATTTTCAATCGCTCGTTAAAGACCGGGATTTTTCCTAGGCAGTGGAAAATAGCGCATCTTACTCCGATTCATAAAGGCGGTAGATTGGATGAAATTGCTCAATACCGCCCAATATCTATTTTATCCGCATTTAGCAAAGTCTTAGAAGCTATAGTCTATAAGAAACTTCTAGCGCATTTCAAACCATTTATTGACTGTAATCAACATGGCTTCTTACCCCATAAGTCCACTAACACAAACTTAATGGAATACGTATCAGATGTTTTGGATACAGTTGACAAAGGCGGTGAAGTACACGCGGTGTATACCGACTTTAGAAAAGCGTTTGATTTGGTTAACCACAGTTGTCTTCTAAATAAACTTGAGGATATGGGAATTCATGGAACATTACTTAGATGGTGCGAATCGTATATTTGTAATCGTTCGCAATTAGTTAATATTCGCGGTTTTAAATCTCAAATTTGCACAGTTCCGTCAGGAGTGCCTCAAGGCTCTCATCTTGGACCTCTTTTTTTTCTTCTTTACATAAACGATATTAATTTTTTTATCAAATCTAAATTCAAACTATACGCTGATGATCTCAAAATTTACCGAGCGATCCATGATCAGTCAGATATAGCAGCCCTCCAATCCGATTTAAATAGTGTTCAAATGTGGTGTACCGATAATCATATGTTTTTAAATTTAGAAAAATGTTATTGTATTAATTTCACAAGGAAAAAAACAACCACATTTGACAACTTATTACATAAATAATATTCCTTTATCTAAAGTAACCACTGTACGGGATCTAGGGGTCATTTTAGACAGTTCTTTATCTTTTAGATACCATATAGATAACATTACAGCTAGATCTTCAAGACTTTCTGGTTTCATAAATCGACAAATGAAAATTTTTAAGCAGTCGCATCTTACTACTATAATTTATAACTCTATCGTTCGTCCCATTTTGGAATATTGTAGTAATGTGTGGAACCCGGTTTACCAAGTGCACATTGACCGCATCGAACGCATACAGAAACGCTTTTTGTATCAACTGACGTATACCGATAACAAATGCTCACAATTTCGATCATATGAACAACGTCTTTCTTTCTATAAAATAGAACCTTTGAACACACGGCGTAAAATAGCTGACATCATGTTTTTATATAAGGTTATTCATAATTTTGTTGACGTTCCCGAATACCTTGAGCGCCTGCATTTGATTGTACCTCGTGGTAGCAGTCGTTTGAGCAACCGTTTATGTTTCTATCTTCCCAATGTAAAATCGAATCTCGGCCAGCATTCTCCTTTGTATCGAATGTGCTCTGCGTGCAACCATATTCGTGGAGATATTGACATTTTTCGTCACGGTTCTTTAGCCTCTTTTAAAAAAACAGTGCGTGTGATGTATGGGCTATATTTTTTTTTTATATATATATTTTTTTTGTTTTCTTTTGTATTATAACTTAGTTTTAATTATTATCTTTCTTTATGTTTTGTATTTTTAATAGTATAAACATACTTATTTATCAGAATTATATTGGTGTAGCAACATTATGTAACACGACATAAAACACTTTCTTAAACATGCTGTGTTCACATCGAGTAGGATATAGTCTAGAAATAGTAATTAGATATAGTATTTTATAAGTTTATTTTAAGATTGTATCCAGTTTTGTGAACCAAATAAAAAAAAAAAAAAAAAAAAATTAAAGAAGGACCTATTGACGCATGAAAGGTAGAAAGATGTATAAATCGGTCTTCTAGATGTATCTTCCATAGGTAAAAAATTCTTATGTTACAAATCTTTAATGAAAGTTTCCCAAAAAATTAGATTTTTTAGGTAGGTCACTCGAACTCTAAAGGCGCGATAAGTCTATTACTACTAATTTTGCCCATAATACTTTTTGGGAAACAATTGGCTAGTCCGACAAGACCGCTAATTGATGTGTTTATATGAAATGTAATTCTTAGTAGTGCGTGGTGGCCTGTTGGTAAACGGACTAGACGCGGCTGCCAACCTGTTCACGGTGGTCGCGGGTTCAAATCCCAGGGCACACCTCTGACTTTTCGGAGTCATGTGTGTATTGACAGTCAATCACCACGCACTAAAACGGTGAAGGAAAACATCGTGAGGAAACCTGCATACCATAGCGATTTATAAGAATTTCTATGGTATGTAAGTCCGCCAACCCGCACTAGGCCAGCGTGGTGGACTATATGGCCTAACCACTCTCAATCGTATTCTCGATTGTAGAGTAGGCCCGTGCCCTGCAGTGGGACGTATATGAGCTGATACAAAAAAATTCTTAGTATCATGTATTTGGTGTACTTCATTGTCCATAAAAATAAATACTATCTTAGATACATACATCATAAACTATTTTCTAATAGTACGATCGTTTCCGCAGTCGACTTTTAAGTTCCTTCGTAATCTGTAAATAATGAAATATTGCAATATCAATTTCATGAAGACTACATAATTCCATTACATTCTCAGTTAAACAAGCTTTCAGGTATGATAAGAAGGCAAATTATAAAATAAATTAAGTACATATAAAATAATATGTGAACTGGATAGCCACTTTTTCGAGCAGTGAACTTTTTGCGCATCAAATAGCAATCTGATTCTTATCAATATCACGCGCCTCACAGAATTATAATTGCATCAGTCATGAAATTGCTATCCGGTGATATTTCTATATCGTACCTACTTACACTTTGCAGAGGTATTTGCAAAGCCCAGATCACAAATGGCTTCAGTTCTACAAGGCTGTCGGTAATCACTGCCAGTACATTTGGTTTAATAATTTAATACAATTAATATTTACCGTCACATGCATCAGCTGCACATAAGAAATAACGCCGGGTTTTCATCCATTGTCATCGGCCATCAGTTGCACCACCTTCACCAAAAATGCCTTCGCCTTACAGCCATTAGCCGCCTTCAACTGTCTTCATACGCGAAGCCTTTAGCTGTACCATCTTCCGCCAGCTGTCATTATCTGCACAAATTACATTAAATATTATTAATTTTAGAACATTACTATTTTTTTTAAAGCTGCATTCGTCCTCAGACGCACAGCCAGCGCTAGCCATGCACACTTCGCTCACAGTCACCAGAGGGCGCCAGGGGAGCGCCGCCACAGGACATCTTCTACCAGCTTTGATGCCGACTGCAGACACGCAGTTGACTCCAACAAGGCCTTCAGCATCTGAGAATTATTTTAATGCTGACTCGAAACAAAATACAGACTAATATGAAATTCGTGCCCACAAATACAATTGTACCTCAAAATCTTGAGTTATTGTATCTACAGGAGCGTAGGCTGCGAACAAGGTGTTACTAAATCTGCATACCGCAGTGCCCAGTTTCATGGTTAAGTGAAAACCAACTTCGATATACTAAATTGGTTTTATACATACATGTTGAACTGGGAACCTCCATTTCTATGCTCGATTTCATCATCGCCAAAGTTAATCGGGTCACGTCGCTGTTCCAAAATTCCATGATTTGATTCCTTCCTTGTGGTCCTCAAATAGTATTTACTGCACCATCTACTTACATTTCCAATGTACTTTAATCTTATTCAACGACAATTATTTTTTCCCATACGTTACTTTCTCTTATCTTCATGTTCCAATTACAATTCTTTTTCATCTACGGCTTCGTTCTTCGTACGAACGTGGCCACACCCAGTATATCATTGAATGTGATCAACATTGTGATTAAAATGGCTGTTCCAATACAGCCAGTTCCGCGCAGGTGTAACGATGTATTGATTCATGTCTTTTGAGTAATGGCGACGACACGTATCCACGCGCAGACGCTTTAACCTAAAATTGGGTTTAACAGCTGCATTCAAGATTTTAAAGTTTTATGTTTAGGTCAAATACAATACTGTTCGTACGATGGATTAGAAATTAAAAGGTAGTTTGAATTGCATTCGTTGCTCGCAGTCATAATTTCGATTTTAGCGGAGGCCCGTGTTCTGCAGCGGGACTGATATGGCTTCATACATGTACATTGTACAGATACTCGAATGGGACTTCATAGATTATCTTTGTAAATTTTTTAGGGTTCAAGTACCATGGATTATAATTTTATAGTTAAGTACTGATAATAACATAAATGTTAAAAATTCATTTGAACTGTTGTGCGGTGTTGTGCACTGCGGATTTTCGCAACTGTTTCTCTTCTCACGGATGCGATTGTTCTTGACGTCCTTCTATGATCAAGATTACAGTTTTCAGACAAACCAACACGCGAAGGCGTATTGAAAATTTTAAAAATAAATCTACAAAAGACAAAAACTATTGAGCACATAATATTGGAACACCCTTTTTGACTTTAGTGCTGTTTTACAGTCGTTTCTTCTAAGGTAGTTGAATATCATCTCAAAGATTTTCATCGTTTATTTTAAGGATTAAGGATCCATTAAGGTACATGGCTATTATTTTTAAGTACAGAATGTATTCTAAACATAACTTCCTAAAATTTGAATATCTTATTACATCTGCTATCAAACGGAAAATATATAAGTATTATACCCAGAGCCCGTGAGTCCGTAACCTTCGTTTTATAAAAGTATACAATTTTTATTAAATAGAAGGTATGCTTTAAAGAAAAGTGATTTTGATTATCGATTTAACTTTTCACAATTTAAATTTGGTCATAATCGTCCACAATTTTTAGCCACTTTCAGTATAGTCAAGTAGATTAAAATACCTGCTGAAAACACTGCCCATCATCATCTCTGAAATCATTGCGTGTTTTCCCCCTTACGATGCATGAACAATAAAATGGTTTTTGTGGACATAAAGTGGTGTCAAGGCATCATCTTCATTTAATGATGGCGGAGTAGTATCATCACGCGTAGCTTCGCTACGAAAAATTCAAAATTTGTAATTGGGTTTTAAACGTACTTTTTTATATTTTATCATCATATCATAGACTGCTCATACAACAAAGATTGAAATTGTAAAATATTTCCTTACACTTTCACATTTGCAACAGAAACACTATTCGATGAACTTTACAAAATGGATGGCATTTCCCGTGTCGGGAGTGTGCCGTATAACGAGTATTTAGACTTAAGGCATAGACAACATGAGTCTGCGCTATAGGATTAAGCTAAGGTAGAAGCCGGATACTGTCGGCATTTTATGCAGTGGTTTTTTTCATATTTTGAACACAAATGTAGTAATTACGTCGGATACAACATAGTTCCAATAGAATTGTGCGAACGGTGGCTCAAAGTGGGAATTATAAATATATTTTTAAATATCTGCAGAAAATATGTTGTTTATAAAGATTAAGTGCTATGTGTACTGACTTCTCATAAGAGCTCTTTAATTGCCAACATGACCAATAAATACTTATATACTTTCATTTCATTATCATTGCTTCAGCACTGATCTAAGTATTGTTTGTGAATACGGGTCCTGAATAATGGAATAAAGCTCCACAATAAAAATAAAATACGTCAATCACTAGCACCAGACTTTAATTGTAAGATTTATATAATTCTTTTATTCATATTTGGCCTTCAATTTATCCCATTGTTCTTTGTGATGCTCCGCCATATACTGAACACATTTTTCGTAAACTGACTTTTGTGATGGATTGCAGTCACTGCAAAAAGTTTTCATGAGGCGGGGTAGGTATTGCATCTAAAAAAGTAGGTAATTTTAATCAATGAAAAAATATGTTGGCTAAAAAATGCCAGCGGTATTAAGTCCATCTACACAATTTTATTGTATGAAGTTTAATAAAATAAAAATATTAGGTTGACCTGGAATCTTGTAGAAAAGTTAAAAAATATATACTTAATAAATAGTTTGAAAAACTAAAGAAACACGTTTTATGAAAGCCGAGAATACATTAATATTAATCCATTTTCTTTTTTCTAATCTTCATCATCATCATTTCAGCCACAGGAAGTCCACTACTGGACATAGGCCTCCCCCAAAAATCTCCCCAATAACCTGTTGGGAGCGGCTTGCATACAGCGACTTCGTGCAACTTTAGCCAGGTCGTCCGTCCATCTTGTTGGCGGGCGTCCAACATTCCGCTTGCCTGTACGTCTAATCTAATTTTCTAATCATACTCATTAATAATTATTATTGCTTTTAAGTTGGAGTTTTTACGAAACAGTGCCTCTTTAGCTCCTTAAACTGATAATATTTTTTATTTTTACTAAAAACGGCTATGATATTCAACTAAGGCAGCAGGCGTACAAATCACCCACTAACAATAACTACCAAAAAAATGAAATTCCTGAAGTTCCTAGTAATGATAATCTGACAATATTTTTTATTATTGTCATCGGTGACCTTGATAATTAAGCAAACTGATCAATCCGATGTAAGTCTAAAAGAGTTCTAAAATGGACTTGGAAGATTATGTTACTTACATTATGATACATGATCTTACTATATACTTACATTTCAAAATCTCAAATCCTTCGCAAGGCCCTTGTTCCATGAGACAGTTATACGCAGCAGTTCTTTGGGTATTGTTTTGAATGAGTTCGTAAATGTCGAATTTATCATAGAGGTCGCCGTCGTGCTCAAGTTGTGACAGCACTGCCATTACGCACAGAAAAAGTACTGCCAGTGTCTTCATGTTTATATGATATATTCTGCAATAAGAAACATATTATATACATATTTATATATTATAATATACATATTAACTAATTTATATTATTATCTACATCAATAAGACGAGGTTTGCTTGCAATTATCGCTTTAGATTTAATGCAAAAATAATTTTGATCACCGTCTCCTGATTATTTTATTCTATACACACATATCTAAAATGCGCAAACATGTTGATTGGGAATAAATACTACAACAGTTTTTGGAAGTAGAAACGGTGGTTATATGGAAGGTAATTAATTCCATAGTTTAGGGACTGCTTCGCATACTGAACCACCACTGCAACTTATGTAAGTCAGGAAGTGATATGAAAAACTTGATACCGAGCAGGAGCACTGAATCTCGCCAAAATTTATAAGAACTACTTTGTATTTAAATCTGGATGAATTTGAAAGAAATAACTTGAATATTATGAATAAAATGTAGGGTAATAATAAATAATTGTCCATTTCTATTCATTGCAAACAATAAAACAAATCATTACAGGATTGATGTTGTATACATCTAAAATCTAAATCGTACTAACATACAAGATGTTCAAAAACTACAGTAATGCTCACCTTTAATCACCAATAGATGATAACTAAAACTGAATTTACTCTGTTGATAATTTCGTATTTATAGTTAAGTTAAAAATACGTCCAAAGCTTTATGAATCAAAATGATAAAACAAACAATTAAAAAGATTGACGTCTGAGATAAGGAACATACCTATACAAATGTAGGAGTGTTAAAGTAAAATCAGTAAAATCCCGTGATTCAGACTAGGATATATTTTCTAAAAATGATTAAGTTTAGTTGGGATTAATAATCTATTTTATTAATGTTTACTTTTATATGTAATTGGTAAACTGAATAATTTTAATTTACTTACTTTTAGATTTGGATACTCTATAACTTATTTTTATTTTATTGTACCATAATATAAATAAATAAATAACACCTAACAGTTACATACATAGTCCTGACCCCACACTAAACTTGAGTCTCGTGTCATAGGTGTCAGGAACTACAAGAGACTTTTCGGTCGAACAAACATCTAGACCGGAAACAAATGCCTGTGGATCAGACAAATATTTGTCTCGGTGCGGTTATTGAACCCACGGGCTCACGTTTCACCCACTGAGTAAAACCGACTGTGCCACGGAGGCTGTCTTTAGTATATTATGTACGTAAAACATACATACGAGTATATCCTTTCCAGTGCCATGATATTACACTTCTCATTATCAGAATTTTTTAGCTACGTAGGTAAAAAACGAATGCCATAGGCTCCATTAGTGTCGTGTGTTTCAGATTTATGTATTTTTTTTAAATATTACATTATGTGGATTTGTATAATAAATTAATTTTCAAAAGTGGTAAAGTTGTTGAAAGTCATGACGCAGCATGAATGCGTGACTCGTCCTGGGCGGTACCACTAGTGTGACATCTTAGTTGTCGCATGATGCTCAGCGAGTGAGATAACCGGATGCCCAATACCCCTTTCCTTTTCTCAATCTTTTTCCTTATAGCGCCCTAATTTTATGGGCTGACAGCACATCTATGATCCAAGCACTGTGGGTGTTCATGGGCGGCAGTGATCACTTACTATCAGGTGACCTGTTTACTCGTTTGTCAGACCTTATCAATAAAAAAATAACAGCCCATAATCACCCACTGCTGAATACGGTACAGAACTTGAGGGCACGCATGAAGGGAATTAAGCCCTAGTCCACTACGTCGAGTACACAGGCAGATTTCACATAGAAAATCTTTTTAAGATATATGGTATGCATTTTTCTCGCTCTGTTTGCTCTAACATAAGGTCGAAAATCGATCTCCAACCTCTCTGAGTATTTTTCGCACTACATTATAATTTGGAATTGGGCATTCACGTCCACAAATGTACCTGTACATATCAGTTGACAGTTGGTTTAAAAAAGAACCAGTCTTAGATTACTCCATATTATATTCAATAAATTACAATTATTTTAAAGTGTTTTTTTTATTAACTTGAATTCTTACAATACAATGTTGCATTCCTACAATTCTCATCTCATGGTTATTTGTTTTAAAAATCCAGTGTTGGGATTTTACAAGGAATAAATGTACGTACACATTGACTTATAATCTACCGATAGACGCGACGCATCATAGAAAGTATTTGTCCTATATTTGTCAAAGCTCAGTAGCGACATATAGTACGTTTACATGAATATTATAAATTATGATCAAAGATTATTAGAAAGACAAGACAGTTCAAATCAATTATAGCTTTTCCTAATATACTGCCTAAGTATGAATGCTGTCATAGCAATTATATATTTTGTAATGATTTTTTATTTACGTAAATAATTCATGAAAATTATCTAAACTAAACTAAAATCCCATCAAAAACATCCTTAAAAAAAAAACCAAGTCTCGCAGCTCAGTTTTTCTACCGCAAAAAGTTGTGAGATCCATGTAATACCAACAAGTCGATTAATTTATTTAGTCCTTGCTTAGGGGACCGTCTGTATAAAGTTATTACGTAAGTTACGCCATCGCATGAAAACTCAATGTATCGTACAATTTATACATAATGCCTACTGGCCAAGTCGATCTATTTATTTAAAACGTAAAGAATTTTTAATATTGATATGATAATAACTTACGTAATAACTTTATAGACGGTCCCTTAAGCAAGGACTAAATAAATTAATCGACTTGGTATTACATGGATCTCACAACTTTTTGCGGTAGAAAAACTGAGCTGCGAGACTTGGATTTTTTTACAGGATGTTTTTGATAGGATCTCACGTCTTTTTGTAGAGTACTACTTTTTTCCTTTTCGGTACTTTTTATTTCTAGAATATATATAACGATTTTTCTTAAAGCCTCTGTCTTATGGTTTTTTATTATTTTTGTAGGTATCAATTTATCACAAATATAGCGGATTTGATTGCTAGTGTTCTTTCTTGTTTTTCTTCGTCATGTGTTTCTAGAGGAATGTTGTACAGTTTCATGGGCTGAATACACCCTTTCCCTCTCTATACCCCCCTTCTGTTATCCATCCATCAGCCAAAGGAAGTCCACTGCTGAACATAGGCCTCCCCCAATGATTTCCACAGAGACCTGTTGGAGGCAGCCTGCATCCAGCGACGTCCCGCGACCTTTACCAGGTCGTCGGACCATCTTGTGGGTGGACGTCCTACGCTGCGCTTTCCGCTACGTGGCCTCCATTCGAGCACTTTCCGACCCCATCGGTCATCAGATCTCCGCGCTATGTGCCCTGCCTATTGCCACTTCAACTTGCTAATCCGGTGGGCTATGTCGGTTATTTTAGTTCTCCTACGGATCTCCTCATTTCTGATTCGATCTCGTAGGGAAACCCCGAGCATAGCCCTCTCCATAGCTCGTTGAGTGACTTTGAGCTTCCTAATAAGGCCCATAGTGAGAGGCCACGTCTCGGTGCCGTAAGTCATCACTGGCAACACACAACTATCGAAGACTTTCGATTTAAGGCACTGAGGTATTTTGGACGAGAAGACGTCGCGTAGTTTCCCGAACGCTGCCCAACCGAGTTGGATTCGACGATTGACATCTCTCTCGAAGTTGGACCTGCCTAACCGGACCACTTGTCCTAAATAGACATATTCGTCAACAACTTCAAGAGTCGAGCCCCCAACACCGATGGGGGTGGGCATAACATGGACATTCGACATGATCTTCGTGTTGTCCATGTTCATTTTAAGACCCACCTATTGGGAGACTCGATTGAGGTCTTCGAGCATAGTGCTAAGGTCTTCCAGTGATTCTGCCAAGACTACAATATCGTCGGCAAACCGAAGGTGAGTGATATACTCGCCGTTGATGTTGATGCCGAATCCTTTCCATTGCAAGAGCTTGAAGGCATTTTCCAGCGCGGCAGTGAACAGTTTCGGAGATATGACATCTCCCTGTCTCACGCCTCTCTGTAGTGGAATAGCCTTCGTACTCTGATCTTGTACTCGGACCGACATGGTGGCGTTGTTGTATATACACTTCAACACTTCGATGTACCGATAGTCGATATGGCACCGCTGGAGAGACTGTAGCACAGCCCAAGTCTCGATCGAATCAAAGGCTTTTTCATAGTCCACAAACGCTAAACAAAGCGGCAAGTTATATTCCTCGGTTTTTTGTATAACTTGCCGAAGCGTATGGATGTGGTCTATGGTACTAAAGCCTTTTCGGAAACCGGCTTGTTCGGCCTTCTGTTATGCCTCATGTATATAGATACCTATCTACAACTATTATTCCATTATATACGGGTACAACGACTCATTAACTGCAAATGTAACTTTGTAATGTAAAAATGTAATAATCCTATACATTTATATGGGATTACAAAGTTATTCACGCAGTTGGTGTATCTCGAAAACTGGATAGAAATTATGAAATGTTTAAATTTTCCCTTAATTTAGACACTAAATACTAATTATATTCAAATTTGAAGGTTCTATGTCTGCTAGAAGTGCCTAAGACTTTTGATGATCGGTCAGTCAGTCAGTGAGTGACAAAATTAAGAAAGTTTGACAAGTTATAATTCTTAAACTACTGGTTCAAATTGAATGAAATTTTAAATATACCGTGTTTACACAATGCCTGCTTAGTAAATTCAGGCTTCTTGCTTTAACCACAACGAGGTTATGGGGGATTGAAAATGGTCTGAATTGCTTCGAGAAAAGGATGGTACGACTGTGCCGCTTTTTAGCTCGACTTGGAGGGGGCACTGCCGTGCCCCCAGATACAATGCTGCACTCCTAGAATTTTCTTCCCAAACCAAATTATTAGTTTTGAAAATTCAGTTTTGGCCTTTGATAAGGAATAAATTTATATGTAATTAATTTATGACAGGTGGTTATACCGGGTATCTCAAGACTGCTACCGAAAACGAAGCCGGGTGGTAGTTTTAGTGACTACAAACACAAAGCAACTAAAAATTTCGCAATGAAACGCGACAGTTATTTTTTATGATTTTTTAAACATCGTCATTTTTTGGTGGTAAATCCCTAGTTTTAGCTAAAATAATAATTTAAACTCTTTTATACCTTAGATTATTTATAAATAAAAGGGTATACACTGTTATTTTAGGAAAAAATGCATTTACCACCCAAATATGGTCAAAGGAAAAAAATAACAAAAAAAAAATTGTCGCGTTAATTTGCCACTTTTTCTGTTGCATTGTGTCTGAAGTCGCTTAAACTACCACCCGGCTTCGTTTTCGGTAGCAGTCTTGATATACCCTGTATAATGGGTATTAAATTAAGTTTTTCTGACCCAAAACCGTTCATAAATATAGTTAATCACGCAATCTTGACAGTTTAATATTAGTTGTTTCATGAAATACTCGTAAATCAGAAAAAATACGTCAAAAGCTCTGATGCATCTAAATGATAAAAGACACAATTTAAAAGATGGAGGTCTGAAAAAAATTACAGACCTATACATATATCTATATCAGCCCACGTCTACCCCCTGGTGGGTATAGGCCTCCCCATTTGCAAGCCACATGTTTCTCTCCTGTGCCTGGCGAATCCACTGTTTTCCTGCGACTCTCACGATGTCATCTGGCCATCTGGCAGGTGGTTGGCCTCTTAGCTGTCGTACCTCTCTTGGCTACCTAGTCAGTGTCTTAGTCCAATGCCGTCTGAATATCTAGCTAGATGTCCTGCCCAACTCCACTTCAACTTTGTAATGCGTTCCACTGATAATTTATTTTCTTTTACGTTTATTGAGGCCCTATATTCCTTACTTGTTTCAACAATTGTCTGTGATAGTGTTTTATTTAGTGAGTATATATCCAGTTTTTTTTCCTAGAGGATTTCAAATTTGTTCTTTATTTGTAATAGGTATGATGACTGATTTTGAAAAACTACTTCAGAATGTTCGGATACATTAACAATACTTAAAATGAATTTAATTTTTGAAAAATAGAAAAGATTTGCGCCAAGAATTACGTTTTAAATTTCACATTTTAACCTTTGCTCAAAAACGCCGTAATAGTAATGGCGTCCGTGTGTGACGTCATGCTTTTGTAAATGCTTGCTCGTGCAATGTTTACGTGTATATTGTGATATATACATTTTATTATTTTTTATAGTAATGCCGAGTTTGAATGTGGATCGATGATATGTAGTTCCGCAATGTAATAATACATCGAGCTCCGAGCAATTTGTTTATTAATGTTTCAATGGATAAAAAAGTTAGAAATATATGGCTAAAAATGGAAAGGTAAGATCCAGGATCTTTATCTTTAAATTCGATGATTAATTTCCGTGAACACTATTTTGACGGCAATAATAACTTTATTTACAATGTTCATAATGTTTGACGTGTCCAGAAAACAACATATCAAAATTTAAAATTATTATAAATAACAATAGCGATAAATATCGGAGCTACGATTCATTTATTTCCTTTCGGTATTATTATCATACCAGTCGCTGTGTATATGAGTAGTGAAAAACATTATTAATGTTCCAATTAAACAGTGATATGGAATATCGCATAGTTCCAAATTTTGAGCTATTTGCGATGAATCCTTATTCCATGAGTAATGTTTCTTTTTCGCAGGTAGCACAAAACTGATTGCATTACTAAATATTAGATAAATATACTGAATAACATAGAAATGACCAAAACTAGCCAACAAGTTCACGTTATGACAAAGTAATATTTACGAAAGTGACACGTCACTCGCTCCTGATTGGCGTTTCATCTAATATGGCGGATCCTTAGGTTTTGTACTTTTATTTTTGCAAAAATATATTTAATCTTAATTAAAAACTAAATCAAATGTTTATTTTGAGAATCCTTCTATTATACATTATTATATTAAACCATAATTTCATTAATTCGTTGTTACTGTCATCATCCCCATTGAAATTTATTACCGAGGGTTCTATTCGCTAATTGCTAATTTTTGAACGACTTTTTTGTCGGAATGCATATTATTCTGGACTGGTCCCATACAAAATTCGTAAAGGCCTGATGGATATCTTCGGACCTGAAGTGGAGCCCTCATATTTAATAATTAGTTCTACATTAAGTTGAGTATAATATTGGAAAAGAGGTAGAATTGGAAAAGAGGCGTAGAGGGGAATATATATGGAAATGAAATGAACAATAAAAATTACTTTTTGACGTTTTTACCATAGCCCATATTCCGATAATATTAGCATGATGATGACTGCATCATCGTCAAGAGAATGACCTCAGTCACTGAGCAATATATTTTTCACAAAGGACCTGTACCAATCCGCATTTTTATCTAATAACCAATCTAATAACCCATTAAAACTTAAAAATTGAGGACTTCTCGAATGCCATTGTCATACATTTGTTGTAGAATATGCAAACAGACAATGATAAAATTAGTTCCATTGTCACGTAGATCTTGATAATTATTATGCAGTGACGTTATTTCGTTGAGCGCTGAGATAAAAATACCAGGAGTCTATTTTTTCGAGACTTTTAAAATATGTATTACGACATCGCCAATAAAACAATACAAATATTTTTTTGAAAGTGGTGTCAAGGCATCATCTTCATTTAATGATGGCGGACTAGTATCACCACGCCTAGCATCGCTACGAAAAATTCAAAATTTGGAATTGGTTTTAAACGTACTTTTTTACATTTTATCACTATATGGACTGCAAATACAATAAAGCTTGAATTTGATAATTATTCCCTTACACTTTCACAGTTGCAACAGAAACACTATTCGACGGACTTTACAAAATGGATGGCATTTCCCGTGTTGGGAGTGTGCCATATATCGAGTTTTTAAACCATAGACTTAAGGCATAGACAACATGAGTCGGCGCTATAGGATTAATCTTAGGTAGAAGCCGGATACGGTAGGCGCTTTAAGCAGTAATTACTACTTTATGTAGTAATTACGTCGGATACGAGATAGTTCCAATAGTATTGTGCCAACGGTGGCTCAGAGTGGGAATTGTAAAATATTTTGTAAATTCTGTACAGAAAATATTTTGTATATAAAGATTAAGCGCTATACTATGTGTATTGACTTGTCATAAGAGCTTTGCAATTGCCTACATGACCAATAAATACTTATATAGGTACTTTCATTTCGTTGTCTTTACTTCAGCACTGAGTTAAGTATTGTTTGTGAATACGGGGCCTGAATTATGGAATGAAGCTCCATAATAAAAATAAAATACATCAATCACTAGCACCACTATTTAATTGTTAGGCTTGTATAATTATGTTATTCATATTTGGCCTTCAATTTCTCCCAATTTTCTTTGTAATGCTCCGACAAATACTCAACACATTTTTCGTAAATTGCTTTCTGTGCTGGACTGCAGTCACTGCAAAAAGTTTTCATAATGCGGGGTACTGCATCTGAAAAATGAAGAAGGTAATTATAAGCAACTAGGAAAACATTAATCCAATAATATATATTGAGTTGACCTGGAATCTTGTAGCACAAAGAAAAAATATATATAATAAATTATAGTTTGAAAAACTAAGAAAGCATGCTTTACGAAAGCAGACAATACATTAATATTACTCCATTTTCTTTTTCCTAACCTTAGTCAGTAATAATTATTTTTGCTTTTTAGTTGGCTCCTTTACTAAAGAGTGCTTTTTTAGCTTTTTAAACCAGTTTTTCACATAAAACCAAATGTAATAGGTAAAGAACAAACTTTTAAATATACGTATTTTTTCTTTTCGACGTTAACTACATGGTTATCGGAATATACCATGAAAACTATTTTTAACAGCAACAAAACTTTCATGGACTTCACCTTAACCCTGTCTACAAATAGGCGATGTCATGAACTCTCAGAAATTTTGCGTAGGTAAATTGTTAAGGGCAAGCATGCTGGATGTTCATTCATCACAGTAAACTATGAAAATTCATCCTAATCTAGACGCAAAAAAGAATTATTAAATTGTATATCAGCAGATGTGCCATTTCTTTGGATACCCTGTATACAGGCAAAGCTAATATAAGCGTGTTAAAAATGAATCAGCAAAGTGATGAATATCGAAACACATTCAATGAAATTGTTAATTAATCTTCGGTTCCTATACTTTTGTATATATTCGTACTTACATTTGATAATCTCCAATCCTTCGCAAGGCCCTTGGTCCATGAGACAGTTATACGCAGCGTTTCTTCGAGCATCGTTTTGAATGATTTCTAAAACGTCCAATTTATCATAGAGGTCGCCGTCGTGCTCAAGTTGTGACAGTACTGCCACCACACACATAAAAAGTACTGCCAGTGTCTTCATGTTTTTGCTCTGCAATAACAAACGTATTAGATACGTACATATGTATTATATTTATCTACATCAATTATCGCTTTGGATTTAATGCAAAAAGAATTTTGATCATTGACTCCTGATTATTCTATTCTATACTTCTTCGGCACGCACACATATTTAAAACAAGCAAACATGTTGATTTGGAATGAATACTACAATATATCCTGGAAGTATAAATGTAGAAACGGTGGTTACATGGAGGGTAATTCCATAATTTAGGGACTGCTTTGTATACTGAACCACCACTGCAACTTATATAAGTCAGGAAGTGATATGAAAAACTTGATGCCGAGCATGAGTATTGAATCTCGCCGACATTTTAGAAATACTACTTCGTATTTAAACCCGAATGATTATGAAAGAAATAACTGGAATATTAGGAATAAAATTTAGTGTACAAAATAAATAATTGTCCATTCCTATTCATAGCAAACCATGAAACAAATTATTACAGGATTTAGGTTGTATACTCCGATATAAGCCTTCAACTTTAAAAGCCAAAAGTGCATCTAAAATCTAAAGCGTACTAACATACAAAATGTTCATAAAACTACAGCAATGCTCACCTTTAATCACCAATGGCTGATAAATAAAACTGAATATACTCTGTTGATAATTTCGTATTTATAGTTAAGTTAAAAATACGTCAAAAGCTCTATGATTCCAAATGATAAAAGAAACAATTAAAAAGATTGACGTCTGAGATAAGGGACATACCTATACAAACGTAGGAGTGTTAGATAGAGACATATCTCTTACTGTTTCCACTATAGCGAATACAGGTGATGTAACATGGAAAGATTTATATGTGTATTTACATAGTAATAAATTATTTTTTTGAAAAAACAAAGTGTATACTGCAACAAATAGTAGTTTTATACAGTTGGTTGATGTTGTTTTTGTCATTTATAAACTATGGCTGTACCCGCGACTTCGTCCGCGTGGAATTTAACCAAAAAGTTAATTAGTTTATTTAGTTTTTTTTTTTGCTTTTGCATTTTTATTTTAATTATCACTTATTTTCAGTCTTTTTTTTATTAGCTTTATTGAAAAGCATGTGAGCTGCGCGCGGTACTGTACAGTAGTTGGGCATTGCAACACTACTTTATTTTTCTAAAATAAAAGAATTTTTCTAAAATATATGTAGCCTAAGTTATACTCCTTATTATATCAGCTACCTGGCAAAAAAAGTCTCATCAAAATCTGGCCATTTCAGAGATTAGCCGGAACAAATAGACAGACAGACAGACAAAAAGAAATCTAAGATCATTTTCGTTATAGGTATCGTGTATATAAAGATATCTAGTTGGACATTTTCTTTAATTTTCACTAAACAAACAGACACTTCAATTTTGTTTATATGTATATGTTATGGGCCAAGTGATTAATGTAGGCAGTATTCATAATGCCCGGGCAGTATGAATATTGCCGAGCCATATCGGGCCAAGTGATTAATTGCAATCTAAACTCACCTATTTATCACATTGCCTGGGCATTATGAATATGGCTACATGATGATCGGGCAATGTGATTAATAGGTGTTTTTTTACGTGGTGGGCTGCCGCATTGTCGCATCTGCGATAGACCCATAAATTAGAAAGATTGAATTGATCTGCTTATGTTTAGTTGTTTTTTAACGTCCGAAACATTACCTTCAGAAGAAAATTAGTGTACCCACTTTATGGATCAGTTAGGTCGACTGTGCCCCAAAACCGACTCGGAAAACCCTGACTTCACGTAGTCTTTTGGCTACCGACCCTAGAGTGTATATAAAAAGCCGGAGGCGCGGAGGGTGAGCAGCCCCCGGAGGTGAACATGGGTGCCTATCTTTTGTTACGCAAGGGCGAAGGGGCTGAACTTCCCGTAGCGCCGGAGACGATGCAGAAGCTAATTTGTATTGACAACAAGTGGTACCAGGGGAGGTGCGACACTCCCCCTCCCCTCTACTCCTCCCAACCCACTCGTGCTGCCCTATTCTAAATTCTACCACTTCGGCTCATTGTTTTGATTTTGATTCGCTTTACATCACTCTGCCCAATAGGCACTTGGCATTATTCATAATGCCCGGGCAATGTGATAAATTGATTGGTTATAATCACATTGCCAGCTCTTATTGGGCATTATTCATATTGCCCGGGCATTATGAATAATGCCAGATTTATCACTTGGCCCATAATATATAAATAGTATGATCTATATTTTAATTTAACATATACAATACAATCTCGGTCAGGAAAATCCCGTAATTCAAACTATGATATATTTACTGACAACCTCTGTGGCGCAGGTGGTTAGACGCCGCCTGTGAAACGAGAGGCCGCGGGTTCGATCCCCGCACCGAGAGAAATGTTTGTGCGGTCCACAAATATTTCTTTTATTTTTATTTTTTTTATTGCAGTGAATGGCCAGACGAGCATGCCGTTCGCCTGATGGTAAGCGTTGCGACCGCTCATGAACAGAAGCAAAACCAAACAACACCTTGATTTACAAAGCAATGCTTGGCATTCCACTGCGCTCGCCATCCTGAGACATAAGATGTTAAGTCTCAATATGTCCAGTAGTTACTCTGGCTACAATGTCCTTCAATTCGAAACACAACAGTGCATTTAAACTGCATTGCAACTGACATTGCGGTGGTATCCACCCAGGCAGCCTCTCACATATGAGAGACCTACCACCAGTAAATTAATTATATTTAATCAGTATAATTTCTTCCGGGTCTGGGTGTTTGTGAGACCGAAAAGTCTCTCGTAGTTCCTGATATCCACGACACAAGACTCGATCTTAATGTGGGTTCAGAACTATGTATGTGAATGTTGGGTGTTATTTATTATTTCTATTATTATATTAATTACTGATAAAAAAAGGTTCAGTTGGAATTAATAATCTATTTTATTGCTTTTTACTTTTATTTGTATTGATAAACTGATTACTTTTAATTTACTTACTTTTAGATTTGTATTCTCCATAACTTAATTTTATTGTATCATAGTATAAATAAATAAATAAACCCAACAGTCACATACATAGTCCTGACCACAATATGGTTCTGATCCTACACTAAGTCGAGTCTTGTGTCGTGGGTATCAGGAACTACAAGAGACTTTTCGGTCGAACAAACATCTAGACCGGAAACAAATACTTGTGGATCAGACACATATTTGTCTAGGTGTAGTTATCAAACCCATGGCCTCACATTTCACCCTCGGAGTTAAACCGACTGTGCCACGGAGGCTGCCTTTAGTATACCATGTCCGTAAAACATACATATATACTTTACGGTAACGTAAGAAAACATTTTTACTGTTAAAATGTTTTGGTCCTTTAGTTTGCCGTATATTACTTTCCGGAATTTGATCCTTATTAGCAACATTATCGAATGATGTAAAAATACTCCATATTTTTTTTCAAAACATTCACTTCGATTCTTTGCCAGGTCTAAAGTCACAAAACCTAACCTACTTTTGATTAAAAATCGATCTCCAACTCCTCTGAGTATTTTTCGCACATCCTTATAATTTGTAATTTGGCCATTTACGTCCACTTGAAAAATGCACCTGTATAGATAATAGGTAGTCAGTTGACAGTTGATTTAAAAAAGAAACAGTTTTTTTGATATATTCCATCTTAAATTCAAGAAATTACAATTTTGAAGTCGGATTTTTTTTATTTCCTTGAATTATTACAATACAATGTTGCAGTCCTAGAATTATCTTCCCAAACCAAATTATTTGTTTGGAAAATTCAGTTTTGGCCTTTGATAAGGAATAATGATAAGGAATAAATGTACATGTAATAAATTTATGACAGGTGCTTATATAATGGGTATTAAATTAAGGATTTCTGACCCAAAACCGTTCATAAATATAGTTTATCACGCAATCTTGACAGTAATGTATTATTTATTTATATAGTATGAAATACTCATATATGAGGAATATTAAATCTGGGGGCACGGCAGTGCCCCCTCCAAGTCGAGCTAAAAAGCGGCACTGTCGTACCATCCTTTTCTCGAAGCAATTCAGACCATTTCTACCCTCTATAACTTCGTTGTGGATAAAGCAAGAAGCCTGAATTTTCAGTTACTAAGCAGGCATTGTATAAACACGGTATATTTAAAATTTCATTCAATATGAACCAGTAGATTAAGAATTGTAACATGTCAAACTTTCTTAATTTTGTCACTCACTGACTGACTGACCGATCATCAAAAGTCTAAGGCATTTCTAGCAGACATAGAACCTTCAAATTTAGAATATAATTAGTGTTTAGTTTCTAAAGTAATGTAAAATTTAAACATAAATTTGAATTTTTAATATTGATATAATAATAAGTTACATAATAACTTTATACAGAAGGTCCCTTCAGCAAGTAGTAAATAAATTAATCGACTTGGTATTACATGCATCTCACAACTTTTTGCGGTAGAAAACCTGAGCGGCGAGACTTGGAATTTTTGTACAGGATGTTTTTGATTGGATTAATTATTTTTGACCAAAAACCGTTCATAAATATAGTTAATCACGCAATCTTGACAGTAATGTATTAATTATTTATATAGTATGAAATACTCATATATCAGGAAAATACGTCAAAAGCTCTGATGAATCTAAATGATAAAAGAAGCAATTTAAATACTTGACGTCTGAAAAAGTGACAGACCTATCTATGTATATCAGCCCACGCCAACCTACTATTGGGTATATCCTCATTTGCACGCCACATTTTTCTGTCCTATTATCCTATGCCAAGCGGATCCACTGTCTTCCTGCGACACGATGTCATCAGGCAAGTGATTTGCCTCTTATTCATCGTGCCTCTCTTGGCCCCCTCTCGGTCAGTATCTTAGTCTATCTGCCGTCTAAATATCTAGCCAGATATCTTGCCCAACTCCACTTCAACTTGGTGATGCGTTCCACTGATAATTTATTTTCTTTTACGTTTATTGAGGCCCTGTACTTCTGACTTGTTTCAATACTTGTCTGTGATAGTGTTTTATTTCGTGAGTCTATGTCCAGATTTTTTCCTAGAGGATTTCAAATTTGTTCTTTATTTGTAATTGGAATTTATTACCGAGGGTTTTATTCGCTGATTACTCATTTTTGAACGACTTCTTTGTCGGAATGCATATTATTCTGGACTGGTCCCATACAAAATTCGTAACCTGATGAATATCTTCGGACCGGATGGGGAGAACTCCTCAAAATTAAACAGTGTAACAATAATTCTTTTTACATTAATTTCAGTATAAGCGTATTACTGCAAAAGCGTGGGAGGGGATAGAATTGGAAAGAGGCTTAGAGAGGTAGAATATATATGAAAAAGAAATGAAAAATGAAAATTACTTTTTGACATTTTTTCCCTTCGCCCATATTCCGATAATATCACGATGATGACTGCATCAACGTCAAGAGAATGACCTCAGTCACTGAGCAATATATTTTTCGCAAAGGACCTGTACCATTCCGCTTTTTTCTCTAATAACCAATCTAATAACCCGTTAAAATTTAAAAAATGTAGGACTTCTTGAATGCCATTCTGATGCCTTTGTTGTAGAATATGTAAACAGACAACGACGAAAAAAGTTTCATTGTCACGTGGATCTTGATAGTTATTATGCAGTGACGTTATTTCGTTGAGCGCTGAGATAAAAATCTCAGGAGTCTATTTTCTCGAGACTTGTAAGATATGTATTCCGACATCGCATTTTCATCGATCCATCCACATTGACGCCATTCTCATTTAGGGCTGCACAAGCCGAACAAATTAAGCCTTGTTTTCATATGTTCTATTTTATAGTTTTCTAATTTCAATCGTGTTGAATAATGTTATTAGAGATGATTAAGTGTTTTGTGGTAAAATGGCGATAGTAACATATTTTTTGATATCATCAGTTTGAGTGATATTCAGAGCATATACAAATTTACTCAGAGCGTATGAGTTATTGAATTGTATTATTGTGCAAGGTCGGCTTTTCCTTCTCCTCACTATTCGAAGCAAAATGTTTGTTTTGTGTATTTTAGCTCAACTGATGATATTAACTTCTATAGTATTTATTTCCACGATCAAACTTGCTCAAAGTAATGACGTGAAGAAGCTCAGAATAATAACGCTGCTTTACGGATTTATTATCCAACTAGCGGCCCGACCCAGCTTCGCCTGGGTGCATATATTTTTTGATTCCACTCTACACCAGAAACATGTTGTTTTTCGTATAAATTCTTGTATATCTAAACTTGACGTAGCTATCCTACTGTCCGGCTCAATCCCCCTGTCTCATCCGCCTGTTCAGTCTCTTCCCAATCCGTCCCGTCCCTTCTCTTTATTATCCATCCCGTTTTATAACGTGCATTTACATTCGTCCTAACAAATCTGTCAGCTATCCCAGCCCTCTCCCGTACCTTCCATTCTATTTTATTTTATGTCCCTTCTCTCCATATACAACCATATATATACATATAAAAATTGCCTTATGAATTTTTGACATTAAAAACTTTAGCGTTTTTTATTGTCCATCCAATATTCCTTCCCTTATTTCAGCACCAAAATGCTGTTTTTCCAAAAAATATTGCACGCCATTACTTTTTGTTAGTAATAAAGAGTTAAAATATTAAATTTCATAGGCATAACTTCAGTGGTTTCGATTTTTTTAGACATTTCAACTCTTTTTTACCCCCTTTAGGTATAATATAACCTATCTCAGTCCGATACGATGTACATTTCTATCAGTGAATTATAGCGAAGGAAAGGCCACTGTAAAAATTCGTGATAAAAATGGCATTCGATCTTGAAAAGGAGTAAGTATAACTTCTTATGCTGCATTTACACGCTTGGCCAACCACAGCCAGCCTCCACCAACGCCAGCGTGTAAACAGAGTGTTTGGCTCGGCTGGCCTTATGTTTTTCATAGTTAATAGCTTGGAGTGGGTAGACGTTGACCCAGCCTCAGCCAACATGTAAATCCACCATTACGTGTGAACATTATTTATTTAAGCATATTTTGTCCTATTTTAATGTAGCTAGATATATTCTCCTTAGTTTATACAAAATAAATTTCTGAACGCATGCATAAACAATTAAAATCAATTAAAATGTCAATCCATTTTCACTACTGTCAATATTTTACTTCTTTAAAATCTAAAATACGCCATTAATCGAATATTGTGGATATATGTTTTCGATTCGAAACCTTTATTTAAATACGTGCTTTAATTTGAGGGCAGAGTTTACCATATTGACAGGGTGAAAATTAAATGTTTGACAGTTACAAACCCATGAACATATTGTATGGGAAAATCACGCACATTGTTTTGATAGATATGATTGAATTTGAATTTTGTATAGCGGTAATAAAGTACAAATTGACTCTTTGACGTTAGGAACATACCTACATTGTTTAAACAACAGTGAGTGCTTGTAATTTAATATGAACTTTATACAATAGCAATAAAGCTCAAATTGACTCAACGTTTTAGTTAGAAAACATTTGTATGGGGTAAAGAAAAGGACTGTTTTTAGGGCTTTTCCGGCAATTATTCGAAATTTTCTCGCCGTAAAAACCATCCTTGGACTTCCACAAACATTTTAAAAAAATAATTATCGAAATCGGTTCAGCCGTTCACACGTGATGCCGTGACAACGCGAAACGGGTTTCATTTTTATATCTTACAAGTTACAAAGCGAATCCATATTAAATTTTCGTTTGACCATTGTAGAAATATAACAATTGACCATTTATAAGCATGAACTTACACGTGTTAGAAATAACAATAAAGCGTTTTCTTTCAAGATTCAACATGCTAGTGAATAAAAATCATAGTATCGTCATCCCAATACCTAGTTTTTATCATTTGTTTCGACGTTTTTTTTCAAGGCGAACGATTATTCAATGATGCTAGGATACATTCATAAATAATTGAAATAACAACACATAGATATTTAAATTAATATAAGGCATAGGTCCTACATGTTTGGTACTTAGCGGCCCGTCTTCAATATGTTACGCATACATTTTGATTTGTTGGCTAGTCCAGTCATTAAGCAAATGTATCAACATGCACAAGTACAATGAATTAAAAATTATTTTTTGCTTTGCAGTGGTACTTATTATATTATATTTTTTTTGGTTTTTAGTGGTTTTTTACCTGGGGGCACGGCAGTGCTAAAAAAAGCTAAAAAGCGGCACAGTTGTACCATCCTTTTCTCGAAGCAATTCAGACCATTTTCAACCCCCCATAATTTCGTTGTGGTTAAAGCAAGAAGCCTGAATTTTCAGATACTAGGCAGGCATTGTGTAAACGGACATTGTGAAAACGGCTCAATAGACGGATCTGGAAGTCCTTGCGACACGATGTCCGTGCTCACAATACTGTGAGCATTAAGGAGACAATTGAGCGGAACGGAGGCTCCAAAGTGTTTGCAAGAGACTTGTCTATTGGGCAAAGCCAGTTGTCTAGGCTGTAGACGGAAGGCGGCCGCGTGGTATCGACGAGGGCAGAGGTATTAAGGGAGATCGAGAGGTTCTACGGACAGCTTTACACCTCGGTTGCCGAACCTACTGTTAGCTCGGCCGAAGACCCGAGAGCCGAGTTAATCCGACACTTTAGCGATGATATCCCGGACATCAGACTGTTTGAGATTGAGATGGCCCTCAAACAACTTAAAAACAATAAGGCGCCGGGTGAGGACGGAATCACATCAGAGCTTCTGAAAGCGGGCGGAACGCCGGTACTGAAAGTCCTTCAGAGGCTCTTCAATTCCGTTCTCCTCGAGGGCTCAACGCCGGAAGCATGGAGCAGGAGCGTGGTGGTACTGTTCTTCAAAAAAGGTGATAACACTTTGCTGAAGAACTACAGGCCCATCTCGCTCCTGAGCCATGTCTATAAGTTGTTTTCAAGGGTCATCACAAATCGTCTTGAAGGCAGGTTTGATGACTTCCAGCCTCCCGAACAAGCCGGTTTCCGAAAAGGCTTTAGTACCATAGACCATATTCATACGCTACGGCAGGTTATACAAAAAACCGAGGAGTATAACTTGCCGCTTTGTTTAGCGTTTGTGGACTATGAGAAAGCCTTTGATTCGATCGAGACCTGGGCTGTGCTACAGTCTCTTCAGCGGTGCCACATAGACTATCGGTACATCGAAGTGTTGAGGTGTATATACAACAACGCCACCATGTCGGTTCGAGTACAGGATCAGAGCACGAAGGCTATTCCACTACAGAGAGGCGTGAGACAGGGAGATGTCATATCTCCGAAACTGTTCACTGCCGCGCTGGAAAATGCCTTCAAGCTCTTGCAGTGGAAAGGATTCGGCATCAACATCAACGGCGAGTATATTACTCACCTCCGATTTGCCGACGATATTGTAGTCGTGGCAGAATCGCTGGAAGACCTTAGCACTATGCTCGAAGACCTTAATCGAGTTTCCCAACAGGTGGGTCTTAAAATGAACATGGATAAAACGAAGATCATGTCGAATATCCATGTTGTGCCCACCCCCATTGGAGTTGGGGGCTCGACTCTCGAAGTTGTAGACGAATATGTCTATTTAGGACAAGTGGTCCGGTTAGGCAGGTCCAACTTCGAGAGAGAGGTCAATCGGCGAATCCAACTCGGTTGGGCAGCGTTCGGGAAACTTCGCGACGTCTTCTCGTCCAAAATACCTCAGTGCCTAAAATCGAAAGTCTTCGATAGTTGTGTGTTACCAGTGATGACATACGGCACCGAGACGTGGCCTCTCACTGTGGGCCTCATTAAAAGGCTCAAAGTCACTCAACGAGCCATGGAGCGGGCTATGCTCGGTGTTTCCCTACGAGATCGAATCAGAAATGAGGAGATCCCTAGGAGAACCAAGGTTACCGACATAGCCCATAGGATTGGCAAGTTGAAGTGGCAGTGGGCCGGGCACATAGCTCGTAGAACCGATGGCCGTTGGGGCCGAAAGGTTCTCGAGTGGAGGCCACGTACAGGCAAGCGAAGTGTTGGACGCCCGCCTACAAGGTGGACGGACGATCTGACTAAGGTCGCAGGAAGTCGCTGGATGCAGGCCGCTTCCAACAGTTCATTGTGGCGATCATTGGGGGAGGCCTATGTTCAGCAGTGGACTTCCTGTGGCTGATATGATGATGATGATGATGATGATTGTGTAAACACGGTATGTTTAAAAAGACGATATATTTATTTACAACGTAAAGAATTTTTAATATTGATATGATAATAACTTACGTAATAACTTTATACAGAAGGTCCCTTAAGCAAGGACTAAATAAATTAATCGACTTACATGGATCTCACAACTTTTTGCGGTAGAAAAACTGAGCTGCGAGACTTGGAATTTTTTACAGGATGTTTTTGATGGGATTTCTTTTACAAGTTCTTTGTTTAGGAACTCAAATAATGCCTGCAGCGACAACAATAGTGAGAGTTATTTGTAATTAGAACTTAACCTTGAACAAATATGCTACGATGCAGCCCATTTTGTTTTGTACCATGCTTCTGTTTTGTGGCTCAGTGAATTACTCAGTGCGAAAATTAGTTTTTAATATAACCATACAGTAGCATCTTGACATCGTATTCAAGATCAATATAATTTGCTGACTAAAATCTAACTAATAATGTTATATTTTTTATTCTACCTGAAACAGCTTCCAATTGACGCTTCACTGTTTATTCGCGCAACCGGTATCAGAACATCTTTTAGGGTTCTTAACTTTACTTTTTTTCTTTCCTTCATTTTTAGTCATTCAGTATTCAGTATCGCCGTGTCAATTTAAAAAATCAATAGCATCATACATCAGTTAGTATCTGTAAAAACAAAACTTTGGACAATGGGCACAAATGTATGGAACCTGGTACCAGCTCCAATCGGAATGAGTGATACATCGTTGGAAAGGTATTTTAGTGTAGATTAATGATATCAAGGGCGCTAGACCTGATTCGCTGTCCAATTGAAGAAATCGTACTTTATAGTTAAACATTTTTTGTTACATCATATTATGTACACATACTTTTATTGTTTTTTTTTTTTCAATTTGATATGGTATTATAATAATCCCAGGGCACACTCCTGTTTTTTCAAAGCGATGTGTAGAGTGATAGTCAATTAGCCTGCACTTTAACGGTGATCCTTTAAAGTGCAGGCTAAATAATAAAATGAAAAATCCATCAGGAAACATCATGAAGGAAACCTGAATATCATAGAGATATTCTAGAATATCTGTTTAGTTAAAGTTCGCCAACACGCACTTGGCCAGCGTGGACTATGGCCTGATACGTCTTAATCGGTATTTCGATTGCTGAGGCGTGCCTTGCAGTGGGACGTTTAATGGGCTGGTATTGTTAACGTATAATATACGAATTACTCTCACATGTCGGTACTGTATACGTGCACGCAAAAGTCACACATCTTTAATTCCGTAGTCAGTTATTTCCTCCATAGCAGCTTCTCAATAAGTTTCGATGAGATATAATCTGTTATTTAGGTGGTAGTTTTAACTGGTATGTCCCCAATGATAGCAATATTACGTCTTGTTCCCTTAATCGTGGAAAATCGGCCATATCATTGGCTTCCAATCTCTGAAGAGCAGCTCTTCTGTTATTTGATCTTTTTTCTTCTTCATCTGTATCAGCCCATATACGTCCCCCTGCAGGGCACGAGCCTCCTCTACAATCGACAGTACGATTGAGTGGTTAAGACATTTAATTCACCATGCTGGCCTAGTCCGGGTTGGCAGACTATATGGAAACCATAGATTTTGTTATAAATCACTATGGTCTGCAGGTTTCCTCACGGTGTTTCCTTCAGTGTTTTAGTGCGTGGTGATTGACTATATCAATACACACATGACACCGAAAAGTCAGAGGTGTGCCCTGGGATTGGAACCCGCAACCACCGTGAACATGTTAGCAATCGCGTCTAGTCTGTTTACCAACAGGCCACCACGCACATAATTCTTCTACATTTAATTACATTTCTTCTACATAATTGTACAAATACATTTGGGATTTACATTTTTTCAGTTATTTTTTGTAGAAAAGCTTCTGCGTATTGACCATCTGCAATTGGATATTGGAATTGATTTATTATTGCTGTTGCAATCAGAAAGCCTGGAAACATTATGAATTGTATTAATTAAATATATTAGGCACAATAGCTTAAATAACTTTTAATTCGGCCGTTAACAACTTCCACTACCCATCGGCATATTGTAACCAGTCGGGAATTATTTTCATGAAGAGAAAGTTGTGCATGTCCCAGGTTTTTTGTCGAAAAAACGTGATATTCGTATCCATATTCTTTGATATTGCCTAAACTGTCTCTTAGCCCACGGTCTAAAATAAATACATCATTGGGATGAAGCAATATGTGACAGCGGTTTTTCTCATCGTCCATAAAATCAAGCATCAGTGCCAGCGTATGGTTTTTTTACATCTATAATGCATCCGTCTTTACTAATTTTCGAAAAGTGTTTTAGGAATTCTGAGGTTTCTATCAAGAATATTGTCTTTAGGTACGTAATCGAAACCCCTGTTAGGCATTTTATAGTTCGTTCTAGAACAATCTCGTGCAAGGGCCAATTGGCGTTCGACTTTTATTCCTGTTGTATTAAACAATACTCTATCTCTTTCATTGTATTCTCGAGTAACTAGCCTTGTCAAAACAATACCCAAAGTGGTTCTGGGATCTGAACTTGCATTTTGTAGCGAAGTCTTTTGGTCTAAAATTGCATTAAATTGTTCTGTAGTAAGTCCAGTCTAAAAATACCAACAATGCATAATAATAATAATAATAATTCGACGCAGGAAAGCGATTTTGTCGTATCTCAAAAAATGCGTATATGCATGTTGTACATATACCGGGTATCTCAAGACTGCTACCGAAAACGAAGCCGGGTGGTAGTTTTAGTGACTACAAACACAATGCAACTAAAAATTTCGCAAAGAAACGCGACAATATTTTTTTATGATTTTTTAAATATCGTCATTTTTGGGTGGTAAATCCATAGTTTTTGCTAAAATAATAATTTAAACACTTTTATACCTTAGATTATTTATAAATAAAAGGGTATACACTATTATTTTAAGAAAAAAATAATTTACCACCCAAATATGGACATCGGAAAAAAATAACAAAAAAAAATTATCGCTTTTTTTTGCAACTTTTTCTGTTGCATTGTGTCTGAAGTCGCTTTAACTACCACCCGGCTTCGTTTTCGGTAGCAGTCTTGATATACCCTGTATTATTTAATTCATAAAAAAATACCGCAATGAATTTCCTCGTGAAAATGTAAGGTTTTATTTTAAAATGTTATGATTAAAGATATGGTATTCCTTAGTTTTCTAGTTTACAGGTTATTCATTTTTTAATATTTTTGAAGTGAAAACTTCTTTAGCGGCGTTGAGCACTTTTTCTGTAATGGGTATAAAATCTTAAACTCGCGTCAGGACACGTGACCTGATCGTAAGACGAAAAGCGTAAGACGGATGGAGAGTAGACAGCTGTCAGTTAGCTGTCAGTTTATAAAGCTTTGATGAATTGCCAATGATTTTGAGTGGAGATTTCAACATAAAGTTCGCAGACGATAAAAATCAACTATTAATTGAATTTTTAAATAATGAATTTGGTTTAACTATGTCGAATGATCGCAATCTTAGCACAACGAAATACAAAACTACTATTGATGCGGTCTTTATTAGACATTTAAATAGGTTCGAATCAAAACTGTTCGTTTCTTACTTCAGCTACCATAAACCTATCGTATCAGTTTTAGAGATTGGCGATGATAGTTCTGGTAATGATGATGGTGAAAAAGTCGTTGAAATTATGGATGAAAGTTGATTTTTCGGAGAGATAAACTTTTTAATGTAAAATAATTGTAATAGTTTTAAAGTGTTAAATTTTTAATGTAATATAAATTGTCATGTTTGTGTACGATAGCGCAATAAATGAATATTGTATTCTACCACATAAATGATAGTACTTTTATACTGATAAAGCAATTGGTGCAAAATTATTCCCTAACCATTCCAAAATATCAAACATGCTCAACGTTAATAATCAAGTTTTCACTTCTGCCGGCACTCCCGGAGTGCAACCCGTCTTTTTTTTTTTTTGATTCTATTGTAAAATTGTTTGTTTCGAGATACGACAAAATCGCTTTCCTGCGTCGATAATGAACCGATTCTTCGTTCGTTCGACTTTGCTTCTCTCAGCTATATTAAATGTAATGTAAACATGCTCGTATTTAAAATGTTATGACAAATTATGAATGACTTGTTGTGATTTAATCCTATTGTAAAAGAACAACAATGCAGAATTTCTTGCCCTTTCTTCTCTAGTGAAAACTGCTTTCCAAATCAGTGATAAATATAAAAAATTATAGAATCTAAATGATGATCATCTTAAATGGATTCAATAAATTGTTTTCATTTCATTTCATTGTATGGAATTTTATTCATGGTCAGCCTAGAATCAAAACCTGGAAACATGATTGACCTGGTAGCACTAGGGTGGTACCAGGTCAATGCTAGCACCCTAGTGCTACCAGATGCTAGTAGCTATGCTATGCTAGGGCATAGCATAGCTACTAGCATCTGCCTACTCCTTCTGGAAAACGGAGTGAGTTTATATGCATCCATACAAAAAGGGAAAAAAAGTTAAAAAGTTCATTGACAATTAACATATAATGTAGCATTTCCTCGAATTAATTCAGCTATATCTGCATGCATTCTTAGTAAGTTTTCCGATGAAATACGCACTTGATATCAGCTTCGATATAGCCCTCTTCAGTACATTACACAGTTACGGAATCAGTCGGTTATTTACATATGTATATCCAATATCTTCTGACGACTATATTTCAAAACGGACAATACATACAGGTTTTTCGCCATAATATTATTTTCTTCTCTTGAAAAAAGCTATTCAACGAGGGTAAATTAATTTTGATTGGACATGGGTACCAAAACGCCCATCATCCTTTATTAGACGAATTACAATATAAGCTAAAATATGCGTAAGATCTGCATACTTACTAGTAAAACGCCATCATCATATCTGCAACTACCATTATATGCTTTGTATTGTCCAACCATCACCAGTAACCACATTGCCACCAGACATCATACTACTGACGACGCTTCCAAACTTCAAGGTCCAGACATCAGCCACCTCTAGCTGCCTTCAGGCCTGCCAAGGCACCAACGATGGCACCCTGTCTTCAATGATCAGCCACATCGCCATCTTTACAAATGAAAAAAATATTAGCAATTTCAAGAAGTTTATTTTATTTGTATTTACGCCAGCATTCCCCTACAACGCACAGCAGACGCCAGCGCGTCGGTAACCTAACGACCACCATAGTCCACCAGGACCGGTGATGCCACAGGACATGTGCTGCCCCAGAACATCTGCCAGTTCTTGACATTTTCCACTATCAGCTGCCGTTCCGCCTCCAGCCATGGTATAGTCTCCAATAGCGCGACTATCACTAACACACCAGTCAGCATCTTAAACAATATTTAAAATTTATAACAGTTCAAAGTACATGCATTTCGATTATAATATGATGATTTATGACCAGCAATTATTATCACAATCTGATAAAGGTCGCGAGACGTCGCTGGCAGGACCTATTTAAGGCAGCCGGCATGGCTGCCTCCAACAGGTGACTGTGGAAATCATTGGGAGAGGCCTTTGTTCAGCAGTGGACTTCCTTTGGCTGATGAATGGATGGATGAATTATGTTATCACAAGCCACATAAATACTATCGGCAAATACTTACCAGCAGTCTTTAATAGCTTACATCGTAGCATCTATCAAAACAGTAGGCGTTCTTATCTTTCGTATTATAAATCGCTTTACAGCACTGCCATTTTAAAATGATTTTTTTCCAGGCTCTTTAATGAAAGCATTCACTTCCAGTTTTGGCTTTACGGTCGATGTTGCTTCAAATTTTCCTGTAGATAAATATTTTCTATGTCAATATTTTCTAATATTGACATCTTTAGTAACTCTTATCTTCTTATTCTTGGATCTTTGCGATTATTTTCTCCTATACTGCTTGCGGTTGGTACATTCTCAGCTTTGATCAAGATGGCGGCTTCGAAGCGATCCACCTGGCGGATGCGTGGTGATATATCCATTCGTTTCATTATATTGGCGCCTTTTTAATTCTGAGAGCAATTGCGAAGTAATTGATTAATTACGCTGTAATATGAACATAAAATGTGATGACATTAAAGCCCAGAGTATGATAGCATTCACGACTAGATATTTCTTAATCTTTTACGAAATACACATTGATGCATTGTCTGCCAATTTATAGTGCAAAAAGTGCGAGTGTAGATATGTGCTCACTTTCATCCAAAACTCTACATTCACTTACACACTCGTTTACTGCGATCACAGCGAATATAGTCAAATCTCACTTATTATATTACTCCTATCAATAATTTCCACTGTCCTGTGCCATTATGCACACACGCACTGAAACTATTAGAAAGGTCTGCTCTAGTACATTCACAGGAGCACTATTGGAACTAACTACAAAATGGAGAACGCCGTGCATAGTTGGAGTTTGCGCGATGATATTGATCCAATATCACATAAAAATGCAAACTGTGTGATAGAATTTGGATAAGGTCGTTGCATCCAATTTTTAACGTCCAATCGTAATCTATGCAATATGTATAAATAAATTATATGTAATGATTTGTAAATAGAGAATAAGTACTGTGTATTAACGGGTCATAAGAGCTATTTAACTACCTACGTGACTTATAAATTAATTTAATTTCATGAAGTTACAATTAATTGATAGAATTGTTTCTTATTCTTGACATCGCTGGGCTGAAGGCCAAAAGTTTGCCAAAAGAGTTAACTCTAAGTTATCAAGGAAGTCAATACAATGCGTAATAATTTTATTATCGTGAATGTTCAAAATCCAAGGCGAAAATTGAGTTAGACCAAAGATTTTCTATAAACGTAATATTAGAGTTCATCTCAATTTAATTGTATTTGAAATTTGTAATAAACTCCTTAATTCATATATTTTTTACGGCGGGTCAGGTTTAGAATATTATAGCACGAAATGGGGGTTGGGGGATAGGGGGAGGAGGGGGAGGGTGTACCCTGTCCCCTGGTACCACTCCCATGAAAAGATAAGGCATGATTCTCAGAACCTAATTAAAGTAACCTAACCTCAAAATGTCAAAACAAAAGTTGCTTCTGCAACGTCTCCGGCTTTTTATATACACTCTAGGGGTGGTAGCCAAAAGTCTACGTGAAGTCGGGGTGGCCCGTGTCGGTTTTGGGGTACAGTCGACCTAACTGGTCCATAAAGTGGGTACACTAACTTCCTTCTGAACATCTAGGACGTTATAAAACAACAACACATAAGCAAAATCAATTCAATCTTCGTAATTTATGGGTCTATCGCATGCGACAACTCCACCAAAAAACAACAAAAACATCAACAAAACATTCCTAATTTTTTTTGTTGACACTGACACATGACTGAAACGCGTAGTTTTTACGTTCCATTTCACCGATTTCTCTCGACATTTTACACCATAGACTATTTATTTGAAATATTACTAACGATTTGTTTGTCAATCGCTCATAATAACGTTCCGTTTTTCCTAATATGTGATTTGAGGTTAGTAACTATTATAATTATTTTTTCGAAAACTATGCATTATCTTTTAATAAGAGTAATAAACATACAATCTGGGACCCAAACCCCTACCACCTCTAACAATTTTTACCCCTCAAATCGTGCTATAATAAACTAGACCCCGACCTTTACGGCTATTGCCGTGAAGTGATAATTGTTTAAAAATGCGCAATAGGTACTTTACAGCCATCAATTCAACTTTGGTTAAACATTAACATCAATTAGCATTTTAATTTAATTTACTGTACGCTCCACTATTGAACCAAGTCCTTATTGTAAAGCATAGGTAGTTCAGCATCAGTCGATACTATTTAAAATTTTATTTAATACTCTATTGGATATTTCTATTCAATATCAACCCAAAGTCTTGAATTTGTGCCCGATATGGCGATAGGCTCATAGGGAGCGAGTAATCTGACATACATACCCGCCTACATCCATATCCCCTGACATCCTGGGACGGAATACACAAGGCGTGAGTTGATGTACATACATATGTACTTATGTAATATTCTATTATAATATTGTCTATTATTTTGTACGACGAATTCAAATCCTTCATTTCTCAACATGACTCCAGTTGAAAATATCATATTTACGTTATTACGTTAAATTGAGTTATATGAGTGCAGATGAAATCATATTTCTATTTTTGCATATCAAAAGAATAAGTCCTTTGAAGCAATACATTTATCGGAATTACATTCTCGGGCCATTGACCTCAAGAGATAGATTCTTTATATTATTGTTTATAAGGTCCAGTGTAGATGTTTCTGCCCACTGGAATACTACTAAAATAAAAATGCGAAATATTATGACAGTCGTACCTTTGTGAGGGTTTAGGAACTACTCTTGTACTAACAACAAATTTAATCTGATCAGGGTTTAAGGAGAAGAAATACATTAATTGAAGGCGCAAATAAATATAAGAACTAAACAAGATAAAATAAAAATAAAACATGACAAAGTAAATTTAAATAAGCTAACTAAATCTAAACAACTGTTGCGTCGACAATGGACTTCCCATTTAGCTGTATGCTGCAGTATGGCAATAGGGGGGGTCCTGGTGACAGGTAGAGTATTCGTTCTCGTCTGGATACCGATCATATTACACGGAAGTGTAGAATCTGCTATAGGAATCCATGAATGTGTGTCTCATTCTAGTTTCAATTTATATTTATGCTTTAATGTAACCCGACAAAATTGTGTCGATTAGCTGAAACATTTCTCTTGTCTTTAACTCATGGTGTCTCCTTGTTTTCTCTCTAATCAATTTATTATTTCTACTACTAGTTTCCTTTACAGAATATAAAAAATGGCAGAAAAACTATTTTTTAATTGATTAAAACTACAATAATTCCTTTCTATACTAGTCTTAATATTAAGATAAAGAAGTTCATTATACAAGGGCATATAAATAAAGGGATCATTACACAATATCCAATTGTACAGTGCAGTCGACTTCAGTTGTATCAACGGTAAGTGAAGAGAAATTTGGAATTTTTATTTATTTAAATTAGAACTTTAGACATTGTATTACTTTATCATAGTTTATCTTTTATATTAATTATCGGCAACTATTGGACGTCCTCAAGTATGTGATTTTGTTCTTGTTTGGGCAAGTATAACTCTAACCGTTAGGTGAAAGCCCTGCTGACGTCATCATTTCCAAAAATAAACTTAATAATCAAGTTTTCAGTAAATGCGTTTTGGTTGGTAATCTTTTTTAAACCAAGTATTTTAAACATTGTTTTTTTCTTCAACAGATTTCAAAATGAAGTTAATATTACTTCTTTGTGCGGGGGTCATCGGTGTGTCTGCTAGTATTGGCGAAGAAACCGATAAATTAGATATACAGGTTATCTTTGAAAATGATCAGAAAAGGAAAGAGGCAATCGATTGTGTCTTGGACCGAGCTCCGTGTGGGAAATATCAAATACTTAGAGGTAAGAAAGAAATACACATTTTCTATATTAATCATTAAAAAATAAGAAGATAGTGGAAGTTGGTTACCGCTGTAATGGATACAGCTATGACGACCTGGTCCAAAATGGTCGTGAAGAGCTGAATACGAAAAACGATCCTTTTGCGTGGGTCAATGTGACGGTTTTGCATCATCTTCTTCGTTTGTTACTGTCCAGATCTTATTTAACATCACGTAACTTCTGCCAATATTTTGTATTAGTCCTGCTCAAAAAACAAAATATTTTATAAGAGGATTTATAATTATTTATTTAATCCTTTTTCGTACTATAGATATCAACCCATATACGTCTCACTGCAGGACACGGGCTTCCTCTACAATCGAGAGTACGATTGAGAGTGGTGAGACCATATAGTACCCCGGCCTAGTGCGGGTTGGCACACTTCACATACCATTGAAATTCTTTTAAAATCACTGCTATGCAGGTTTCTTCACGATGTTTTCCTTCACCGTTATAGTGCGTGGTAGTTGACTGTCAATACATATATGACTCCGAAAAGTCAGAGTTGTGCCTTAGGATTCGAAACCGCTACCAACGTGAACATTTCGGCAGCCGCGTTTGGTCCGTTTACCAACAGGTCACCACGCATTTTTTTACTCTATACAGAGATACAATTACAGTAGATAAATTACATAATAATATTACAAGTAGCAAGAATATCATACTTTCAATATAATATCATAATATCAAAATTTCTTCCAGGCAACCTTAATTAAACAACCGTGTTGTAATTACTTAAATGTTTTGTTACAGAGAAATGCCCTGAGATATTAAGAAATGATTGTGCAAATTGTTCCGCGTCGCAAAAACAAAAGTACCAGGAGCTCATAAGAAAGTTAGAAGTAGAACACAACGAAGATTACAAGGAATTAGTTAAGAAATACAAAAACTAATAGTGTTTATAAATAATAATTGATAATAAACATAGTTATTTTTTTTTTTAATTTATTTATCATGATTACAAAATATGAAGTAAAATAATTCAGTAGGTATTTCAGCATTTATAAACCACAAAGGTTTGTCATAATGCTAACTATCTATAACAAGTCGACGCAAGGCATTTGTACAAGTGCCTGTCAGGTTTACAATCCGAGTACGTAGGTGACAAGAGCTGTGAGCTTTAAGTGTGATAAAGAATAGTTGATAATAAATGTAGTCATTTAAGCAAACATCATTTCTTGTTTTTGTGCGGAGAAAGCTTTTGTGAAATAAAACTAATTTGGCGTGAAATTAGATAAATCCATTTTTATTCAATTTGATAATATTCAAAACTCACATTACTGTTTCAAAACATCGAACTGTAATAAACCATTTAAGATAATTTATTGCACAATGATCAATAAATAATCTTTTGTTGACAATTTATAGTCTCCACGTTTAACCCGTTGTGTGACATAAAATATGTTTTGTTGCCATTTTATTTTATCTTTAAGTGCATTCAGTTATATTATATAACATTGTAGCGATATTATACCGGTCACGGGTAAACATTGTGATTATACGAATAGACGCTGTCAAAAACTAGGACTTAGTATCCTCAGCCACATCTAAAACTAAAAATACGTCGCCACAAAGAATTCAAACCTATTATATTATATTAGACTGCATCTAGTATGTTCCTATGAGAATTTTCCTCTTTCATACTCGCTACTGTACTTCTTACACCAGTATATTGTCCTCTATTTATTGATATCCAGCGAAAATCATTTTAAAAACACCGAGCATTGAAGCTCAGCGCTTCTCCGGGAATATCTAACTTGTCTTTCACCCGCTACGAAATCAATCCAGAAATATAAATACTTGAATTCATACGTTAATAAATTCAAAAATTTTCATTCAGCTAAGTTCTGTCGACGATTAAGGAAAACCACAAACATGACCCTGCTCTTATTTTTACTGCTGACATAATTGTCAACCCAATGCATGCCGATTCCTGGATTTTAGATTGCTATGCACATCACGCATGAGAATATACGTACAAACATGTGTTTTTACTCATGCTTTTTAAGGTAGTGAACACGTCATGTGTGTATTTCAAATAACAAAATTTAAGAGTTCCGTACATGGTCTAAAATAATGACATTTTACAAAAACAGCTTATGTCTAAAGGTCGTTTGAGAGTCTTACGTCCAAATACTGGAACGCAACTTAAATATAAATGGCGCTTAACTACGTTAATCTCGATTAAATGTACTGGCTAAGTGGGCCGTGCGCTGTTAAGAGCAACTTAATATTTGAATGGCGTTCCAGTATTCGGGCGTTACTAGATTGAATAAATTAGATGTGTTTTTGAGATAACTGCCAACGAATAACTTATCTAATTTGTTCCAAGATCCTTTATTCGTAGGTAATATTTTATTATTCTTAAATTGTAAGTAATCCACTGCTTAACATAGGCCCCCTGTTATTTTCAATGGCTTATTGAAAACGGGCATTATCCAACGACTTTGTTAGTCAATTTCTAATACAGTTTGTTCGAGAGCAATTAAATTAAAAGTATGAGTGTCTATTTTCGTTGAGATTCAAATCAATTGTATAGGAAACCCTATATTATGGTCAACCAGAAGAATATTCAATAGAGGCGCCGTTTCGTTATCAGCTATCTATACTATTATATTTCATGTCTAGTTTGAACAGGAAATTAGACATGGTAAATATTAATTACATCTAGGCTAGATAAATAGACATCAAAAGATTAGTACAAATGTGCGTTCCTGTTTAAAGTGGCTTAGAAAATAAGGAAAACAAATTAATTCGTTTAAAAAAAAAACAAAACTAAATTTTGAAATTAGAGCACTAATTTAGCTATGAAACCGAATATTTCACCGATTAAAAAATAGTATTGGTCCCAAATTTCATCGAAGTTTATTAATAATGTTACATACATAAACTCACGCCCTTTTTCCCAGAAAGACACTACGCTACAAAGACACCCATGTTTCGCAAATTCAATAATTTTACTAATTAGAGAACCTCAGGGAACCTTTTAATAAAATATTTCCAAAAACATATGGTACCCCAAAAATACGCAGGAAACGATGCAAATTGTATTGATGGGTGTAAGCTGTTAAGAGTTCCAGTAATCCTGACTCAACGCCTGTGTATAAATATCCTCCAGTGTTTGATATATTTTGTTATTTGCCTGGACTGCGGAGGACCGCTGACATAAGGTAGGATACTTATCCTTATAAGTGCTAATATAATTATAATTTAACCGGGCACAGACGGGCTCTACAATTCGAAGAGTTTTACCCTGTAAGTCTCACTTTCTAGCTAGTCAGGTCATAAATTCTGTCACATGTTTAATATAAAATAATTGAAACAAGTTTATTCATTATGTAACCATTTATATACCAAAATGAACTTAATAAAACATAGATTCTTATGACACTAAAGTTTATTCAAAATGACCTCCGTGATTTTGAATACAGGCCTTCAATCTGCGCGGCCAGTTGTCTATCGCAGCACGAACGAGGTCCATGTCAATATCGGCGGCTGCCTTAATCAAGGATGTCTTGAGTGACTCCAAATTGGTATGAAACTTTGAGCACGCATTTTCCTCCAAGTGTGGCCATATCTTGTAATCTTTCAATTCAAATCTGGACTGGAGGAGGGTCAGTCTTCGTGCCGGATAAAGTCGATTTCACGCGCCGACAGCCAGTCTTGTGTGCTCTTCGCTTTATGAGCTGGCGCCGAATCTTGTTGGAATACCCAGTGCCTGTTATTGAACATGGTATGAGAAACAGGTTCCACAAGGTTCGTCAGGACTGTATTTTGATACACAACTGCATTCGTTTTTACACCTTTCTCACAAAAATGTACCTCTGTTAAGCCCCAATAAGAAACTCCCAACCAAGGATGCAAAATATACCAAGTAAGGATGGAAAATGACCTCGTTTGACACGCGAAATACGGTTGCTCGCTTCTTCACTACTGTGTGCGTACACCTTATCATTTTGTTTGTTGTAGCTCTCTTCTATGGTAAAAAATTTTGAAAAAATAATTTCCCGATATTTTTTTCCTGCGTACCGCTTCAACAAAGCGCGGCATCTCTTCAGTCTTAGATCCATTAGACGAGCATTCAAACGATGTCCTGTTTTTCTTCAATATGCCCGAAGCCCTAAGTCTTCATTTAACACCCTTTTCACCGTGGTTCTGCTTAACCCCATCTGAAGGGCCAACAGTTTTTGCTTACGTTTGGGATTTTTTTGAATTCGCGCCTTCACAGCTTTTATCACTGCTGGAGTCCTAACAGACCGAGGGCGACCACTTCTTGACCTGTCATCTACACTAGAGTCTTCATTGTATCGTTTGATGGTACGATAAACGAATTTCAAATTTTTCAGTATGTCAAAAATTTGAATTGGCGCGTAACCGCAACGATGCAACGCAATAACTGCAACATGGTCTTCTTTAAGCGTCCACTCCATACTTAAATATGAGTAAAATTCTAAAAAGTATACATTTTTATTTTCATGAACAATTCGAAATTCGAATTCAATAAACTTTTTTCAGCATTCTAAAAGAAAAGTTTTTATTGTGTGACAATACTTATGACCTGACTGTGTATAAATCCTGTTTTTATATTGACAATTATTCGATAGGGTTACTCAGTCAACTAGACAAATACACCTATTAGTACAGATATATTATTATACTATTAGTCTAGTAATCTAGTTGGATTGTAAAAAACGACAGTAAATCCCATCAAATTTGATCGTTTGACGTTTCATACTTTGCAATTCGCAACATCTTTGTACAGGCGTAACTCACACAATTCAATAAAAAAATCTATAAAACTACAATTCCCCGGTTTTACAGAAAATATTACGCCTGTACAAAGTTGAAAAGTACGAAACGCCAAACAGTACCAATTAGTTTAGTTGGATAGTAAATACTTTTCAAAGTTATACTTGCTACAATAATGAACGTAATTTATAAATCGTAATATTATTGGAATCTCTATGGTATATATCAAACTTACGATATAAATATTTTTAAAAGATACATGAATCATATTGTAAAATAACTGGATCTATATCTATTACCCTTAAAATAATTCCCACTTCATATTTGTGATTTTTCTTTCGTTTTAACAACCTACGAATTTCTTTTTAGAGTAAAGAATAATGTCATATAATTTGTTTTTCTTTAAGATTCATCCAGCATGAAGACCTTAGTGTTCGTTTTGTTTGTCGCGGTGGCCACAGCCGCAACCATCCGCGATGGGGACCTCTTTGATATATTTAATATCGATAAAATATTGGAGAGAAGAGATCTCAGAAGGGAAGTATTTGGGTGCCTAATGGGTCGAGGTACCTGCGAGAAATACTTGTTTATCAAAGGCAAGTATACCAAGAGACATCTTACAAAAATTATCACAGCCTAGTAGGTTTCGCGGCCGAAGTCTTATAATTTATAAAAGAGATATTTAATATACTGCCTCGGTGGCGTACTTATAGTAGGGTACGGTTTCAAAGCTGAGGTCTCCGGTTTGAATCCTGGGTTGGGCGAAGTGATGTTGGATTTTCTATTAATTATCAGCCCAGAGTTAGAAATTTGTACCCGATATAGCGATATGCTCGCCACCTATCACATAGTGGGACGGAACATACGTGGCCAAATGTGGGTGTCCTAGCACCTCTGCCTACCCCTTCTGGGAAAAAGGCGTGAGTTTATGTATGTATGTATATTATAATTTATAGTTAAATAATTTTAAAATCCTTAAACTCATACTAATTTAAGTTCTATTGAAATGCAATGTATTTGAAATGAAATGAAATGTATTTATTGGTCACGTAGGCAATTTAAAAGCTCTTATGACAAGTCAATACACATAGAACTTAATCTCTATAAACAATATATTTCCTATACTTAGTATTACTTATTTTAATTTCTTGGTTTAATTAATTAATTTATGTAATTTATTTATTTTAAATTAATTTTATTTTTATTTAGCATTAGTTTTATTTATTTGTTTCCTTTTTATTCTTATTTTATTTAAAGTATTAGTTATGACTTTATGGTAATTTATTTTTCAAAGAAATTTTATTAGCTCACGTTTCCTGGCAATACATTTTATTTGCGTCATTCACATTTAGATTATTTTACCTAGGAATCACCAAACTAATGAGGCTCCTATTAATTTAACGAATAGATAAGATGTTTATTTAAATTTTATTATTTATTTATAATTTTATTTTTTCTGTACAGAGAGAGGACCTAACATCATAAAAACTGGGTGCGCGGATTGTACGCCCGAGCAAAAAGCAAAATTCCAGAATTTATTCAAAAAATTTGCAGATCAACATAAAGAAGAATTTATGGAACTAGTGGACAAATTCCATCTACCGATAGACAACTAGAAAATACACTTAATCAGCTATTCCTTAATATTTTTATAAATACGGTTATTGTATACGAGTATTTAATAAGAAACTGTTCCTAAATAGATGTTAATAAATAAGATCAAAAGATATTTATGTCTGCTTATTTGCTTCATTGAGAAAAGGATATTTAAATATCCACTACACTCTAGCCTCGAGGATTAATAATAACTTAATAGGTTTATAAATATATGCACACTTGTACACCGAGGACATCTTGACAACTACAAAAATGTACAATTTGTGATCTTATCGCACAAGGCAACGTCTTACGGACAATCTTTTACCATAGGATGGGTATAATACTCGTACATATGGAGACCGTCCCGCCCTCACACTCACCACTGTAACTCATGTAAGCCAGGATAAACAGTGGTACGCATTGTAATGACACCGAGCATTGAAGCTCGGCGAGTCTTCAGGAATGTCTAGCTTGTTTTTAATCCGCAACGAAATCAATCACAAAGTTAAACTAATAGGAGGAGTTGGAAATCAATTATAGCCCTTTTCCCTCCCTCCCTGACAAATCGATTGACAAAACAATGAACTAAAGACGTTAATTGCCTCGCAAAAAACACTTTTATAGCCGGAGAAGTCAGTTGTAAAGCACCAGGGATCAAATCATAGAACTACATTTAAATGGGACCTATTATTTATAATACTACGAGTATACATATTAATACTCGTACATACATAATGTGCGGGATAGTGTTAGGTGATACCTAGTTGTAAGAAAAAATGAAAATAATTTTTACAGGGTAGTAATAATGAATTGAAAATATCTTGCTTTTGTATTAAAATAGTAAACTGACAGCCTTATTGTACAATGGCTCCCTAAAGTAACGCCATCCGACAAAGAAAAAGAAAGACAAAGCTCAAGAATGATTTTACTTCACTAAATGTATGTGACTGTTGGGCATTATTTTATAAAAAAAAACGGGAATAACTTAAACCTATTACAATTTACAATGGACAAAATAATTAAAAGAAAAAATAGTAACAACATGTTGATACTAAGTTCTAAGTACTAAACATCACATGGTAGATATTGCTTTGCGCTCGACATCACGAGTTTGCTGTTAAGTCTCATAATTCCCAGTAAAAACAATGATCAAGGAAAACCGCGGCTATGACATGGACACCTAATTTGATTCCAGACAGCATTTTCAAAACAATAGCAAAATTCTGCACGTGAGTGCATGCATTTTTTTTTTTATTCTAATCACGAGTGATCTTGACTGAGAATAATGCAAAATAATTGTTTGAACTTTGAGTAACTGATTCCGTCGTGAGTAGGAAAGATTTCGTAAGTTCCGCAGATGAAAATAAATTATTCACTTTTTGATATTCCAACGCTAGTTTAATTAATGATGTATACAGCTGTAATTTTAATACAATACTACACAATATTCTTTATTGCACATACGTTTAAATAAATAAATATTATAATATACTTGGTTACCCTTGGGCAGAGACCATACAATCATCTCTGTATCGTTCCTATTTTGTGTGCCTATACAGGGTATAACAAGACTGCTACCGAAAACAAAGCCGGTCGGTAGCTCTAGTGACTACAGACACAATGCAACTGAAACTGAAAAAGGAGGCGAGTATGGTTATTAAGTTTCCGATGTAGAGGCAGGGTTAAATAGTATAGGCAAGAACACTAGTATAAATGAATGATGGCTAAATGGAAAAAATAGACGAAAGTTTCAATGGCAATCCCAGATTCCAAAATATTAGCAACAGTTCCCTGCTCTCTTACTCATCACTGACATACAGTATCACTGCGTGAAGAATTCACATAGACTTTAGAAATAGTTTTAAAATCTTAATAATTTGGTGAACTTATGCCCTAACCACTCTCAATCGTCCTATCGATTGCAGAGGAGGTCCGTGCAGTGGGACGTATATGGGCTGATACAGAGCATATTTTACTAATAAGTAAGAAACATAATTAATATGGATATAAAAATATACATTAAAAGGCAATATGTTGGTACTCGAAAAATATTGAATCTGTAAATGTGAAGGTACCCCAAAATATTATGATGTACAAAACGTGCAGTAATTGCCAAAAGTTCACGAATTCTCTGTACCTACGATGTCACAACTATAAGGCTGCGGGCACGAAACTAGCGATGGCGGAGCGGTGGCGGGGCGATGCGGCGGAGGAGCGGCGGCGATGCATTCAAACGCATGGACAGTATAGGTGACGCGCACGAAACGCGCGACGGCGGGGCGGGGCGATCGAGCGTTGCACAGGCGGCAGGAGGGCGACAGCGGCGCGGGTGCGACGAATATGATTAATGTTACGGACAAATAGGTAAAAATCGAAGTTTTCGTTTATTTACATACATTGGGAATTGTAAATATATGTTTAAATTAACCATATTTTTTAAACAAAAGTATAATCTAATAGCGTGGTGGATTATACTTATAGCCACCCTCAATCGTACTGTCCAACAGCCCGTACCCTGCAGTGGGACGTATATGGACTGATGCAGATATTCTAGTAGAATACATCAATTATAGGTACTGTTGTTTTTAAAATCTATCTAATATTGTAGCCTTAGAAATAATTAAAAATTTATAAGTTGTTAAACATACATTATCATATTTTGTTTTTATATTTTATTTTACATTATTCTGAAACAGTAGGTAGAAATGTAACAAATATATGATGTGTAGTATCTGCAGCAATGCCGACTTGATCTATATTTCCCTGTAATAACTAATAGACCAAGAGCCCGTGGCCGCCAGACCTTCGTTATTTTATAAAAGCTGAAAGTTTGTGGGCGCATGCCTCTGACATAAGCATCACACGGTCAGACGCTGACAAAATTGCATTATGTTAAAGTTTGAAAATAGCGTAATATTTAATAACATGTAATTTTGCCGAAGTTATATTATAAAAGCCGAATTTTTTACTGGTGGTAGGTCTCTCATATGTGCGAGGCCATCTGGGTAGGTACCACCGCAATGTATATTTCTCCCGTGAAACAACACTGCTTAAATGCACTGTTGTTTTTCGGATTGAAGGACATTGTAGCCAGAGCAACTACTGGACATATTGAGACTTAACATCTTATGTCTCAGGATGGCGAGCGCAGTGGAATATTGCTACTGTTCATGAGCGGTCGTATCGCTTACCATCAGGCGAACGGCTTGCTCGTCTCGCCATTCATTGCAATAAAAAAAAAATTATATATGTTATTAAGGCAACTACAAACAAATATTTCCTTGGTATTCAGACACTTTTGATGGTTCTTTCATCTTGCCAGAAACATTAAAGCTCATAACTTCCAAAGCAACCACGATCGGAACTTCATAATAGGTGATCGTGTGATGCCTATGTTAGAGGCATGCGCTGACAAACTTTCAGCTTTTATAAAATAACAAAGGTCTGACGGCCACGGGCTCTTGGTATATAAGCGACTGATCAACCGTCATGTTTCGTGCCCACGCGAAATACTACTCTTCATCGCCCCGCTCCGCCGCCGCATCGCCCCGCCACCGCTCCGCCATCGCTAGTTTCGTGCCCGCAGCCTTAGTTATAATGTTAATATATTTTCATACTTTGCACAATGTTATTTGGGGTTGTTAGAAACTTTTAATTATTGTTTATTTTTATTGTTTGTTTATTTTATTTATTTATTTAACATAACAAATTTTAAAGGGTGGGCCTAATACAGCAGTTGACTATATTCTATAATCTTCTCATATATTCTTAACATAAAGTCTTTTTTTACCATAACAAATTTTAAACAATTATACTTTTGTAAATTCACTCAGCGTTCAGGCAAATACACATATATCAATGGTGTCAGCAATTTGGTTAAGAGTTCGTAAGGTGCGCTTATAAGGGATCTAATTAAATAAAATACACATATGTCAATATCAACCTGTATAATAAACGAATTTATAAATAGGCTAAAATTGATCTTATTCATATAGAAAGGAAAGCTTTCTATATGAACTGAAACAGCTGTAACTTTAAAATTGGTGATTCATTTCATATTTTATAATTTTTATACTATTTTCTTTTTCAGGAACTATTCATCATGAAGTTAGTGTTTCTATTGTTTGCCGTGGTGACAATAAGCTCAGCTCTCCACGACGGAGACATCTTCAGCATATACAATATTAAGGAAATTTTTCTATCAGATGAATTCAGGAATGAAGCTTTTGGATGTTTAATGGATCGTAATCCGTGCGCGCATTTCCAATTAATCAGAGGTAAATATATTTATACATTTTGTATTCCGATTTGCTGTGGAGGGAAACGGACAATTAATTTCCAATTCCTCCTATTTATTTTTCCTTTCTGATTAATTTAAACGTGAGTGAGACTCGTCAATCTCTGGAGTTTGGTCCCAACTGTGCCATTCTTATCAGAAGTTAGACTCACTATTATTCCACGGCCAAACTGAAACACAGTTTATTGGAACTAAGGGCATATGCAATTAAATAATTATCAATTTTGAATATATAAAAAAAAAACGTTGTGTTAATCTTGGCTGATAGGAGTAGCAGTGGTAGGTGTGCGGGCGGGAAAGTCTCTAAAATACTTTAGTATGAGTATAAATCACTTTTATAAAACTGAAAAAGTCCGCCAAACAGCTCAACTAATGATAGTGACAATCAGCGCCCATTAATGTCTGCCAAACTTTCATCGTAGTAACGTTGCCGGCTTCAAAAATAGCAAAGCAAGATAAAAAAAAATCACATTAAAATATTGCGCTGTGGTATTTTTTCCAGTTTATTAAAGTGAATATACGGTAGCAAATGAGAACCTTTATGAAAACAATACCTTTCCCGCCACCGATTTCCTGACCACATAGACTAATGTATAAGTTACCCCAATAATATATTTTGTGCTTGTGTGTGCTATATGGCATACGTAAAAAAATGCCAGCACTAATTATTCTATGCGTATTGCCCGGTACAAACAAGCCATTACAGATTAATTTTTGTGAGTTTGCGAGAAACATTATCTATAGGAATGTCAGCTGCAGTGATAAATATGTGACCTGTAGCAATTTATTTTAATAATTCAATGACTACTAAGAAGCAATTGAATTGTAATTGATGGGTTTAATTCCTGTTTCATTGGCGTTCATGTACAGAGGATAAAACTGTTAGGCACATTCAAAAGTATTTATTTTTCTGTTTTGTTTTATAAAGGCCCACATTCTTGAGATTTTATATTCGCATTGTAAATGTAATGTTAAATGTAATCTTAACTTCGAAAACTCATTTAACAGTATATATGCCAATTTACGGAGAAAAACCTACGTCAGTCCATATTGTCCCCTCTTCTTCCGTCGTTACGAGTCATTTTTTTTATGATTACAATAAAAAATATAAAGCAGGGATATTGCAAGAAAGGCTTAAGAAAATGTACACAGCATTTACCTAAAACAAAAAAACAACACCAAAAATGTATTTATGGTAACAAAACATAGAAAACAGATTTAAATCGGCAGATCGACTTTTCTATACTAACAGCATTTATATTTAAAGCAGGATTTCTTTAAATTTAAATCAGTATTATCACCCATTATAAATTAGCTATAACCGTTTGCCGATAAGCCATTGTTAATAAGGCTTATCATTTGTCTTTCCTCCGTGGCGTAGTCAGTTTAAAGCCTGTGAAAAAAAAGGCTGCGGGTTCGATACTGAGAAAAATGTTTGTGCGCCCCACAAATATTTCTTCTGGGCCTGGGTGTTTGTGAGACCGAAAAGTCTCTCATAGTTCCTGATACCCACGACGCAAGACTCGATCTTAGTGTGGGGTCGGGACTGTGTATGTGACTGTTGGTTGTTATTTATTTTTTTCACAGACAGAGGACCAAACATCCTAAGGACTGGTTGCGCTGACTGCACGCCTAAACAAAGAGCTATGTTTATAGAAGCCATAGAAGCGTTTGAACTCAAGCACAACGACGATTACAAGGAAATGTTGGCCAAATACGGACAGTGAATATGAACGATATACTAATCTTGTACAATTTTGAGTAAATACAATATTATTCGCATATATTTTGACTTATTTTTTACTCGACTCTATCTCGTCTAGTAAGGAATGAGATACATCTATGGAAACATGTATCTGAGGAAACATATTGATTTAATTATTATTGAATTATTTTAAAGGTTAACGTCGGATTGGCTAGTTTAATTATATTTCCGAGGTTGCAGTCAATAATCATACATACATACATAAACTCACGCCTTTTTCCCAAACGGGCTAAGCAGAGATATTACCAAGACATTCATGTTTTGCCTGACGTATTCCGCCTCACAATGTGATAATGAATAGAAAAATCCAATATCGCCTTATCCGATCCGAGATTCGAAACCGAGATCTAAGCGTATTACAACTACGCCATCAAGGCAGTCTGTCGGTAGAGGCAATAATCACAAAATACAAATCATTAAATACAATGAATAACTTACTCAGCTACATGCTAATCAGTAACGGCTGCATTTCATATAACAGGAATTCCAAGAATTTCGGTTTAATAATGATTGTTATAGTGCCTAGCCTTGGTATAAACACTCTGTCTCTCTCTGTATCAGCCCATATACGTCCCACTGCAGGGCACGGGCCTACTCTACAATCGAGAGTACGATTGAGAGTGGTTAGGCCATATAGTCCACCACGCTGGCCTAGTGCGGGTTGGCGGACTTACATACCATAGAAATTCTTATAAATCGTTATGGTATGCAGGTTTCCTCACGATGTTTTCCTTCACCGTTTTAGTGCGTGGTGATTGATTATCAATACACACATGACTCCGAAAAGTCAGAGGTGTGCCCTGGGATTCGAACCCGCGACCACCGTGAACGTGTTGGCAGCCACGTCTAGTCCGTATACCAACAGGTGGTATAAACACTAGTCCAGGTAAATATATTAGTCACGCCGCAGGGACCTCAGTATCTATCATCATGTTCCAGAGGTTACGAGAAAGTTATCCCAATTAATTTCCTACTAAATTACTTGGCGAGGCTATAAATATAAGGATAATACACATATGATAAAAAATAAATATATGAAATACCAGTACCACTTACATAAAAAATTTAGATACTAGTTAGTTTTTTATATATTATGTATATAAAGGCTGCCTTTACATCGCAATAGCCTATTATCAAATGTAAGATGCAATGTCCTAATATTCGGAGAAATTATTAAAATATTAAATATACGAGAACGCGCTATTCGATATATATCCAAAAACAAATAACTTTTTAGTATTTAGTCATAAATAATCTTAAAGTCTTATATCGCAGAAAATAAAACTTTTTTTATGATAAATCTTTGTAGCAATATCATCAAGAACACATTGCTAGCTTTTGTTATCAGGCGTCTATTTTTTACTACAATCAGGGTGGTGTATTCCTTTTTAAAACAAATGAACGTCGTAAATTGTCACTAGCCAGGTAGATAAATATTTGAGTTATTGGCACAAGCAATTAGCCTACCATGAAATCATTTCTTTTTAACCGACTTCAAAAAAGGAGGAGGTTCTCAATTCGACTGTACGTTGCTTTTTTTTTTTTTATGTTTGTTACCTCGTTTCTCTGTATCGATTTCGATCATTCTTTCTTTGATTGAAAGCTGGTGCTTGTCGTTTGGTCCCATAAAAATATGGTGAAGATCTGATGAATATCTTCGGACCTGGAGAGGGGAACTCCTTAATATTAAGGAGAATTGCAATGGTTCTTTTTGCGTTACGTTCATTAGAAAAGTTAAGTTACAGTGAGAGAGGGAAAAAGGGGTGGGGGTGAGAGGGGGTGGGTGATAAAATTAAAATACACGTAAATTCTAATATCTTCGGCAGCTTTCAACCGATTTTAGTGATTTCGTTTTCATTAGAAAAAACGTATTGACAGGTTGATCCCAGGAATACAACATGAAGATGTGATGAATATGTTCGGACCTGGAGAATAAAACTCTTCAAAATTTAGTAGGATTCCAATGGTTCTTTTTGAATTAGGTTTATTATAAAAGTTAAGTTACAGTGGGGGAGGGAAAAAGGGGTAGGGGTGAGGGGGGGGGGGGGTGATAAAATTAAAATACACGTAAATACTAATATCTTGAGCAGCTTATAACCGATTTTAGTGATTTCTTTTTCATTAGAAAGAACGTATTAACAGGTTGATCCCAGGAACATAACATTAAGATCTGATTATCATGTTCGGACCTGGAGAGTAGAACCCCTCAAAATTTAATAGGATTTCAACGGTTCTTTTTGCATTGGCTTCAGTATAAAAGCTAGGCTACAGTGATTGAGGGAAAAAGAGGTAGGCGCGAAGGGATGGGGGGGGGGGGGGGGGAGAAAAATATTAAACATGTGAATATTCCAATATCTTTGGCAGCTTTTAGCCGATTTTAGCGATTTCATTGTCATCGGAAAGAACACATTCCTTGTGGGGACCAAATCTTCTTAATTTAAATGCCTATCAACACTAAAAAGATAAAAATAACTAAAATTTTTAATAAAAAAAAATAAAAACCGACTTCAAAACAAAAATCCACTAAAAACCAAAAAATAATGAAATAATAACTAACCACTTAAAGCAAAAACATTATAATATTTATTTCATGGAACTCGTGCATGTTGATTCATTTGCTTAATGACTTGAGTAGCCAACAAATCAAAATATATGCGTAACATATTGAAGGCGGGTCGCCCAGTACCAAACATATAGATATTTAAATTAATATAAGGCATAGGTCCTACATATTTGGTACTTGGCGGCCCGCCTTCAATATGTTACGCATATATTTTGATTTGTTGGCTAGTCAAGTCATTAAGCAAATTAATCAACATGCACGAGTTCCATGAAATAAATATTATTTTTTTTGCTTTGGAGTGGTATTTATTATTTTTTGGTTTTTAGTGGATTTTTGTTTTGAAGTCGGTTTTTATTTTTTTATTAATTATCACACAACTTGAGTGCTGGTTGCTGATAAGTGGGCGAAAAAAAAAATGAATGCAAACCATAGTGGGTGGACTGGTCTGTGGGTAATACACAAAAGATAATTTAAGAAGCTACTACCGCTTTAACTAGCGCCAAAAATTATTGTGTTTGCATTATTTTCCTCAGGTTTGACGAGTTTTAAAGCCTGCAAAACATTGGATGGACATGGTAGTAAACTTACGACCTTAATAATAGATAGTTATAAAATTATTTTAAATATCGAAGGTTTTGAATTCTCCGTTCAAATTGAATTCGAACGTCATTTGAAAAGGACAGAACATTCGGCCACTTAAAAAGGTTTATAAAATCTCTTCATAGGCAGTTATTGCATGGTTAACATACAATGTCTTTGACAATTACAGTGTAGAAGCATGCAGTGCCAAATAATTGCATATACTTAAGTTCTGATCGGTGTAGCGCCCGTGTGTGTTTGCTCTGACGACTAACTGACCATTAAACGACAAAACATTTTTTTTATTGCAATCAATGGTGAGACGAGCATGCCGTTCGCCTGATCGTAAGCGATACGACCGCTCATAAACAGTAGCAAAATCAAATAACACCTTGAATTACAAAGCAATGCTTGACATTCCACTGCGCTCGCAATCCTGAGACATGAGATGTTAAGCCTCAATATGTCCAGTAGTTACTCTGGCTACAATGTCCTTCAATCCAAAACACAACAGTGCATTTACACTGCTGTTTGATGGGAGAAATAGACATTGTAGTGGTACCTACCCAGATGGCCTCTTACATATGAAAGACCTACCACCAGTAACATTTCTCAAAACTTGGTATTTTTTATTCATTTTTATTATTAAGATGACATAATTATAATTAACAAATAAGCTTAATATGTTAGATTACTTATATATACATTTCAATATGCATGCCTAGTATAGACATATACAACTTTAACTGTTTAACTGTTAAACTGTTTTGCTTTAACAACTGCTTTTGTAGATTTAGTTAATTAAATACATAAGAAGAAAACACCATTAATAGCATTGTATTACGAAAACAGTGGTAATTACATTAAATTACATTCATTTAACAAAAATATCAATAACAAATTAAATGCATTACCTTTAGTTGCCACTGCATGCATTGACATTTAGGAAAAAAAAAATAAGTAAAAAAAAAAGAGTTAACATAATAAGAACGTAATTTTTTTTTGTAGTTACTAGTTAAAAAATTATTAATTAAAAAACTTAATTAAAATATCATATATTAGCATTACAGATAAGAATTTGCATCGCATGAATGAGCAAATTTACCGTTATTGGCTGACCCCCATTCACACGGACCTAGTTTGCAATACCTACTTTATAAGTGGGTCTTTAGGTCCTAGATAAATAATAGAAGCACTGTTAGATTACCCATTATTTGCCATTACCTCTCCCCACTATAGCGTATTGCTCACTAGCCTTTACCCGCAACTTCTTTCGCAACGAATGATTCAATGGATAAATTGAAAATATGACGTTAAAAGTAAAATTCTTAGTTAAAATTGTTTTTAATACTCTCCAGGACACAACCAAGAGAGACATAAATAAGAGAGACTACTTTAAATAGTACTTCTATGTAAAGTAGTACCTCTCTGTCACCCCGTTTCTACGCGAAATAAGAACTAACAACATGCACTTTCGATTTTATAATGTTGGTGTGATTGCCGAGATACAAATGTTTTATTTTCCAAACAAGTTTTATGTTTTATTTTCCAAACAAGTTTTATAATTCTCTTACTAAAGTAAATGTTTAACCGACTTCTTATTAATTAAGTTTGTGAGGGTGTATAAATGTTTGTTTCTCAGTCATGCCAAAAATTGTGAATAGATTTTAATAAAATTCTGTAATGTTATTTTACGTCAGAATAAAACATAGGCTAATATTTACCATGCTGGACGGTTTTTAGATAAATAACTTGAATTCATACACACTTATTTCATCACAACAAAGAGGGATTAGGGTCTTCGTTTTTTTAAATATCAAACGGTATACAAAACACCACATTTAACTTATCATTTTTACATCATAAAAAGCAAAGTTCGTCGACTCAACCTTTTTTATATTATCCAGCTAAGCGACTTCGCGCCTAACGTACTTCTAAATGCACAAACAATAAGGACCAAAACACGCATTGCATTTTATTAAGTGGCCGCGCTGCTTTCTTTATTTCCGGAGTTTTGTATGCGGCCCGTTACATCGACCTCGGGACTGGTTTGAGAAATGTTCGCACCCGCTGTGGAGTCGAGATAGCGCCATACCATCGTCGACAGTCGATCTTGCTGGTGCTTTCTTCTAATTGTGAGTACATTTGCTTAGAAAGTGTGAAAGTTGTTTGTGAACGCTGTTGTTGTTTAGTCTGTTTGGCTGTTTAAGTATTTGGCAGGGTTTATTGTGTTTAAAAGTACTTGTGTTTTTATGGGTTGTAAATAAAATATTCCCGTTGGTTTTTGTCGTAGTAAAATAATAATTACGGGTATTTTTGTTGATGTATGTAAAAATCAAAATAAGGTTTGTTGGGCTAATACCGTAATAGTAGTGCCTAAAGGGTAAGAACGTAAACTCATATAAAATATAGGAGCGGGGTGATCAGTGATGTTAGTACAATTCCCGTTGGTTTTTGTTGTAGTAAAATAATAATAAAGTGCATTTTTGTTGATGTATATAAAAATCAAAATAAGGTTCGTTGGGATAACACCGTAATAGTAGTGCGTAGAACGTAAACTCATATAAAATATAGGAGCGTACGTTCTTACCCCTTCCATCCTTGTATTGTGTTACCTCAACGCACCATAATTAGTCTTAGTGGCTTGTTTTGTTTTGGTTTTAATGAATGCTATTCACTAAATATAATACATACTAAAGGCCTTATTTATAGACAGTTTTAAATCCCATTTTAGTTACAGATCTTTTTTTCTTTCTTCTTCGCTCAATTTTTTTTTATTGCACTGAATAGCGGACCTGCATGCCGTTCGCTTGATGGCAACCGATACGACTGTTTATAAACAGTAGCATAACCAAACAATACCTTGAATTACAAACCAATGCTTGGCATTCCACTGCGCTCGCTTGAGACATAAGATGTTAAGTCTCAACATGTCCAGTAGTTACTCAGGCTACAAATATTCTTTAATCCAAAACGCAACAGTGCATTTACCCTGCATTTGGCGGGAGAAATAAACATGTCGGTGGTACCTACCCAGGCGGCCTCTCATATAATATGAGAGACCTACCACCAGTAAGAATTGAATTCAAAAGTGGTTCGAAAGGGACAAACACAACATTCGATTACTAAAATGGGTTTTAAAACTATCTATGAATAAGACCGTAATTATAAAGATTTCGTCTTTATTTGTGACTAAACTAGTGTTAAAATATTTAACAAACTCTTTTTTACAAACTCTTGGTCGACTTGCAGCGATGTAAAAGCGTTCTATTTTTGTAGACATCCGGTTTTCGTTAGGTTTAAAATAGCCTAACTAGCCGCTTGTACTTGTTTTTATAAGTACAGTATGTACTTTCATTACAAACACTAGTGGCTTTATTCAAAGACAGTATTGAAATCTATTTCTCGTATCGAATATTTTGTCTTCTTCACTCAAACTGATTTCAAAATTGGTTCGACAGGGAGAGAACATTCCAAAACTAAAATAGATAGATAGCCGTAGGTGTGTATATATTAATCTTTTTTTTTCTTCGGCAATATTTGTTGACACAAACACTTTCTTTATTAAAGTTTTCTTTATATTTCAAATTCAATATATTGAAGTGAATTTATTCGTATTTTTTGTATTAGTTAAAGATATAAGGCTAGGACATGCAAACAGATAAATTGTTGTGACACTAAATGTCTTGTAATGGCTTCCACTTTAATACGCAATTTACCTCGTTTATATAATTGTTTGATTGATTCAGAGTTCTATATAATTATTTAATTTATAATTGCAGATAGTTGTACGGTTTCATTTAACTTTATGTTTCATGGAAACGCATTTTATAATTCATTACTGTGTGAGTTAAAAGTTGAATACAACAAGATATACCCTATAGTAAAAAATCAAACAAAAAAAAATCAAAATGTTTTAACTATCCATTTAGAACACTGATATCAATACAATGATAACCTCCAAGTTATGTTTATCTGCTTGCTTAGACTAATCATACGATCCAATTACGCCGTTGTTGAGCCTGACCGGTGCCCTGATCAGGCTCCCGGCTCAAATCCTCTACTTCATTTGATCTTGAGGTTCCTCGATTTCACATTAATATTGTAAATGCGAAAATCATTCTGCCTCTGTGTACCAATTTTATGTCCTAACTGCTGAACCAATTTTGATGTTTTGCATACATACATACAAACATACGAAAAATTACGCCTCTTCCTTAGAAGGGATATGCACGGGTGCTACCAGGTCATCCTCTTTTCACAGCCTTATCGGGTACAAATTCCTTACTCCGGGCTGATAATAATGGATACAAAAATCTAATATCACTTTGTTCGAGCCGGGATTCGAACCCGAGACAACGACGATTATAAAGCCTCAACGTGGTAATCGTACCGTAGTACAACTGAGCCAATTAGTAGAAATTTTGGTATTAAGATATAGTATTAGTATTAAGATTGTTGCCTATATTTTATGTAAACTGTGTCTTCCAACCGCCTATAAGTTAAGATGCACAATGTTTATACATAATTATAGGTATTCAGCTAAATGTGCGCCACGTGTAATCTTAGTTGGAGATCAATAAATAAAAAAATAATATTAATTCGGGATACAAGGATTTATTTATGGTATGGATTGTAGTTGAGTAATGCGAGAAATTAAAAACACCCAGGCAAGGCCGGGTTCAGCCACCAATGCATACTTCCAAGGAACTATTATAATATTATATTTCACGACCTTAACTCCGACAAATCACACGTGATAAGATTGTATAATATAAAGTTTGTACCGAGAATCAGTCGTAAAATTGAAACTTTTAGTGACCATAAATTAAGTAGCTATTTCATGGTTTGAAGTACTTTAAACTTCTTATAGAGGAATACTATAGGCTACATATCATCACTCTATAACCTAAAGAAGACAAGGAAAGGAAACCGTAGAGAAAAATCTAGCAAATACGAAGAAATAAACTCATTTGCAAAAAAAAACGGGCACCTAAGCAATGAACCATTTCAAATGTTACTATTGGTTTGTTTGATAATTATAGGTAGTTTTACTTTCACAATTTTGTAAATTAATAAGCAAATAATCGTTTTCGTCAGTATTATCATAACATTTTGATAAAATTTATGGGTTTTAATGCTAAATTTCACTAGTAGTGTATGCTCGCTAGTAGTGCATATGCTCGTGAAGTAAAAGTTGACAAAGATTTTTGTTTGTTTTTTCTTTAATAAAGTAAAAGCGGATAAATGTTTAGTATCGATTGTGACCCCCTCTAGCTGAAATCACAGCTTGAATTCGTCTGGGTATGCTAGCGAGGATATCCCGGATACTTGCTTGCGGAATACGTTCCCACTCCGCGGTAATCACATTCTTCAGCTCTCTGATGGTCTGCGGAGCCGGTTGTACTGATCTCACAGTTGTCGTTTCAGAACGTCCCAGACATGCTCTAAACATTTTGGACACCATTTTAAAAAGTGTATCTGCACCCAGGCGGAGCCGAGCTGGACCGCTATGTCTCATATGAGTTTTCTTCCATAATGCTACTCTTGAAAATGATTTGACATACATAAATGTCGACCACCCCTACCTGTTAATGTAAACTTATATGAAATTCATAATCAAAACTATAATTCCGATTCATAATTATTTCAGAAATCACATCACAATGAGGACCTTGTTACTATGCGTGTGCATGCTGACATTAGTGACCCTATCCACGCAACAGAACCGCAACATCAACATAAACGCCATACTGCAGAACGATAGGATTCTGCTCGGTTACTACAAATGCGTTATGGACAAGGGCCCTTGCACCAAGGACGGAAAGGTGTTTAAACGTAAGTTTATTTTTTATTTTTTACTGATGCTACATCGTTTAATAAAATAACGGTGAAGGAAAACTTTATAAGGAAACCAGCATAGTAATTCGAAAAAATTTCTATGGTATGCTAAGTCTGCCAACCCGCGCTAGGCCAGCATGTTGGACAATATGGCATAAATGACTATATGACACTCAATCGTACTCTCGATTGTAGAGGAGACCCCTCCCTGCAGTGGAAAGTATATTGTTTCATACAGTACGGTATAATTTAGTTTATGGTGAGCATTGTACAATCCAGACCGATAGACCGGGGTTAAAAGGATATCTACTTTAGAAAGAAAACCTTTAAACCTCCAATTTTAGAGCATATCTATGAGGTTTTTAACTCATAATTATAGTCAATTACCAAGTAATTTAACACAGTCACCACACATAGATCTTCACGACATTTTGTATAGAATGTAAAGTTCGCCAGCCTACAATAATCTCACCAACATTGCCTCCGCCTCTCAATCGAATATTTAATATTTAATTATAATGAATATTCCATTATAGTTTGGCGAAAAAGTGTATGTCTTTAATGAGGGCACTAAGATCAAATTTAGTATTAATATGGCAACCCGTTAAACTACCACGGAATTTCTTTAGAAACTTGTTGGTTTTATAAATTGTTTTTAATAGTTTCTTTGGTTATTTTAAATCACAAAACCTACATATAAAATTATTCAACAAACATAATGACATTTTTAATAGTTTAATCATCATTGTATTTCATTAATGCCTTCTTTCATTGACCCCACATTAACATTGAGTCATGCGTCGTGGGTATCAGGAACTACGAGAGAATTTTTGGCCTCACAAACATCCAGACCTGAAAGAAATATTTGTGAGCCGTACAAACATTTCGCTCGGTGCGGGGATCGAACCCGAGGCCTCTCGTTTCACACGCGGCGTCTAAACGATTGCGCCGCGGAGGTCGTCCAAAATTGTATCATATAACTCAAAGTAGGCTTCTCATCCACTGCGGCCTGAGGAATATAATATTTAAAGAAACATATCAATTAAGTAGTTTATATAAAACTATGTATAAATAGTTGTATTAAATGTGTGTCACTTTTTATAAAGGCACGACATGTCTCAGATGCTATTACGATAATAGATTATCTTAACTCTTTACGCGCACTTTGTTCTCTATATATAATTGTGTGACGCACATACGCCCCATTAAATAACCATACATTAAACCAATACACATATAATATTGTCATTGTGGGTTTGTTTGTTATACTTTCACAAATTATGTCTCAGTATGGCGAACACAGTGGAATACCAAGCATTGCTTGAATGGTGTTGTTTGGTTTTGCTATTGTCTATGAGCGCTAGTATCGCTTACCATCAAGCAAATAGTATGCTCATTTCGCCATTCATAGCAATAAAATAAAAAATAAAAAAATACTACGAAAGCGGAAATGACTTCGGAAGAAAAAAATAAGAGAAAAAAAAAAGAAGACTCAGGGACCTTTTTTTTTAAAAAACATTTAGTGAGGGTTAGTCACTTGTAATTTAAGTTCTGTTTCAGCTGGATTCATTTCACGGAAATGAACCTGCTCGTAGTTTACAAAATAAGTTTAATTTTTAGTTTAAAATAAATCATATTAATTGATAATGCAATAATGCTATATACAGGGTATATCAAGACTGCTACCGAAAACGAAGCCGGGTGGTAGTTTAAGCGACTTCAGACACAATGCAACAGAAAAAGTAGCAAAAAAAAGCGACAATTTTTTTTTTGTTTTTTTTTCCTATGGCCATATTTGGGTGGTAAATACATTTTTTCTTAAAATAATAGTGTATGCCCTTTTATTTATAAATACTCTAAGGTATAAAAGAGTTTAAATTATTATTTTAGCAAAAACTATGGATTTACCACCCAAAAACGACGATATTTAAAAAATCATAAAAAATAATTGTGGCGTTTCTATGCGAAATTTTTAATTGCATTGTGTTTGTAGCCACTAAAACTACCACCCGGCTTCGTTTTCGGTAGCAGTCTTTTTCTAAAACTATGAAAACAGCTCAGCGAAATATTATAAAATCCCGTCTGGTGACAATTTTTTTCATTTCATTTATTATTCATTAAATAATAAAAAGGCATAATCTGTGACTGAGTTTATTTTTGTACGAATGTGTCCACGTTTCACACCAAGCCACCAATGGGTTGTTTGGGTTTGGTCCACAATAAATAAATTACTCCAACATAGTCTTTATTCATTATGATCGTAATATTTAAAATTAATTTGATTTTTTTTTCTCCTATTAAATTAATTATTTGCCATCTAAAAATTAAATGTAAATTCAAATACGAAATTATCACTCACAATAACAGCTACCATATAAAGTATATTTTCGTAGGTGAAATGAGTTGTCTTGTAATTTCACGGTATTTTCAACTTATACTTACATTTGCGTTAGTAACATGTATTTTCTCTTTACAGGTGCGCTACCGGAAGCATTACCGACTGCCTGCGCTCGCTGCTCACAGAAACAGAAAGTAGTTTTCCGGACATTACTACTAGCAATCAGAGCCAAAAGTGAACCCAGATTCATGGAGCTCCTCGACAAATACGACCCCAGCCGAGGCAACAGAGAAATCCTTTACAAATTCTTAGCCACTGGAGTCTAAACAAACAAAGGCGATAATATCGAAGAATCAGATGTAAATGAATACAAACATCATTCGGCCATGGCAATTGCTATTATAATTGACCTAGTATTGAATACAGTGTCATATTGTGCCCAAGACTTAATAGATGCATTTATAATTTATAATAAATTGGTTGTGTATAATAAATAATATAAACATACAAAGGATTTTTCCTGTGTACATTGAATTTAACGATTCAATTGCACTGTACTTGTAACGTCATTTAAGTCGATGTAAATAGTGTTATGTCCATTTTAATGCACATTATAACAATCTCTGGGATTACAATTAACTGCATCATACCTATGCATAATTAGGTTTGACATGTTAGCAATGTTTGTCTTCCTTTCCGGGAAATAATTCTCGAAGCTCGATAGGTACTTGATTTTCTTATAAATAATCAATTCGTGTGAGGCGAAACCATATCGAGACTTACTTGCGAACAGTAAACACATCGATTTTGCTACCATGAAGACTTTGGTTATTTTCGCCTGCCTCGTCTTGGCCGTGGTGGCTCAAGATAAGTACGATGCGATTGGAGATGATTTTGACATTTCCCAAGTTCTCGAGAACGAAAGACTTTTGCAGTCATACGCAAAATGTTTGCTCAACAAAGGCGCTTGCACTCCGGAAGTGAAGAAAGTTAAAGGTAATATTTTCAATAAATATAATCACAATTACAACTCCATTTTAACCAGATAACTATTTATTTACATTTAATTACAGTAGTGGTATCATTTTTACTTTATTAAACTTGATATTTCTTAGCGCTTTTCTAAAAGTTTCGAAACAAACCCATCCTTTACTATGATATTTCTTTGCTTCTTCCCAAACGGTATTGAACTCATCATTAGAAAATATTTCACCAGTGGATTCAAATACTCTTCTTACTGTATCGGGATCGCGTTTAGCAAACATATCACGATGGCTCACGCCTAGCAGAGTCAATGTGGAGGGATTTATACACGATCTCATGTCAGATTCATCCGGCAAATAAATTCGATCAGCTTTACTATATCCTTGCGGAGTCACGGGGTAATCCACATCAAAATATCTTCCAGATGGCTTACCTGCCATGAAACTTGTATCAAAATCACCTGCATTTTTTGTCATATCAGTATATGTTGTTTCGTAACTTTTAAATTCAGTTAATAAACTTGGTATTTTTGGAAGATTAGGACATTGGACCCTAAAATTAATTATGTTCACAAAAATTCTATATTCTATTCGATCACCGTCGAAAGCATTCCACATAGATAAAATTGGTTCTATTAATGATGTATCTAGCCGTATATATTTTGAAGCACAACTTTTATATATTGTTTCCTTTGGTAACCATCCAGTTTCATCTTGATCGACAAACTTCAAACTTAAATAAAATCTTGGGAAAAAATTCGGTTCAAACCGCTTGAATAAATTTCTCCGTAGAGTATTCAGGTGCCTAAGACATAGTAGTAATTTTTCTCGCTCTGGATTCAATTCGTATGTTGTGAGACATTCTGCTAAATTATCAGGAGGTTTGAGTACTCCGAACGAAAATCCTGGAGGAACGCGTCTCATATTATTATTGGGCGTTAGACTTACTCCAAGCTGGGATTTTGTTGCATCTATGAAATCAGCATGCTTTGAGGAAATTCGAGTTTTAAGAGCAGTACCTAAATTAATTCTGTCATCAGTTAGAGTACACTTCATAACCTTTCCAGTATGGTCAACATTTAATTTGCGCCCGAATGTATGTGAGTCTTTATATGCTGGTTTGCAATAATTTCGATCTATATGAGCGCCTGGTTTCTTAGACAATGGTGTTTCATCAGGCACTGGGTTTTTCGGCATTATTACGTCATACAAACGCCCATAAAATGGAGTGGATTTTCCAAAGACCTTCTCATAAATATTAAGACACGGTGGTAAACTTATTTGTTCAGGTATAGTCCCAACTGGTTTCTTCCAATAAGAATTGTACACTGTGTTCTTAAAATCTTCTACTAAAGTTTCAAATTTTGTTTTCGTTGGGGGGTTAATAAGTTGGGCACCTTCTGTATATACTCCAGCATTTCGCATATCAAGTTTAGGTTCTCGTCTCAGCGGGGGTAAATAACGTGGACGGTGATCAGGCTTTATAGAATCTTGTATAAGGGCATCTACAGCGTCTTGTAGCGAATATTCTTTAAGACTATTTTTAATAGAAAGCTCTGGCTGCTTACTAGGCGCTCCAGCCGCACATATTTTTGGGTCTCTTTCAATAAATAGGCCTCTATTCCCTTTTCCACCTGCTGATCCTTTTGTATATTGACTCATTTTTTTAAAATTCGCCTTGTGTGTTTTAATAGCAAGTAATTCTTTTTGATATATTTATTTCTGATTTTATTAACCTCAAAATATGAGACCAATCGTACGTCAATGCACACTATATGACAAATTTATTTTTAATTTAATATTAATAATTCAATAAGGAGGATTATATCCGTGACCGTAAAAAATATAAGCATGAATTGTTAATTAAACTCTCACAACATTGTTTTATGATAAAACTACTGAAAAAAAACCTAAAAATCCAATGATTAAGAAAAATGTGACATATTATGACTAAATAGGTCGGGGCATCACGTATAGGTTCTCAGTATTTTTACGAATAATGTCTTCACATCGTACAAATATATACTTTATCAATAATATAATCAAAAACAATAGTAATATAGAATATGAATTTAACGTTATTTATTGTCACTTTTCAGACAAGCTGCCAGAGGCTCTTGAGACCAAATGCGCCAAATGCACGGACAGACAGAAGGAACTCGGCAAGCAACTTGCGCAAGAAGTTCAGAAGAAACATCCCGACTTATGGAAAGAACTCGTGGCCCTGTACGATCCTGAAGGAAAATACCAAGATTCATTCAAAGAATTCTTGGCAAACTAATTTAAATAACGGTATCCTTGAAATAAGAAGCCTTAAAAGAAATTATAAATTTAATGATAATAACAAGATGGTAAAATAATTTTTTGACAATTAAATATGCAAAACTCTAAGAATGCTTTTGATTACACTCATGTTCCTTTTCTAACGCTCGACGAAATGTTTCAAAACAAACCCATCCTTGAGAGTGGGACTTTTTAGCTTCTTCCCAAATGGAATTAAATCTTTCATCCGTAAATTGTTCTCCTGTCGCTTCAAAAACTCTTTTTACAACTTCAGGCTCTCGTTTTGCATACATATCTCTGTGATTGACGTGGAATAGAGTTAAAACGCTAGGGGCAAGACACGATTTCATATCAGATTCATGAGGAAGACAAGTTCTATCTGCCTGTGTGTATCTATAAGGAGTTACAGGATAGTCTAAGTCAAAATACCTTCCAGAAGGTAAGCCAGCCATGCGACTAGTATCTGGTGGTTGGCCAGGCTTTACCATTTCAGAATAAGTTGTACGAAAATCTAGGCATTCAGGTGGTAAGTCGGGTATTTTCGGTATTTCGGGTGAAGGTTCCCTGTAATTTATTACATGAACAAAAGTTTTATATTCAATTTTAGATCCATCAAATGCGTTCCACATGGACAAAAGTGGTTCTATCAAGGCAGGATCAAATCTTATTAATTTTGTTCCGCAGTAATCGTAAACCTTCTGCTTCGGCAACCAGCCCATTTTATCTGTATCAAAGTACTTGAGACTGAGGTAAAGATCTCTAAAAAATGTTGGTAAAAACCGCTTAGATAAAACCTTTCGTAAGGAATTAAGATGCTTTAAACACTTTCTGAAAAATAGTTTTTCTGGATTTATTTCACAATAAGTGAGGGCTTGTGGAAGATTATCCGGTGGTTTCAGTTTACCAAAAGAGTAACCTTCGGGTACATTATTAATATTATTGTTTGGAGCTAAAACTTCTCCAATTCTAGGTTGTGTAAGGTCTTGAAATTTAACCTGTAATGAATTTATAATGGTTCTCCCTCCTGTTCCTAATTTGATCCTATCGTCGGTTACACAGCATCTTGCATAAGTACCACGCTTATCTACGAATGTCCTATGTCCAAATGTGACATCGGGATTGAACGGTGGCGAACAATAATTCCTACATGCTTGGACACCAGGCTTTGCCGAACGAGGAGTTTTATCGGGGTAGGGTATTTTTGGCATAACGATATCATACAAGCGGCCATGAAAAGGCGTTTTTTTTCCGAACGTCGTTCCGTGGATATCAAATCCTTCTGGTAGCATTGGCACTGGGTCTTTCACTTTCCCGAGTGGTTTCTTCCAGTATGACGTGTAGGCAGTGTCTTTAAAATCGTCTACCAGGGTCTGGAACTTAGTTTTTATTGGTGGGTTGACTAATTGTGCCACGTTGCCAAAAGGTCCTGCATATCGCATGTCCAATGGCATGGGGTGACGTAATGGCGGTAAACGACGTGGTTTTTTATCCGGGATAATTGCGTCACTGATGAGAGCATCAACTTCATCTTTCAGTAGATAATGTTCCAAAAATCAGGTACTTTGTCATCAGGCTGCGCTGTCGGCAGGCCAGCAGCGCATATCTTTGGATCTCTTTCTATAAACATACCTAGGTTTCCCTTTCCACCCGATGTTGATCTTTGGCAATCCACAGGCATTGTAATATACTTATTTTTCCAAAATAAAATTAATAAAGTTTTTGTATATTTTTGTTAAAAATTAGCAGTGACACATAAATGTCATTATTGTCATAGTGACTTGTTAAGTCCTAAAATGAATTTTAGGAACAAGTTTGAGGTGTGATATGCACGAATTTTCATAAAATTTGGTTTGGAGAGGCAGATGAGCGCCCCAGCGCCGCGCATATTTTTTCGAACTTTATTCCTTCCCAAAATATCTATATGGTTAACACTATCGCTATCCTGGGCAATTCATGTGGGATTTTGAAAAATTAAGGTCAAAGAAACTGGATTACCTGACCTGGGAATCAAACCCTGAAGTATGATATATCAACGTATAAATTATCCCTTTAAGCAACTTAATTTACAAGCAAACTTAATTTACTTCTGAAGCACCTAAATGATTTGTATGCGTTGGTAGCTTTAAACATAGAAATCAGGAAGCAAATACATACAGTTGCCGTCGGTGTATTCAATAATGTACTCATTAAAATTGCACTCACGAACATAATTGCATCTTATATGTTTACAGTAGGAGCACTTATGGACAATGACAGGCATGTCTTTATATACAACTGGAAAATTCTGAATCCCTCAGTCGTCATGAACGTAGAAAAGGATTAGGACACTGTGATTGAGTAAAAGCTGAGTGTTATATTTTAGCTTCCAGTGGTATTAATTATTTTATTAGGTGAGACGAAATTACTATTTTTATATAGACCCGTCAAAGTGAGAATACAATCACCTGGTGGTAAGTGCTGACTGAAAAACTGCTCGAATTGATTTCGATTAATCATCAAGCTCATGTGCGGTGGTAGATAACTTAGACGGATAAGAACATCCTAACAACAGCAAAACTATCCAACAATGCCACTCACTGAATAAAACGTAACAGAAAAGTTGTAACTTCATGTCGGTTTCCTGTGAGGAAGTGGTAGTTTGTTTCCTATGGTGCTGGACTTTTGGTTCTATAGTCTCTATCACTTTTTATATTATTTATGTAAAGTTCTACATTTTTTGAAATATATTATTAAACTTATGTGTGAATAGATTTTTAAATTTTCACAGAAAAATGAAAGCCTGCGTAGTCTTCGTAACCCTTGTATCAGTAGTACTGGCAGATTTCTACAACTCTAAATATGACGATTTTGATGTCCAGCCATTGCTAGAAAACGACAGGATTCTGCTCAGTTACACAAAATGTTTCTTAGATGAAGGTCCTTGCACTCCTGATGCTAAGGATTTTAAAAGTAAGTATTCAATAAAAAGTTAATGAAGAGCTTGAAACACTGAATATTCTGTTTGTTTGATGAAAATAAAAAGCGTTACAATCTGGTTCAACCCCGCTATAATTACATCAACTAAAGCCAGCCGTATCCAGAATCACAAAGTTTGAAATAAAGGTGACTAATCATTTCTTATATAAATTTATCAAAACACTTCTTATACCTATTCTTTTTTTAAGTTCAAATTCATAATTTAAGGCCTTTAATCTAAGTTTTAAAACTTAATTTGTATTCGAATGTTTTATCTTTTCGCTCAAACTAAATTCAAAACTCGTTTGAAAGGGGACAGACATTTGATAATTAAAATAGGTTTTAATGTGTCTATGAATAAGGCCGTTAAAGTATAGCTAAATACAAAACTTTCAATCAGCATCGGCAAATTTGGTAATTCTATTGATTGTACATGCATTAAAGTGTCCAGGAAATAAAGGGCATTCAAAACATTCAGTAGGTAAATGACAGTTTTATTTTTTCTCCAAAGTGAAGTTACCCTTTGGAAAAATTTATTAACCATATTACTTGTATTCAATTCGTCGCAACTAAAATTCCTAAGCCAGATGACCTGGTTTAAACCACAGAGGTAACACGGAGGTCGGATTCACTCCCACAATTAAAGTGGAGAGCTACAAACAAGTAGGACACTCACCATATTATCATAAACTAAATTATACCGTGATGGCAAATTGCTGCTGGAATTTCTGTAGACACAAAGGAATGACGTAGAAGTTGAAACTTGATGTCGTTTGCAGGTAGTGATTACCTTATTTGACGTAAAATGTTGTACTTGTATAGGCAGTAATTACTTCAACGACTTGTGATAATAAAACAAACAGTAAATTTTCCTATGGATCTTGGGAATATAATAGAAAGTATGGACCTGATATTTGGACTATTTTAAAATCAAGCCTTAAAACTCAAAATAGATGCTGCCCTAACACTTTTTGAGTAAATCCTTGTGATGATGGTGATGAAATTTCAGGACATACAGTCTAGTAACTAATCTATAATAATCTCACATAATCTAACTCACAAATAGGTCATGGTCATCAAGTAAATAACAATTGTTAATCCTTTTGCAGAAGTGATACCCGAAGCACTGGAGACAACATGCGAAAAATGCACACCAAAACAAAAGCAACTGATTAAGGAAGTTATTAAGACTGTAATAGAGAGGCACCCAGATGCGTGGGAACACCTTACTCAGAAATATGACGCGGATAATAAGTACAAAGAGTCATTCAACAAATTCCTTGCTGAGAAAGACTAATTAGGAGATGTTGTAGTGGAGGAATAAACGCTTCAAATTAAATGTTGTTTCTGTTTCTGTATCAGCCTATATACATACGTCCCACTGCAGAGCACGGGCCTCCTCTACAATCGAGAGTACGATTGAGAGTGGTTAGGCCACATAGTCCACCATGCTGGTCTAGGCTACATGTTGTTTGTTCTAGTGTTTTTAAAGCTTGGAAATTCAATTTCTGCCTTGAATATTTTATTAAACAAATTTTAATTAATGTGTTCAAATGAATAAACTAACATCTAATGACACAGTAAGCAGTAATATGTAAAATGAAAATGTTCGTTCTTCCTAGTGTTATTCCGAACAGTCACAGATTTCAATTTTCTGTTTCTAGTAATCTAGTTTAACTTTTGGATTTGTAGATATTATAAACTGTAGCCTGAATAATAAACCGAAGAACTGTTGTAACCACATTAATTACTGGAATTAATAAAATATGATACAAAATAAGTAATGACTTGTATATAACGGGTGCAATCAATATTAACAATATAATAGGAATGGTAGTGAGAAGTAAAAATTCAAAACCTAAATGTATAAAAATATTTTATTTAACAAATTTTCAATTAAAGCTTTTCATCAGATACAGCTTACTTATCTCAATCACAAATTTCAAACCCTCCCTTCCACCATAATACTTGATGACTGAACTTATTGTCCCTTGATGGAATCAATCTTGTCCTTGTATTTGTCCTGGTAGATGTTCTGGGGATCATACTTGGCTGAGAGCTCCTTCCACAAAGCAGGGCGTTTGTTGACTAAGTTCCTGATGACTTTCTCGGATCCAATCTTTTGCTTCTCAGTACATTTGCTGCAATCGTGTTCCAAGGCGTCGGGTAGAGTTTCCTTGAGGGCCTTGCCGTCGGGAGTGCAACGACCTTTGTCGAGCAGACAGTCGACATAGCCTTTGGTGAGACGGTCCGACTCAAGGACTTCATCTACGTTGATGTTGTCCCATTTATCGGTGTAGGTAGACGCTCCCCGTGACAGGGCTACGCAGCAACCAACGACGATGAGCAGAACCTTCATGATTGTTCTAAAAAATGCAAAATAATATTTTAGTGTATGAAATATTCATTGTTCCCTTTAATTAATTTGGGGAGCAACATAATAGCACTTTTGATATAAAAATTTAAAAAAACTGATATAGACTCTTCTAAAAATTTTATCATTTTGTTGATCTCATCTAAACGCAGGTATAATAACATAAAAAGAGGTTTGAAAACAATAGTGATTGATGATGAAACATTATTGATGTAGTGTGTCTAGACTCGTGTGTCTCAAACGTATTGAGATCTTCATTAGTTAATTGAATAAGGAAGAACTAAAAGGATATAGTCCGGCAGTTAGCAGATAGGTAATTGAGTTGGCTGCCTTGGTGGTTTATTTGTCAAGGAAACGTTTTATATGGGAAACAAAAGATAGCAATATTGTAAAATATATCTTATTACATAATTAAAATAAATAGATTAATGTAATATGTGGAGTTGTCGTTGATGATGGATGAATGAAGAATCAAGTTGTTTTTTTCAAGCCGTTTGTAAATCCTATATCTTCCAATTACTTTGTCACCTTGTTTGATAAATTGATTCAGTTAATTACTCGTGCGCAGTGGATGTAAAATTGTAGTTCTAGTTATTTTCCTTTGTTCTATTTAATATGATCGTTTTATGACTTCTTATAAGTAATACAATTAATATTATAATTCATTACTGAATGGAGTGAATCGTAGGAACATTTTTACTATAGACTTCCATAACATTAAAAAGTAAGTAACTATTTTAAACTCAGTGTTCGCTGTCATAACTTAGGCCGACAAAAATAAGAGGCTTCCATTTCATAGCCTACGGTTTAGCCAACTGTTATACAGAAGCTGTCAAAAATGAATCAAATCGCGGGTCGATAACCTGTAAATCTTTACCTGATACTCTTATCAGGAAGGATTTTTTAAATCCCCAAACATTTTTGCTAGAGTGAATAGTCCACAAAGTATTATAGGAAAACGGTTAGATTAACCTACTTGTTGCAAAAGCCTGCACATTTACCTAAAGATAATTATATTGAATGAAACCTTTTAATAAGCAAAAACGCCATAATCGCTAGGAGAAAGCAAAGTTTTTGTTCTTGCAGTGAACATATGGTATGGGATGGACAGACGTACACCTCTATTTTAAATTAATCAGCCTGTATTTTTACGATTATATATTAATTATTTAATGGCACCTTCTCATTTTTATGAAATAAAATATTAGTTTCTTATGTTTTTGCGAATATTACGTATTGAAATAAAATTACTTTTTACGTATTTTATGACGATTATTGGTTTACTGGAACTTTGTGACATTTGGAAGATTTTAAAGGCTTTGTACTCACGGGATTATAAATTAACATCCTTATTATTAAAATTAACATCCGAATTCTTCACAATTTTAATAACGCGCAGGCAGTTATTGTAACACTAACTTTTTGGATAGACACTACCTGCCTTATGACCGCGAAGATCGTAAAGTATTAGAAATGTTAAATTACAATAAATTAAAACCTCCATAAACTCCTTCGTCATTGTCTTAATTCATTACAAAATAAAACAAATAAGAATTTAAATTATGCATAGACAAACTTGGAAGAGGCCTAAGTACTTCCTGTGGCTGAATAAGAAGATGCATAAAGTAAACAAGCTGAGTTCTACCGCAGTTTGAGAAAGATCTCCATGACTATGTAAGGAATAATTGTTCCGCGACGTAAAGTTCACGGCCGGTTCTAACACTTTAATTAACATAATTATCTATTGTTTATTGTTTTGCTTGTTGTAATAAAAGCATTGTTTCAACCGCCTTCCCTTACATCATAGTACAAGATTCCAGAGACAAACCAACGGCATTTTATCAAATTAAAATTATGATACCTTGGTAGCGTAGTTGTACTACACTACGGTTACAACGCTGAGATCTCGAGATCGAACCCCGTAGAGCAAAGTGATAACGGAATTTTCTATTCATTATCAACCTGAAGTCACCAATATGGTGATAGACACGCCCCCTACATCGTGGGACGGAATACTAGGCGAAACTTGAGTTTCCTGGCTGGTACCAGGGGAACATCTACATACTATTGGGGAAAAGGCGTAAGTGCATGTATTTATGCATGATTGTATGAGATTATGATGATTAGTAGTCTGTACCAGCCCTATAGGCTCACTACTGAAAACGGGATCTATTGAACTTCTTTAGAGATGAGAGCTCAATTAACACAGTTTACGAAATAGTCAACGGTGGCCTATTGTATGTTGGCGGAGTTTCAGTACCACAGAAATTGTCATAAAAATATCTTTGGCAGATTTTTTCAACAAACTAAGAAATTTTCAAATTTAAATGAAGAAAATTAGTAATTATTACTGTATTACTTTGAAAAAATATAAGACTACACTCATAAATTTATCTTGAAAAATATTAGGGTACTCATAAAAAATAATCTTCAAATAGGTCAAGTTGATAGACAAGGCTTCATTCAGGCCTGTGTCTAAAGATATTAATTTATAAGGAAAACGGTTATATTCTAATATTATAATCACCTAGCCTGTGTCCTCTGAGGTAAGCACTGGTAATTAATTACTAATTTAAAGATTATTTTTACTGCACATTATCATCCCATATACATCCCACTGCAGAGCACGGACCTCCTCTACAATCTATAGTACGATCGAGAGTGGCTAGGCGATATAGCCTACCACCCTGGCCTAGTATTGGTTGGCGGACTTTATACGCCATAGAAATTTAACTAATCGCTATGGAATAACCTGCATACTCCCCGTCTTTTCCTTCACCGTTATAGTGCGTGGTGATTGACTATTAATACACACTTGACTTCAAAAAGTCAGAGGTGAGCTTGGATTTGAACCCGCGACCACCATGAACAATGTTGGCAGTCGCGTCTTGTTCGTTACCAACAGGCACGCACTCACACATATTATTTAAAAAAATTGTAAATAAAAAAGAAGGAAGTCGATTGAACTATACGGTATCAATGGCTCAGTTGAATAAAAAAGGGCAATGAGATGAGAGACCACGGGTTCAATATTGCCAAAGACAACTCTGTATGTTTCACAAACAATAATTTCTAGTCTGGGTATTGCGTGATTAAAAAAAAGACATGGTATGATACTAAGGAGTTGGATTTAAAAATATACAGTAATCCCTCAATATGGAGATTAAGACAAAAATAATTTAAATTACTTTGTACACACGTTGTAACATGATAAGCATGACACAAATTAAAATTCCCAATGTCCTGATTGCGTTTATGTCTTACGTGACCTTCAAATATTTAGAAAAACACTCCTACCTAACTCATTATGAGTTGACTGACTCCCTACTATAAAACTATTTGAAAGAAAAGCTTTCCCTATCACCAGTATAACTTATTACATTCCTAGGACTTAAATATATTTGGAAATATTACTTAGCAAAAAGGAAGAAAGTATATATATATGCTTACCACTTAGCACTTTTCCGTGAGCACTGAGCGACCCTTCGCTAGGATTTGACGCCTGAGCAGAATCTTAGGAGCATTTATACTGCATTCGCATGAAATCCATCTACAGTTGTGACGTCACACTTACATTATAATAATTGAAGAGACAAAATGCTAAACAATGGGTTGCAGTACGCGGAAGAATTAATTAAACTTATAGTTATCGGTATTTCATCAGTGTAATACCTATGATTTATAGGCAAATGATGTTTATGTATCTATAGGTGTCGCGTGTCCAAGTGTTTGCTTCGATAAGTTTATTATTGTATATTTTACTAAAAATAAATGTGGCATACTACGCACTATATTTAATACTGAAATAAAATTTATATAGATAGTTCTTCAGACGTTGTTCTGATTTTTTTGGATGAATGTGCTCTGTAATGGACTTCGTGTGGCCGAAAATTACAACACGAGTATAATAAGATTTTGTATCGTTTTATTCTTAATATTTATTTCGAGTAACACATAAAAATAGAGATGTACAAAGAAAGCTTCTAAGAAAATAGCTAGTATGGCAAGTAAACGACAAATTAAAGATTGCGATATTAATATTCAGCTATAGGTATGAGTAAAAATTAATAACTTGTAGTTTTAAGATAGTTTATCTACGTCGATCTTATCTTAATACTAATGTAATTTCTGCGTGATAATAAGTATCCTGACGTATCTGCTGTTGCATTTAGTTCTTATTATTAGGGATAACAACTGCAACATTTCTGATATTATACGTACAATCAGATAAATTAAACATATTATGTAATTCACCTCTGACTTTTCGGAGTCATGTGTGTATTGATAGTTAATCACCACGCACTAAAACGGTGAAGGAAACATCGTGAGGAAACCTACATACCAGAACGATTTATAATTAATTGTATGGTATGTAAGTCCGCCAACCCGCACTAGGCCAGCGTGGTGGACAATATGGCCTAACCACTCTTAATCGTATTCTCGATTGTAGAATAGGCCCGTGCCCTGCAGTGGGACGTATATGGGCTGATACATACATGCATACATGTAATTCTTATTTTAATAAATAATCAATATCAGCTAAATTTAGGCAGACTAGGTTTACTGGGAGAGCAAACCTTGCTAAAGTAAAAATTGGAATAATTAGGTTTCTTATTCTTCTTCTTAATTTTCATTACATTGTTAATTGCGAATACGTCAAATAAATATTCCCATATTTAGTTGAATGAGATAATTAAATGTTTTACTTGCAAGATAATAAACGCTTAACAAAATTATCATTAAAGAATATATAAATGCTTATTTTATCCGGCGCCATAGTTTAAAGTCTACACCTCATTTAATAAAGTTCATTGAACTTAATAGTTATAACAATCTTCATCCGACACTAAAATATCTCTATTTGTGCCCGATTTAGCCATAAGCGCCGCCCCCTATCTCATCGTGAGACGGAACATACAAGGTGCAATATGGGTGTCCTGGCAAAAAATAATTTATTCTAAACACAAGTTAATAAAAATAATCTTATTACACATTTAGGGAACACTATGACTCATGTTAAACCATTATAAAATGGCAGTTACATTTTCCGGGGTCGCGAGATCACGTATTGTCCTCGTAAATTTTCCTTCCGATCTTTGCTCGTATACGTATACAGGGTGCAAAATTAAACATATAATAGAGCCACGCTGTTGTTACTTAGTCTATAGTAAGAATGGATCCGCGTGATTTGGTTGGTACCACTGTCCCATAGAAAAACAAATTAAAAGAACGGCTTTTATGTCGTAGTTCGTTAGATAAGTGAGATTGCTGAGGACCTAATATCTCTTTCCTTCTGCGGTTCTTTTCTTACCATTTTAAGAAGCGGGCATTATCTGTCCTAGTGTCATAAATGTTCAGGGTGGAGGAAAACACTCATCACCATGCAAGATACGTGCTCGTTTACCGGGCATATGCAAAATATTACTGGCACGGATATTGGTGGTAGGTCTCTCATATGTGAGACGCCTGGGTAGGTACCACCGCAATGTCTATTGCTCCCGTTAAATAGCAGTGTAAATGCAATGTTGTATTTCGTTTTGAAGGATATTTTAGCCAGAGTAACTACTGAAAATATTGAGACTTAACATCTTATGGCTCAGGATGGCCAGCGCAGTGGAATTCCAGGCATTGCTACTACTGTTCCTGAGCGGTTGTATCGCTTACCATCAGGCCAATAGATTGCCCGTCTTGCCATTCATAGCAATAATTCGATTCAAGACCCAGAAATTCGATACCAAATTTATAAATAATGCCCAAATATATAAATACCTCCTTCAAATATACACCTTGTATATGCTCTGACAGTCATCATCTCGGTTCGGTACGCTTTAGCCATATAAATGTAACAGGATAATAATTGACACAAGGGCGACTTGTTTAGCTTATCAAAAGTAGATTTAAATACAGTTGAGTTACATTTAGTAAATATTAGATTGAAGTAATATCTTAGAATGATTTGACGAAAATAAAGTACAAGAAATATAAAACACATAAATTATTTACCTTTCTTGTATGGTCAAGTGGGTCGACGGCTGATTCGATTCAGGGAAAATAGTTTAAGGAAAGTAAGAATAATTAGATACCTATTTACAAGAAATTTTGTATGGCATGTATCTCTAGACAGTCACGAGCTTCTACTTAAATCGTGTTGTCTTACTCCATCCTGAAGAGTAGCCTATAACCTCGAATTGTGTCAGTAGAGGCTGGTAGATATGAAATATATTTTTATTGCTAAAATCAATACACCCAATAGTCTGACCTGACCCCACACTAAGATCGAGTCTTGTGTCGTGTGTATCAGAAACTACGAGAGTCTTTTCGGTCTCACAAACACCCAGACCTAAAACAAATACTTGTGGATCACATAAATATTTGTCTCGATGCGGGGATCGAACCCGCGGCCTTGCGTTTCACAGCCGGCGTCTAATCAACTGCGCCACGGAGGTTGTCAACTTATTGTATGTTAGAGCTCTTGAGCCACATAGCTACTGATGCGTGGCTATTGCTATAATTACTAAAAGACTACATCGGCACCAATGACTTAAACATTCGAGGAGCAAAGATTTTTTTTGCCAAAAAACATAGCTAATCCTTTCATCAGAGAATAAGTAGTTAAGCTTCAGTTCTAGTACTTTGAGGCCAAGAAGTTTATCGTTGTTTCTTTTTTATTTTTTTATTCTAGCCTAGCATAGTGGCCACATTGCACCGTAGGTGAACGCAAATGCCGCCCAGGCAGAGTATCCATTGGCATCAGACGGCAGTCCCATGCCAATAGGTACAATTATGTCGGCCTGCTAAGATGCCTCTTCACACTACGGCGGAAGGATCCAGGATTATAGGAAGGAGGGAACACGTGAGACGGCAAACAATTCCACAGTCTGACGGTGCGACACAAAAAATAATTTGAGAACCTTTGGTTCGCGCCGGGATGGTGTGGACCATCAAGCTATGGCTTCGCAAGCCAGCACGCTTGGTTCTGGTTAGGAATGGAGAGGAGGGGAGCAAGTTGAACAATTCTTCAGAGCATTCACCATGATACAGGCGGTAGAACACGCTTAGAGAGGCTTTTAGACTTTGTTAACTTATGATATTGGTTGATTTTTTTTAGGCGTAAAATATCTAAAACACACGTCATGTTGAATGAAAACCCCTGCCTTAATTAGGCTAAAGTCCCATATAATCCGAGCAATTCCCTTTAGAATATGAGTGTGCAATAGTTTTAATTAATTGTAATTATTTTATTTTCAAAATGCATCATAATTAATTGTTTAATAGTTGTTTTATGGTCGAAATGCATATATATTTCGTCAAATTGAAAGATATCATTATTCTTTCAAATCATATTGCTTTTTTATTATACTTTATTGCGTAAACAGTAGTGGATTGTACAATATGATATACATGTTATCATAATATACACTTAAACTATTAGGTAAATATACTAACTACAACACTACCCATAAATTACTAATGAATATGAAAGCTTTTACAGCAACTGATATTATTGTTGACTTCATTGAGTCGTTGTGACTATCGACATAACTTTAAGCCAAAGATTGGCTAAAAATAAACATAGGCCCAAGGATTTCCACATCAACCTGTTGACATAGTGAACATCCAGAGACTTCCTCCCTTCGTTCTTAAGATCGTCCGCCCATCTTGTAGACGAACCTAAATGACCTTAAGTCATCTTGTTTTATTTTTACAATCACACCAATTAATTTAAAAACGAACACACCAAGTTGACCGATTGTTAAATTTCCATTCATCATCATTATAACACAGCTTAAATAGAGTGATAATAAGTGTAATAATAAGTGCGTGGTGGCCTGTTGGTAAAACGGACTAGACGCGGCTGCCAACATGTTCACGGTGGTCGCGGGTTCGAATCCCAAGGCACACCTCTGACTTTTCGGAGTCATGTGTGTATTGATAGTCAATCACCACGCACTAAAACGGTGAAGGAAAACATCGTGAGGAAACCTGCATACCATAGCCGATTTATAAAAATTTCTATGGTATGTAAGTCCGCCAACCCGCACTAGGCCAGCGTGATAGACTATATGGCCTAACCACTCTCAATCGTACTGTCGATTGTAGATGAAGCCCGTGCCGTGCAGTGGGACGTATATAGGCTGATACAGTTTAGATCGTTAAAACTACAGTGTCAACGTGTTGTTTTGGCTCTTATATCATAGAGAATCAACAATAAAGAACAGCTTAGTAATTAGGCGTTATTATGAAAACCTTTAACTAGAGACGAGATTTCAGTATCCATCTTAATTACGAACATTGAAACGAACCAACGATTGTAACCCATCATAGTAACGATTGTAAATATTGACCATTATTTCATTATATCATAAAAATGTGTGATATGACGTGAATTTTTTATCAGACTCAACATTAATTAAAATATGTCGTGAGCTTTATTTACCACTGAAGTTCGTGATATTAGCACCGGAAAATACCATAGCAGCTTTTAATATTCATACAAGTCGATACATATAAATGATTATCAAGAACCGTCATTGAATCAATAACAACACGTATAACTGACCATCCTTAAACCCCTTTATGCCATTCCGGTTCCACAACTAACTAATATTGGTAATAATTATTAGCATTATAATAGCATAGCAGTGTTATAGTAATGATATAAACTCATTTGCAAAAAAAACGGGCACCTAAGCAATGAACCATTTCAAATGTTACTATTGGTTTGTTTGATAATTATAGGTAGTTTTACTTTCACAATTTTGTAAATTAATAAGCAAATAATCGTTTTCGTCAGTATTATCATAAAATTTTGATAAAATTTATGGGTTTTAATGCTAAAGTTCACTAGTAGTGTATGCTCGCTAGTAGTGCATATGCCCGTGAAGTAAAAGTTAACAAAGATTTTTGTTTGTTTTTTCTTTAATAAAGTAAAAGCAGATAAATGTTAAGTATCGAGTCTGACCCCCTGTAGCTGAAATCACAGCTTGAATTCGTCTGGGTATGCTAGCGAGGATATCCCGGATACTTGCTTGCGGAATACGTTCCCACTCCGCGGTAATCACATTCTTCATCTCTCTGATGGTCTGCGGAGCCGGTTGTACTGATCTCACGCATCGTTTCAGAACGTCCCAGACATGCTCTATAGGATTGAGCCTGGTTCTGGAAGAAAACCATGTACCCAACCACGGGATGATCGTTTTCTTGTGAGTCGCGCATTGAGAAATCGCAAGTCTTCGTATGTGGACCTTAAGAACAACCTCGAAGAAGTAAGAAATGTGCATATTAGTCTATCGACGGTCAGGAGGAGGCTTCTCGCGGCCAATATACGCAGTCATCGCCTGGCCCGCGGCCCTAAGTTACTCCGTGAGCACAGAGCGTGTGAAACAAAAGGCCGCGGATTCGGTCTCGGCACTGAAATAAATGTTTATGTGATCCTCAGGTATTTGTTTCGGATCTGACTTTTGGGTGTTTAAGAAGGCTCTATTATCAAAATAAGGTTCAATAATTTTATGATAGCAAAATTGATTACATCACAAACGGTTCTGACGATCGCATCGGCTGTATTATGACAAAAACTTGTGTACGTTTGTCATGGTGAGTTCAACAGACAATCATTTTGATTAATGCAAAAACTTAATAAGATAAAATTACTTTGTAATTAATTAGCTTAGATCTGCTAACCGTGACGGATGAACCCATCAACATTCTAATTGTTATTATGTCATAAATATATTTGCATTTAAAAACCACTGCTTTATTTAACATCGCTTTATCTCAATAATTGAGTATTGAGTCTTTTGGGACCCCTAAGGACTTTGTTGCTATTTCATAATTGCAACATGAGTTTATTCTTCAATCTAAGTACATCAATCTACGGAGCCTATATGGAGCTTCGTCAATTATCTGCTTAAATTCTGATATTAAATAATATAATAAGTACACACAATAATTTTATCATTCTACCATCTTTAAACTACTTCTCAATTTTTAAACTGCCTCACTTCTTTTATTATACAGGGTATATCAAGACTGCTACCGAAAACGAAGCCGGGTGGTAGTTTAAGCGACTTCAGACACAATGCAACAGAAAAAGTTGCAAAAAAAGGCAATAATTTTTTTTTCGTTATTTTTTTCCTATGACCATATTTGGGTGGGTGGTAAATACATTTTATCCTAAAATAATAGTGTATGCCCTATTATTTATTAATACTCTAAGGTATAAAAGAGTTTAAATTATTATTTTAGCAAAAACTATGGATTTACTACCCAAAAATGACGATATTTAAAAAATCATAAAAAATAATTGTCGCGTTTCTATGCGATTTTTTTATTGCATTGTGTTTGTAGCCACTAAAACTACCACCCGGCTTCGTTTTCGGTAGCAGTCTTGAGATACCCGGTATGCTAGTGGACCGGCCTGGTTCCGCCGGGTGCAGTACACTACTGTACACTTTTCAAAATGGCGGTCAAAATGTTCAATTCCGACTTTCAATTTAGAATATCGGGAAAACCAGGGAAAACGAAAAAAATCCTCGTATTAGCTAGATTTTTCTTTACTGCTTCCCTCCTATAGGTCATAGCGTGATGACATATAGTCTATAACATTCCTCGATAAATGACGAATTTTGTCAAATAGCAGTTTAAATGCACTGTTGTGTTTCGGATTAAAGGACATTGTAGACAGAGTACCTAATTACTGGACATATTGAGACTTAACATCTTATGTCGCAGGATGGCGAGCGCAGTGGAATTTTGCCATTTTTTGAACAGTAGTTCATGAGCGGTCGCATCGCTTACCATAAGGCGAACGGCATGCTCGTATCGCCATTCACTGAATTAAAAAAAATGACTTATCCAACACAAGAATATTTTTTTCAATTCCAAACAGTAGTTCCTGAGATTACAGGTAACAAACTCTTAAGCTTAAATATTAGTATAAAGACACTAGCGGTTGGGCCCGGCTTGACCGAATGACGTTACTAACTATATAAATATTTTTGAAACATTCATATTTATTGCAGTGGTCCCTTAAATTGATAACAACCGCATGTATACAAATGGTAAACAAACTGTTGCGATGCACTACGAGTAATATTTAGAGGCTTTTGAATATTGAACATGAATAATATTATGCTAATAGTTATGTAATGAGGTTTTACATATGTGATTCATAGTTCAACATATTATTAATTAATGCAACTTTGTTACAGCTTTATATGTTAAATAATTTAAATTTATGTATACCTTCCAAGTGCTTAATGGATTTTTTATTGTTAATTGCAAATTGTATTCTAATTAAGTAAAATAAAGCTTTAAAATTAAATATAAAACGAATTATAAAGCTTTGAGTTCATTGGCTTAAAACGTCGACCATCTCTGTCGAATATGATAGTTGAACGAATGCTTAAAAAAAGGTACTCGTTAGATCCGACAAGCAAGCAAGCAAGTCACCTGATGGTAAGTGGTCACTGCCGCCCATGAACATCCACAAAGCATGGATCATTGATGTGTTCCCTATCTATTAAATCAGGAGGGGAAGGAAAAACGATGGGAATAGGAAAGGGGTATTCAATTCGATTTCCTATGAGACAGTGGTAGCGCCCCGAATGAGCCTGCTCATTTATGCTGGGTTATGACAAACAGTCTGGCCGTAGCACTTCCTAAAATACACGTTAATCTAACAAAATTGATCAGTTGCTTGAAAGGGACCACACGTATGGTTTTTTAATTAAATTATCATTTTAAGCTAAAGGAAGGAAAATCCTGGAGGATTTTCACAGCGATCTATCGGAAATAACCTGTATCCAGCGATTTTCAATAACATAATAATATCTCTGTTTGAAACGTCCGCACCAAATTCGACATTACCATGACATAATATAATATATTAACTTAGATTATATACTCGTATATTAAGTAGTTTTATATAGTCTTTTGACTACATAAAATTACGTTTCCGTCTAAGTAAATTGCCATCCGGAAAACATAAAACATCTAAATAACTAATAGAATAAAACAAAATTAGAAGCGCCCGCTATTGCATTTTGGGATATAAATTCTGTTATACCTTCGGCGATGAATAGCACAAACAAAACCTCTGCCTACCCTTGGGTATATAAAGGGTTACTTATATAAATATTTGAACAAAATGTTAAAATAACAACAAATTTTGACAGCTTCCGTTGCGCAGTTGGTTAGACGCCGGCTGTGAAACGAGACGCCGCTGGTTAGATCTCCACACCAAGACAAATATTTGTGTGAACCACAGGTATTTGTTTCGGGTCTGGGTGTTTGTGAGACCGAAAAGTCTCTCGTAGTTCCTGATACCCACGACCCAAGATTCGATCTTAGTGTGGGGTCAGGGCTATGTATGTGACTGTTGGTTGTATTTATTTATTTAAGTACCATGTGTCTCGCAATGCGCTTATTGAGCCCGATGGTCACCACCCTCCTTTTTCTACTTTGACGGAATTAAATTTACAATTCACACCTATGAAAAACCACTCCGTTCGTAAATATAATTATAATAAAGCTAATTACGTTAATATTAATAATGAATTCAGTAATATTAATTGGGAAAATTTATTGTCTCCATTTCCCGCTGATACAGCCGTCAATGTCTTTTATGATAAATTATATGAAATGAATCATTAGGTTAATTGTTCCGTTGATGAGAACCAAATGCTCTCAATATCCAGTGTGGTTTAGCTCTTCCCTAATACATATCTTTAAAAAGAAGGAACACTTTTGGTTAAAATGGAAAATATACCGTAATCTGTACGACTATCAAAAGTTTTCTAGATATCGAAATCTTTCACGGTGAGTCAGCTAAGTGCTTTAAGTCCTATATTAACTTGGTTGAAGATAGCATTCCTATTAACATAAAATTTCTGGTCTTACATTACTAATAGAAAGAGTCATTCGAATTTTCCATCCAAAATGTTTTTCAAAAATAATAACACTTCCAACCCACCCGAAATATGTAATTTATTTTCAACCTATTTTAGTTCCGTATATGAAACTTCTACACTTGATCCTAAGAATTGGCAACCTTGCAACAACTTCCTAGACGCATCAACTTTTATATCTGATATTTAGGTTACCGATGATGTTATTAAGAAGGAATTAAAGATGCTAAATCCATCGAAATGAGCTGGACCTGACGATATTCCTCCAAGCTTTTTCCTAAATACTTATAAGAGTATTTATAAGGCCCTATACATTGTTTACAATAAGTGTTTAAGAGAAGGATATTTTCCTGCTATTTGGAAGCAAGCATTTGTTATACCAGTTTATAAAAGTGGTGACAAAAGTAACGTGGAAAATTACCGCCCTATCTCCATTCTCTCTTCCTTGTCGAAACTTTTGAAAGGCTTGTACACGGTGCCTTATACTCCCACGTTCATCACCTTATTGTACCCGAACAACATGGATTCGTTAAACGACACTCTACCACTACTAACCTCATGATATTTTCCAATACTCTTTTTGAACATATGGATAAAAGAATTCAAGTGGATGCCGTGTACGCTGACTTTCAGAAGGCGTTCGACAAGGTAGATCACGCACTGCTTTTAGAAAAGCTTGCATTAATACTTCGCTGGTTTGTTTCGTATATTCATAATAGAACCCAAAAAGTAGTCATAAACAGATTTGAATCCGATTTGATATTTGTAAATTCCGGCGTTCCACAAGGATCCATTCTTGGTCCCCTTCTATTTATCATATTTATAAACGATATTAAACATTGCTTCATAAATTCAAATTTTTTAATGTATGCTGACGACATAAAGATTTACAAACCTTGTAAAACATTACAAGATAGCTTGCTTCTGCAAGAAGATATCAATAGGTTGCACGCCTATTGTATTAAAAACAAACTTTTTCTAAATTTACCTAAATGTCACACCATCACGTTTACTAAAAATAAAAATAAAATTTGTTTCAATTACTCCATAAATAACGTACATTTAAACAAAGTAGATTATGTTCGGGATCTGGGTGTCACCATAGATTCGAGTTTACACTTTGACATACACATAGACAATATCTATATATATAAAAATGAATGTTTATTTGTATGTCATCGATGAACTCAAAAACTACTGGACCGATTTGGCTTATTTTGGTCTTGAAATATTCGTGAAAGTCCTGGGAAGGTTTCAGGAGTGAGAAAAGTTGGAAAATTTCCAAGGAAGATACTAAAAACCTTTTTTTTGGGTATCGTTCAAGCGTGATGCGTCCAGCCAAATTAGGATAATCTTTGTTTATTTGACGGGAGACGTAAAAGACGGTCCAGCTTCAACTACCATCCAACGTAAAATGATCTATCTTTCCATTGTCTTTCATTGACGGCTGACGAAATAGAACAAAATTCAAAAATGTGTACATCGTGTATATAATATTATCTAGATACGGCGTCTTGCGCGTAATTTTGTTAAATGTAAAATAAAACGATGTCCATATCTACCAAAATAGCCCATTGTTTTTTTGAGATTATTGCAACAGTTTTAAACAAGGTATACTCTATCGAATCGTTTTGCCGGAGTACACCAAAATATATCTAATTATGATTTGATTGATTTGATGATTGATGCCGTATCTAGACATTATAATGAAACGATATGCAGTTTTATATTTTTAAATATTTGTTTTATTACTTACGTCACCTGGTAAGGCAGTATGAAGGTTTTATTAATTTGTATATGGTAACGTACTAGACGCGACTGCCAACACTGCCAACAAGTTTAGTTTAGTAGGGTTCAAATTCCAGGGCACACCTCTGACTTTTCGGATTAATTTCTACGTCAAATAAAATCCGCCAACCCGCACTAAGCCAGCGGGGTGGACTATATCTTCTTCTATAATATAAAAATGAATCGCAAAATGTGTTGGTAAGCGCATAACTCAACAACGCCTGGACCAATGTGGCCAATTCTTTTTTTTAAATGTTTTTTTACTTTATTACTAACAAAAAGTAATGGCGTGCAATATTATTTGGAAAAACAGCATTTTGGTGCTGAAATAAGGGAAGGAATATTGGATGGACGCTAAAGTTTTTAATGTCAAAATTTCATAAGGCAATCTTTATATGTACATGTGTATATGGAGAGACGGGATATAATAGAGTGGAAGGTACGGGAGAGGGGTGGGATAGCTGACAGATATGATAGGATGAAATGTAAATGCACGTTATAAGACGGGATGGGTAATAAATAGAAAGGACGGGACGGATCGGGAAAAGACTGAACAGACGGATGAGCCGGGATTGAGCCGGACAGCAGGACAGCTACGTCAAGTTTAGGTATACAAGAGTTTATACGAAAAATAACATGTATTTGGTGTGGAGTGGAATCAAAAAATATATGCACCCAGGCGAAGCTGGGCCGGGCCGCTAGTAATAAATAAAGCATATGCAATGTATGGATTTGTCATGAGATCCACCCGCGACTTGTGCGACCCTCTACACTTCTGCTACTTTATAAATCCTTGATTAGACCTCGGTTAGAATATGCCGTCCCAATTTGGAACCCTTATTATACTAAGTATAACGAAAGATTAGAGTTAGTGCAAAAGAAATTTTTACGAACTCTTAATTATAAATGTAAAAATCCTAAATTACATTACGAGGACTTATTGAAGCGTTATAACATCCTGAGTCTTGAATCTAGGCGATTACTTCTTAGTGTTATGATGCTTCACAGCCTGTGCAATAATAAATTTGATTGTACCGATATTACAAATAAGTTATGTTATACAGTACCTCGGACAGTGTACCGACGAGCGGTGCGCGTGCCCCGGTTGTTTCACACTGTCAAGTGCCGTACTGACGCCGGTAAACGAGCACCTATACGTCGTCTTGTACAAACATACAACACACATTTTCTAGATTTAGATATATTTTCATTATCAAGCCAAAATTTCAAAAAATCTGCAATTAAGTTATTATTAGCGTAGGTTCAATGGCTATGTATGCCATAGGGCTATGTATTGTTTGCTTCCTTCATTAGTTTATATAATATTTATTTTTGTTAATCTGTGGACAATGGTGTGGGTTGTATGTTTATAAATATTCATTTATGTTTAAAACTAAAATGTTACTGTAACATACAACTGTTTTTTGCCCCTAATAAATAAAAAAAATCGGGGATTTTTCTAATATATAAAAAACTTCCAACGTAAACAAGATCACTTTTGCTGTTCATTTGCAATTCATTATAGCACTTAGACGTACGTGATTTACATATAAGGGTAATAGGTGATATATTGCAACTTGATCGTGACGTCAGTGATCTTAATCGTGAATAATCACAAGCGCACATAAAATATAAATAAAGTCCCAGGAAGACGATTCAAGTTTAACATAAATAGAAAAAAACGTATGTGATTATGTTCGCACGTAAGAAGTTGTACTTTTTTGTAAAATAAAAGTGACTTTTATAACAAATTTTACAATGCCCTAATCATTCACTACCATAAAATATAATTTCAAATCACAAACACACATGTATAACATCTGTATCTGTACCAACCCATATAGGTCCCACAGCAGGGCACAGTCTCCTCTACAATCGAGAATACGATTGAGAGTGGTTAGGCCATATAGTCCACCACGCTGACCTAGTGCGGGTTGGTGGACTTACATACCATAGAAATCCTTATAAATCTCTATGGTATGCAGGTTTCCTCACGATGTTCTGCTTCACCGTTATAGTGCGTGGTGATTCTCTATCAATACACACATGAATCCGAAAAGTCAGAGGTGTGCCCTGGGATTGGAACTAGTGACCACCGTGAACATGTAGACAGCCGCGCCTAGTTCCTAGTTTTAGTTACCAGCGGGCCACTACACACTTGTCTATAACATGAACACATATTTTTCTTTATCTCTACTGAATTAAAGCATGTAGTGTCGATGTACGAATATTTAAGAAACTAACTTGAATAGTCATGAGTTTAGATGAAAATTTTAGGTACATTTAAGAGTTCACTTTTTCATTTCGGTTTTTGGCCGTAGAGTCGGTGTGCGCGTAAATCGTAAAAAAATACTCTCTTAATGTTTTCCAAACGCGTCAAAAAAAGTATAACTCTAAAATAGACTATAAAGATCAAGTATGCTTTGCTAAGCAATAAATATGGAAAACCGTTAATTACATTATAACTTTTTTCTACTGTCAAGCCTTTAAACAATAAGTTGAAACTTAATAGGCAAACCTGATTCATCGATCAGTATTCACCATGATTATTCCTTGACAACGGAAAACTCCACACTAAAGATAAATCGTTTTCATACAACTTGCAATTAGAAATTATTCATGATCTTCGATATTCCAAGACGTCACTTTTTTATAGCATTTTTTCTAAACTTCTTTTATGGAATATTTCAGATTATAAAAACAGTTTATTTCTCTCTCATTTTATCTTCAGCCAAAAAAATTACAGTGCAGAACCATAAGACCAGTTTAATCAAGAATTATTAGCTGTTTATAGAAAATGACGCGACTGTATTAATTTCATCATTAGTATGATACCGAATTAAAGTACACTCCAAAGACGTACTACAATATGTTAAAATTTGAAACGACAAATAAACTAAATAAAATGTTACTTATTTAACGCATTGTTTGAGATGTATTTTCCTAATATAAGCAACAAGCATTAACCCTCGTAATCTAATAGTATAATCATGTCCAATGTACTGCAATGAGATGGGAGACAATTTTTTATTATTTTAACAACAGCACTTTCGGCGACTGAAGATCTTAAACGATCTATAAACCCAGCTATTGCTAACATTAATGTAAAACACACCATACTTAACCCGGCGTCAGCACAGTGGAAATATATCACAACGGTAGTAGGGTTGGGTCTAATGGACCCGTATAAAAAAAACGCCATAACATCAATAATTAAAATAAATTTACTGACATATCAAAATAATTGGATGAAAAACCTATTGTTTATGACTTTTTGGATAAACAAAAACAACCTGGTACGAGATATAAGTTTTTAATGACATTTTTATAAAAGTATGAAAAAACTTTAACAAAATAGGTAACCTCTGTCTTAAACTAAAAAAAAATAGAAAACAAACTTTTTTCACAATTTTATCGTAATAGTAAGTATAACCATGAAATTTATAGCAGGAATAACAACTATTTTCTATAATAGTCTTATAATTATTCAGTCATAGTTTCTCTTTCATCTGCGCAATCCTTGCAGTACAACACAGCATGCTCAATGCAGATGTATTTTTTACAGCACCGACAAGTATTTCTAGATTTCCTGTGTTTTTTGGCAGGACAATCCTGACACCTTCTTTTTGCATTAGATATCTTCACAGGTGGTTCCTCATCAGGTTCTCCTAAAAATCTCTTACCCTTTTGCGCCGCTTTTGCTACGCTTTGTCGTGGTATTGTTGTTCTTCTTATGTATTATGTATGCGTTTATTCCAGACATTTTGAGCTACTGGTTGAACACCTGGCACTTGTGTTATGATATTTTCCGCCCTAGTTCAGACATTTTGGCGGGTAGGCCTCTGCTGCCACTTGGTCCCGTCTATTCCAAAAAAATAAGATGTTCATATCTGACTTTCAGAGGTGGTGGTAGTCAAATAAGTATCAAAACTGTGCTGTATTTCAGACGTTGAAGAATGTAGCTGATGGCATAGTTCAACAAGGGGCACATCGTCACTGTCCGTGTCAGATACATCTTGATCGGTGTCACTTTCCTGGTTGCGAACACTCAGATGATCTTCCTCTTCATTTTCTGATGTAGAATTTTCATATTCGGAGTCGGATTCTTGCATAATAGCTAAAATTCGCTGCTGTTCGAGTTTTTCGCGATCCATAATTACAAAGGTTCTGAAAACAATACAATAAGACAATAATACATTTAAAAAAAGACGGCGCGAAATTACGACACCAGGTGTATAGTTGGGTCTTATTTACCTTTCTTGTGTTTATCCGCGTCTATCCACCGCTGTATACACGATACCACTGTAAGGCGATATTTGAAAGGAAGAGAAGACCTTTAGCTCCAGCTAATGAGAAGTGTAGCAACGTCGCAAAAATATTTTATAGAAATGCGTGCATTTTCAAAAGGCGTGGGTACTATAGACCCAACTGTGCGAGCTCCGGGTTAATCACCCAAATATATTCAATTCTCCGTCCTCTAATTCTTATTTTTTAAGGTTAGCAATATCTACTCCATCGTCAATTGTGAATCATTTAATGCTAATTACGAGTACAATTATAATTTTGTAAGCACAATTACTATAACGATTAAAACTACTTAATAGTGAATCAACATAGTCGTTGTAGGTAGGTGTTAAACAATGGGGAATGGTGAAACGCACACGCGATAGTTGCTCAAGCGAAACGCATTGTGCAAGATTCATCTGCATTGTTTATTTGACAATACATAGGAAACTATGAATATTGTGAAGGGTTTGGAAAGTAATGAAGTTCTTGTGACTCCTAGTGACTGATTGTCCTTCGTAGCTGCGAGGAATCAGTTATGTATGCCACCATGCTTGTTTTTTACTGATGGTAGGTGTCTCATATGCGAGAGGCTGCCTGGGTGGGTACCACCGCAATGTCTATTTCTCCCGTCAAACAGCAGTTTAAATGCACTGTTGTGTTTCGGATTGAAGGACATTGTAGCCAGAGTAACTACTGGACATATTGAGACTTAACATCTTATGTCTCAGGATGGCGAGCGCAGTGGAATGCCAAGCATTGCTTTGTAAATCAAGGTGTTGTTTGGTTTTGCTTCTGTTCATGAGCGATCGCATCGCTTACCATCAGGCGAACGGCATGCTAGTCTCGCCATTCACTGCAATAAAAAAAAAAGAGATAACCATGTAATATGTTGTTTTATAAAACACAAATAGTCAAGCTGTTGCTCTATAAAAAGAAGCAACATTTAAAGATATTGCTTCATTTCATATTTTCCCGAGTACAATATTAAATGTTTCCAATAAATTGTTAACGTTTCATGCTTATTATTCGACATAAGCTGCCCAAAGCTATTCCATCCGAATAGCATTGCACTGATCAAAAAGTGCAGTGCAGTCACATTGTCAAGCCAGAGTAATATATTATTTATGGGGCAAATGAGCATTAGGTTTACCTAATGGTAAGTGTTCATCGCCAACCGCGAACAAGTGCAAGATGATAATGAAAAGAATAATTAAATATATACCACTTTCTATACTCTCTGCATCATCCAAAGATCGACTGGTAGAGAATACTTCAAATATTAAGTCAACCCTTATACAATGTATAAAAAGCATAAATAAAGCAACGGGAATTAACTAGTAGTAATTGTGCAGGCTGTAATAGTTGTCTCAAACGACTATATGTATAAATTAAAGGATTATGAAGAGCCGACGCTCTCCTTGCTGGGCAATATTTTATCCCCACTATTTTATGGAAATGCAGCGACAAGTGTTCCTTAACACACACACACACACGGGTGCTATGTAGGTCGCTAATCTTGAAATAAATATCATATAGTCTTAGCACCGACCTATTAAACTCACTAAATAGAAATATGTATGTCATCATATAACATCAGACTACATATTATCATCTACATATTATATCCAACTTCTGAACGCTCTTACTCATAACTAAAATTGACTCAGATGTAAGACCACGTTGTTTGTATTATAATGTTGTTAACATTGAAATCTTACGTTAGAATTTCCAAGCTATCTATTAGGTTGAAATCATCTAGTGCCCCTGAGATAAACGTACTTAAAAACATAATGTTATTGTTTTCTTTTTCTTTATGACCGAAATCCTTAAACAACAAGATTAGCCTATTAAGATCTATTTAATGCCGCAGGATATAATGTGTCTATCTGTATGTGTATCAGTCCATATACATACGTCCCCCTGCAGGGCACAGGCCTCCTCTACAATTAAGAGTATATTTGGGAGGGGTTATAGTCCACCACGCTGGCCTAGTGCGGGTTGGCCGACTTTTACATATCCTCCAACTTTTTTCGAATCGTTTCATTCAGCGTTACAGTGCGTGATGATTGACAATCAATACCCATAAGACTCTGAAAAGTCAGAGATGTGCCCTGGGAATTGAAACCGCGACCACCGTAAACATGCTGGCAGGCTGGCAGAGGCATCTACGAAAAGGCTGGGAAAAAATATTTTGTATATAAGAGCCATCTCTTGAGAAACGCTCGTACTTAGTAAGTACGGTATATATTAAACAACATTACGTAATCATTTATTTTTCCTCAATACTTATTTGTTTATTCAATAATTGACTAGATGGTGGTATCAAACCTGAATCAAAACTGCCATAAAATATCTTTTATAACAGGGCAGTATAAAAACTATGTAAAATAATTATATCCAATTGGTGACAAGTAAGTATAACTCATTGACGGTGAACATATCATTAGGAAACCTGCAGACCAGGACTAAGGACGTCCGCCAGCTCGAAACAGGCAAGTATAGACTTGGGCCTGACCCCTCGCAGTCTAACTCTCTATTGGAAGGGAATACACACTAGTGGTAGGTAGGTCTCTCATACGTAAGAGGCCGCCTGGGTTCCGGACCGTCTATTTCTCCCGCCAAATACAAGTGTAAATGCACTATTTTGTTCCGGTTTGAAGGAAATTGTAGCCAGAATAGCATTGGACATATTGAAATTTGACATCACATGTCTCAGGATGTGAAGTCGCTGGATGCAGGCCGCTTCCAACAGGTCATTGTGGAGATCATTGGGGGAGGCCTATGTTCAGCAGTGGACTTCCTGTGGCTGATATGATGATGATGATGATGATGTCTCAGGATAGTGAGCGTAGTAGAATGCAAAGCATTACTTTGTAAATCATTATGTTGTTCGGTTTTGCTACAGTTCATGAGTGATTATATCGCCTGCCATCAGACGAAAGGCGTGCCCGTCGCCATTCATTGCAATAAAAATCAGCAATACTGGATGATACGGTATTTCACCTCTTTACCCATATTTATATACTCTTATTCAATACTCAAAAGGGATTGCACTATATCAGTAAATAATTTCCCACTGATGAGAAGCGACTATTTATTAAGCATATTTTTTTCTGTTTTCTAGTTGCAGCGAAAACCGGCTCGTTTTTTTTTAAATTTTAGTGTCATACTTCGGCACCATCAATCAATATAAGCGTCATAATCAATGCTGCAGTGAATCAATATCTGATTATATGCAAGGGTTACCACGTCATACAGTTCACCAGCGTCCTTGCTAGTAAACAAGTATAATCTATACTAATATTATAAAGCTGCAGAGTTTGTTTGCTTGTGTGTTAGAACGCGCTAATCTCTGGAACTACTGGTCCGATTTGAATGATTCTTTCAGTGTTAGGTAGTCCATTTATCGAGGAAGGCTATAGGTTATATCATCACGCTATGACCTATAAGAGGAAAGCAGTAGTGACATTTCTAGCAAATACGAGGAAATTTTGTTCGTTTTTCGTGGTCCAATTGGTCGATATTCTAAACTGATAGTCAGAATTAAATATTTTGACCGCCATTTTAAAACGTGTATGCACCCGGGCGGAGCCGGGCCCGACCGCTAGTCTTGTATACAACTTTAAAACGTACAAAGCGATATTAATCGCTTTTCGGAAATGTATCTCCATAGAAAATAAGATGTAAATTAAGGAGTTCGTTGGAACAATTATCGATGTTTATGGAAAAGTTACACTTGTAAGGTAAATAAAGCATGTAATAAACTGGCGTTAAGATTTTATACAGAAAATATACATAAATCTATCATAATTGTCTGTTTGTTTGCACGATCTTACAGTTCTTCAAGAATTAAAAAACACAATTGCAACATATGTATAACAGTGGTACCACTCTCAATCGTACTGTCGATTGTAGAGGAGACCCATGCCCTGCAGTGGTATGTATATGGGCTGATACAGAACAGTGGTACAAAAAACACTTAAAATAAATCGTATGACAATATTAATTTACAAAATTTTTTGATTGGTCTCTGATGCCCAAATAAACATTGCACTTGTGGTACCAGTGATTCAAATCGTACATGGCATTTATTTATAACAATTAATCAAGCTGATTCTATAATTCAGATATTCTATTACTTTGGACGTGTAGTAATCTGAAAAAGTGCTATATTTACAGCACAGTAAATTTACAGTATAACTGTTGAAAACACTACCATAATCACTTCACTGCTTCCATCGCAACAGATTTCACTCGTGGCACGAGAGATAATATTTAGATGCGAGATCCATAAGTTTACAGCGTCTGTTCCTATCAGCTGCTTGCAAACTACGGATCGAACTTCGTGCTTCGGTGTTTCTCAAGTGCTATATAAGCATTATATAGTGTAAAACAATATTTTCATCACACGATAGACAGATTTTGCTGTTCCGTGCCTCTTGAAATTTGTAAGTCCATGAGCAGCAGGAACCGCGTACCAGTAAGCAGACTGCACGCTGTACTATTCGCTAGAAAAAAAAACAACTGAAAAAAAAGTCTAAAGCCCAGTTCAAAAGACATAAAAGACTATACCAAAAAATAGAATAATTCGTACAAAAAATATAATTTGTCGTTGCTAATGACGGAGTAATGAAGTCGTATACAAAAACCTAGTAAAGTTCAACAGTTCTTTGTATTGTCGTGAGGAAATGTTTTTCTAGCACGTGATTAATGCGTCCTCGCCGGGCCCTTCGCTACACATCACGCCCGATAAATATAAAGCAGTTGAATGTATAAAACGAATATATTTACATGCTATTTTTATTGTATTTAAAGAATTAAAATTACTTGGCGAGCAAACACTGGATTGGAAGGACGGTTTAAGTCCAACTACGAGGAGAGTTTCTCGCAACGAGAATCGTATGCTATTGTTGCATGACATAACCGCCATAGATTATATTCTCGTGTTCTGATAAATGTTTACTCGAAGCAACTTTTTTCTATCCTTACCATAATCGTATCTTTAAGGCGAAAACTCTCAGAAACAATAAAAATAGATAAATATTCAATAACGTAAAAACTATCTAAGATACTGCACTGATATTAGACAAAAAAATTCAGTGCAACTATTCCTAGTAAATTAAATTAATTTTATACACATCTGTGTAACCAAGCTCATTTTTACATCTTTTCGCCATATCTAGTCGGAGATTTCGCATGAGATTACGAAAAAACACAATGAAAAATGATTTATTTTCTTAAGTACATCCAGTGGTAATTACATTAATTCTTATATATTATTCTATACACTTAAAATAAGGTAACATGCTAAATGCACAACTGCGGGCGTCACTACATGTACTGAATAACAAATAACATGCTAAATAATTTTGTTACAGACCACATTGATGATTGATTAGGACATGTAAAGTTAAATAAAAACAGGTTTTGCCTTATTTTTTTTAACCCTCTTATGCATCATAAATTAATAGGCTTTCAAAGAAAAACCATCTTCAAAACAATTACAAAAAGAAACGAAATAAAAAATATGACATTGCAATTATTTATTTAATATTACGTTGACACTTATTATGTTATGTAGGTATAAGAACACGCAGACTTACAAAAACTAAAAAACTATTTTTTGCTACCAAGTTTTAAATATTGTGATGAATCGAGAAGCTCCTTTTTCATAGCAGTTGAATATATTTATACATTATATTGACACGACAAAGAAACTTCAATGCATGTGCTGCTAAGTGCTTTGCAATCTTATACAAGTATTTATTATCACAAAGTAAATTTTGCACGTGGACTAAGTTCTATAAATTTTATTAGTCTCGGCAATACTAAGAGGCCGTCTGGGTAGGTTCCACCGCAATGTCTATTTCTCTCCGAAAACAGCAGTGTAAATGCACTGTCGTTTTTCGGTTTAAAGGAGGTGGTAAATGCTTGACATAATGGCATTTAATATCTTATGTCTCAGGATGGCGAGCGCAGTAGAATGCCACGCAATGCTTTGTAATTCATGATGTTTGTTTTTACTACTGTCCAAGACTGTCGTATTGCTTACCATCAGGTGAATGCCATGATCGTCTTGTCCTAAAACGAAAAAAAAAAACTATTAAAATTGATCACTACTATTGTTAGGCACAAAAAGGCTAATCGGTCTTACAAGCACCCAGACCCGATACAAATACTTGTGGGCCTGCATAATATTTGTCTCGGGGCGGGTATCGAACCCGCAGACTCTTGTTTAACAGTCGGCGTCTTACCAATTGCGCCACGGACGCTGTCCAATGAATGTTCAAAAATATATAATTACTAGCGGCTCGGCCCAGCTTCGCCTGGGTGCATATATTTTTTGATTCCACTCCACACCAAATACATGTTATTTTTCGTATAAACTCTTGTATACCTAAACTTGACGTAGCTGTCCTGCTGTCCGGCTCAATCCCGGCTCATCCGTCTGTTCAGTCTTTTCCCGATCCGTCCCGTCCTTTCTATTTATTACCCATCCCGTCTTATAACGTGCATTTACATTTCATCCTATCATATCTGTCAGCTATCCCAGCCCTCTCCCGTACCTTCCACTCTATTATATCCCGTCTCTCCATATACACATGTACATATAAAGATTGCCTTATGAAATTTTGACATTAAAAACTTTAGCGTCCATCCAATATTCCTTCCCTTATTTCAGCAACAAAATGCTGTTTTTCCAAATAATATTGCACGCCATTACTTTTCGTTAGTAATAAAGTAAAAAAACATTAAAAAAAAAGAATTGGCCAAATTGGTCCAGGCGTTGTCGAGTTATGCGCTTACCAACACATTTTGCTTTTTTATATTATAGAAGAAGATATTGATTTATAAGAATATTATAGAAGAAGATATTGATTTATATTTATTAAGATTTGATTCATTTTTATATTATAGAAGAAGATATAGTCCACACCGCTGGCTTAGTGTGGGTTGGCGGATTTTATTTGACGTAGAAATTAATCCGAAAAGTCAGAGGTGTGCCCTGGAATTTGAACCCATGACCATGGTAAACTTGTTGGCAGTCGCGTCTAGTACGTTACCATATACAAATTAATAAAACCTTCATACTGCCTTACCAGGTGACGTAAGTAATAAAACAAATATTTAAAAATATAAAACTGCATATCGTTTCATTATAATGTCCAAATACGGCATCAACGTAGCAATATTTTTTTTATTCTTGAGTCTGAAAACAATACTAATGCGGAATTTAAATTTATCCCCCAGCGCATCTAAAAGTATCAATTCAAAAAACAATGTCCATTATGAAAACGAAAAATTATTAGATATATAAATATTAGATATATTTTGGTGTACTCCGGCAAAACGCTTCGATAGAGTATACCTTGTTCAAAACTGTTGCAATAATCTCAAAAAACAATGGGCTATTTTGGTAGATATGGACATCGTTTTATTTTACATTTAACAAAACTACGCGCAAGACGCCGTATCTAGATAATATTATATACACGATGAACCCTTTTTTGAATTTTGTGCTATTTCGTCAGCCGTCAATGAAAGACAATGGAAAGATAGATCATTTTACGTTGGATGGTAGTTGAAGCTGGACCGTCTTTTGTCTTTTACGTCTCCCGTCCGTGGGAGAAGTGGTGGGAGACGCCCAACGTGATGGCCCAGTGGTGGCATGCGCGTGAGCTGCGCGCGGTACTGGACAGTACTTGGGCATTGCAACATTACTTTATTTTTCTAAAATAAATGTAGCCTAAGTTACTCCTTGTTATATTCAGCTACTTGACAAAAAAAAGTACCGTCAAAATCGGTCCAGCCATTTCAGAGATTAGCCGGAATAAACAGACAGACAGACAGACGGACAGACAGACGGACAAAAAAATTCTAAGGTCATTTTCGTTATAGGAATCGTGTATATAACGATATGTAGTTGGACATATTTTTTATTTTCACTTTACAAACAGACACTTCAATTTTATTTATATGTATAGATAACCTATCTCACTCCGATACGATGTACATTTCTATCAGTGAATTATAGCGAAGGAAAGGCCTCTGTAAAAATTCGTGATAAAAATGGCATTCGATCTTGAAAAGGAGTAAGTATAACTTCTTATGCTGCATTTACACGCTTGGCCAACCTCAGCCAGCCTCGACCAACGGCAGCGTGTAAACGGAGTGTTTGGCTCGGCTGGCATTATGTTTTTCATAGTTAATAGCTTGGAATTGGTAGACGTTGGCCCAGCCTCAGCCAACATGTAAATCTACCATTACGTGTGAACATTATTTATTTCATTGTCCTATATTAATGTAGCTTGATGTATTCTCCTTAGTTTATACAAAATAAATTTCTGAACGCATGCATAAACAATTACAATCAAATAAAATGTCAATCCATTTTCACTACTGTCAATATTTTACATCTTTAAAATCTAAAATACGCCATTAATGGAATATTGTGTTGTCGATTCGAAACCTTTATTTAAATACGTTCTTTAATTTGAGGGAAGAGTTTACCATATCGACAGGGTGAAAATTAAATGTTTGACAGTTACAAACCCATGAACATTTTGTATGGGAAAATCACGCACACTGTTTTGATAGATATGATTGAATTTGAACTTTGTTTAGCGGTAATAAAGTGCAAATTGACTCTTTGACGTTAGGAACATACCTACATTGTTTAAACAACAGTGAGAGCTTGTAATTTAATATGAACTTTATACAATAGCAATAAAGCTCAAATTGACTTAACGTTTTAGTTAGAAAACGTTTGTATGGGAAAAAGAAAAGGGCAGTTTTTAGGGGTTTTCCGGCAATTATTCGATTTTTTCTCGCCGTAAGAACCATCCTTGGACTTCCACAAACATTTTAAAAAAATAATTTTCTAAATCGGTTCAGCCGTTCACACGTGATGCCGTGACAACGCGAAACGGGTTTCATTTTTATATATATAGATTTATTTTTATTCCGTATGGTACATTGAAAAAAACATAACAGTATACGATTACATAATATGGAGACGATAAAATAACAAAGTACCAATAGCGGTCTTATAGCACTAAGGCTATCTCTACCAAAAAAACATTGGATGGACATAAGAGAAGGTGAAAGACAGGGCTGTTTAATATAATTTAATAAAGATAATATCAAAAGCTCAAATAATACGTATTTGTAAAATATGAGAATATAAAAAAACATTAATTAATTGCTCATTATCATAACGAACATGGTTTTAGAAAACAAAAAAAGATTTAATGATAGTGTGGAACATCGGAAGCCCTGGAGGTAATCTTACTGCAACTTCTAATGCCTTCACTAAGTTCAGTTGGTAACAAGGTCAAGAACATTTTAAAAAACCACACGTAGCGTCTCTGTTGCCACTTGGTAACAATTTATCACTACAATGCTTAACTGGATACTAACTTACGGGTAACATCATCTACGGAGGAAAAAAATAAGATGTAGATTTGTTCCTAATTATCCTTTGACTTTTCGGATATACAATGATATGAAGTGACAAAGTTGAAATCAAAAAGAGTACGTCAAATCTATAACATTTACCAATGTAATTTCTCAAAGAATAAATTCCAGGTAAAACTAGCAAATTACTGGACGATGCGACTTCAATCTTGATAAACTTTAAATATAGAAAATATTTAATAAGAATTTTACTAAACAGCTTATAAAGTTTACTCTGATTACCATATCAAATGAGCTCAAGGTTTCAGCGTTTAAATTTTTCCTCATATTAGGTATCGGAAACTTCCCACGCCGAGCTGAATTACCTTTGCAACAACAATTCTTTGAAACATTTGTTTACAAACATGGAAAATAACTGACTTGGTATAAAAATACTCTTAATTATCGGAGATTGGTCTGACTCATACATCTATTTTGATCAATCAGATTAAATATTATAATTTATTGGTTTCGAGAATATTTTGTTGATTTTTTATGGCTTTTCATACAACGGCTGAGCTAGCCGTCTGGATATTCATTACAGGCCAGACCAGCTTGCCGTTCGCTTCATGGTAAGCGTTACGTAAGATGTTAAGTCTCAATAGGTCTAGTTGTTACTCTGGCTAAATATCCTTCAAAACGAAACACAACAGTGCATTTACACTACTGTTTGGCGGGAGAAATAGACATTGCGGTGGTACTTCCCAGGCGGTCGTAAGAAGGATTCTCGAGATATTCTGATTTCTTACCTGATGCGCAAAATTTCGCCAACGTCTTGCAGATAGTAAAAATAAATAAAAAATACACCCAGTAGTCACATAATTATATGGGCTTGACTCCACACTAAGATTGAGTCTTGTATCGTGGGTATCAGACGCTACGACAGACTTTTAAGTATTATAATCAAAACTAAACAACTACCTGTTGTTCACACAAATATTTGTCTCACTGTTGGGATCGAACCCGCGGCCTCTCGTTTCATAGCCTTTCTAACCAACTGCGCCACGGAGGCTGTCCAGTAGTGACTAATCTTTATAGAGTGTTACGATATATCCCGTCCTTTCTAACTATACTTTACATGGCAACATATCTCCAGCAATTAAAAAAAGAACACTAACCGTCATATAATGTAATTAGCATTACTAATTACTAAGAATCATCTCATAATGAATTTACAGTAAAATTCCCTACGACGCGACGTACACGATATCTTACATAAAGCGTGCTTAATTACGTATTTAAGAAATCTAAATGCACGCCAAAGGCTGACATCAAATATGTAATAAGTTCTTGGTAAAACCGTATTGAATTCATAAGCTATTACTTGCGTCAGAGCAGTGTGATTTAGATACACATGCTCTTTCATGAGGAAATAATGTTCAATGATCTAGAAAAAACACCTTGATTATACATTGTGCACTCGTTCTGGTTGTTTGACGTCAAAAAATATCGCAAAACCTTGTGTTGACGGGTTATGTATTTACTATGAAACTAGCGGTCCGGCCCGGCTTCGTTCGGGTGCAGATAGTTTTTGAGTCCAGTCCACTTTAAAAACAGAAGCTATTTCTCGTGATAACTATTTTAAATATTTTAACTCAACGTTACTGCCGTACATTTAACTTCCCATTCCATTCCTTTGGGTGTGAAAGAGTATATAATATTTCAATCCCTTGTACATCCCACAGCAACACTACATTTTGTTAGGGATGAAAAATAGCCTATGTTTTAATCCAGAGTCTTAGCTACCTCAATACCGAATTTCGTTAAAATTGATTAAGCGATTTGAGCGAGAAGATGTAACAAACACACAAACTTTCGTATTTATAATATTAGTAGAATGCTTCTTTTGGTGCAATGGAGTAGTCTGAATTTAATTCTCAGGATTAAACTAAATGATTTCACGAAGAGACATAATATGTGTGTGTACTGAGCTTTGCTGATCTAAAACCACACAACATATTATAATATATTATATACAATGACATGAAAACATAATGTTTCTCACAAGTAATGCATATTATATTAAATAAGATTTTTTAGTGCGATGATCAAGTCAATCTATTTTATTCAAACATAAATGACTTTTAATATTGATATGATCACTATATGATGTTGTTTGGATAGCTAATTACGTAATAACTAAGACACCTCCCAGCACACAGACCACTGTAGCTTAAGTAGGGACTAAATTAATTAACCGTCTTTGTATTACATGGATCTCAGGGTTGAAACTGCGTTAAGCGGACGCCCGCGACAGGCAACCTCGCGTGGACACGCGGGCGGGCTCCGTGAGAACGCGATGGTCCCCGTCGCGGGTACTCGTCGTGGAGACCGGTTTTACGCAGTCTCGCTGGTTCAACGTTAAAGGTGTGCATGTACAGTCGTGTCGATGGAGAGCTTAATATATTATTACATAGCAAAACGACGACTAGCAAAAAAAAAACGACAACCAGTAAGCCCGATTATTGAATCTAGGTTGCTAGGCGGAAAATTTGTTGTAAAGTTCAGTAAATTAAGAGAATAGAGAGAGATAGGTACCGGTCTATGACGAATTATTTTCGAAACTGGAACCATATTTGAAGGTCAACAATTTAAGGGTAAAATCTGTATCAGTCATATCACCTATGGAAAGGCTGGCAGTAACATTGCGCTAAGTAAAAAAAAACTTTATTTTTGCTCAAGTTTATTTATCATCATCATCATCTCAGCCACAGGAAGTCCACTGTTGAACATCGGCCTCCCCCAACGGTCTCCGCATCGACTTGTTGGAAGCGGCCTGCATCCAGCGACTTCCTGCAAATGTAGCCAGGTCGTACGTCCACCTTGTAGGCGGGCGTTCGACATTTCGCTTGCCTGTACGTGGCCTCTACTCTAGAACCTTTCGGCCCACTGCCACTTCAACTTGCTAATCCTATGTCAGTAACCTTTGTTCTCCTACGGATCTCCTCATTTCTGAGTCGATCTCGTAGGGAAATACCGAGCATAACCCTCTCCATCGCTCGTTGAGTGACTTTGAGCCTTCTAATGAGGCGCACAGTGAGAGGCCACGTCTCGGTGCCGTATGTCATCATCGTCATGTTACCGCTGGCGGACACCGCGCGCTGTACCGCGCGTGCCCCGCGACGGGTTCCGACGCACGGAGGCCGGCCCCGCGGCGCCGCGCGGGTGCGCGACGCGCCTCCCCGTGCCGGACGCCCGCGCGGGTCCCCGCGACGGAGCACTTTTGTATGAAACCGCGCGAGTGCCCGCTTAACGCAGTTTCGGCCCTAAGTTGCAAGACTTGTTTTTTTTACAAGTTTTTTTTTATTGTTTACTTCTCACTCCTTGTGTCGATAGCAAGGGCGGATCCAGCTTTTACGCCAAAGGGGGGGGGGGGGGGTCATATAGTTCATGTCAGATTTTACGCCAGGGGAGGGTCATATAGTTCATGTCAGAACAGTTGGTCCGATTTCAATACTCCAATTCGTAATAATGACTTTTAAAGTTTGTTACATCTTTGATTTATGAACAATATATAGGTACAAAGAATTAATTGTGCTTATGAATTTTATCAACAAGATAATTAATAAATTTTGTCTATCTGGAGCCAGCCCAGTCATGACCCCCATGACCTCCCCCTTGGATCCGCCCTTGGTTGATACGTTTTGCTTAAGTCTACATATCAACATGCCTTTGCCCTATAATTAATTAGAAGCTACATGTTACTCATTCACTTTTTCACTGAGGAAGTTTCTTACGCGTCTTCACTTTGGAAAGATTGTAGAAGATTATGAAAATTGGTGCAAGCTTCTCTGAAAATAATGTAACTTAAATTAAATTCGATGACAGAATCTATCTCGCACATAGAAACGATAATCAAAGCTCTTCAAATATCAAAAGGAAAACGGTTTTCAATTTCAATCCTATATAAAAAATATAAGAATAAATCATTGGTAGGTCTCTAGGTTTTGCCATTTGTCCATGAGCGGTCATATCGTTTACCATCAGGCGAATGACATGCTTGTCTCGTCATTATTGCAAAAAAATAATATGAGCAAAAAGAGTCCTCAAAATACAAATACACTTAGGAAGTGATGGACATTAAAGGTAATTTAGAAATTAAACCACTATTTAAAACTACTTTAATCTGCAAAAAACAAAAACTGGCAACAAAACCATCATACGTCAGTTGTGAGCAAAAAACGACACGAGCGTCAGTAGAGTGTTCGTCACTGAATCTGGATTAGGTATTTTGCACCCGGTTGCAACTTTAATGGCAGTTTTACATGCACATTCTTAATGATTTAACTGTATTAAAATAAATAGTTTTATTAATAATAATTTACTTACGGATTTTATCGCGAATTTGATTTAACTTAATTAGTCCGCCCAGTGGCCACGAAAGCTGCAAAGTAATCGAAACGTCGAGAAGTTAAAAAATGAAAATATTAAACCAAATCCGCGATAAAATCCGTCAATAATAGTTTTATTTCAATGTGTAACATTCGCGTAAATCTAAGAAACAATTTATACTTGTTTAAAGATACTAAGACTTAGTATAGTAGAAGAAAATATACATATTTGGCTATGGTTTGAAGTTTAGTTTTTTATGGACAAACTATGTACACAATATTTGGAGATCGTTAATGCATTAGTGGTTTTTTATAATAGATATACAGTACGAAAAAAAACCTTGTCCGATCCAAGATTCGCAATTATTTCTCTCAATTGTAGTATACAAAAATCTGTATCTGTATCAGCCCATATACGTCCGACTGCTGGGCACGGGCCTATTCTACAATCGAGACTACGATTGAGAGTGGTTAGGCCATATAGTCCACCACGCTGGCCTAGTGCGGGTTGGCAGACTTACATACCATAGAAATTCTTATAAATCGCTATGGTATGCAGGTTTCTTCACGATGTTTTCCTTCACCGTTTTAGTGCGTGGTGATTGACTTTCAATACACACATGACTCCGAAAAGTCAGAGGTGTGCCCTGGGATTCGAACCCGCGACCACCGTGAACATGTTGGCAGCCGCGTCTAGTCCGTTTACCAACAGGCTACCACGCACTTAGTATACAAAAATACAAAAAAATATATAAATTATATCACAATTATAGTAATAAAATATAGTTTCAATATCAGCTAAAGTCTAGCAAAGTTTTAAATTCTGACAACTATTTTCTAACATTTCGGAAAATGAACTGAAGGAATGTGTGAAACTAATGAGTTGAATACATGACTGGTGTGTCCAAATAAATAAAACAATTGCTTTAAAAATAGTCAGATAAAATATGATTTCTTTCAGGGTTCGCCCAGTCGACATTTTTAAATATCAGAAATAAAAAATGTTTTGGTAAGTTCATAATATTATGGATTCCCTAACTTACCTACATACTAATGTAACATTTGTTGCAACATATTGAAGTGCAACTTTAAGTAGGTTTCTAATTTGTCAACCACAAACAAATCTTTGGGAGTACCATTATATGTACCATTATATATGTTGGTCGTGAAGTGGCCGCAACATACTCTTGTACTTGGAGCAACCAATTATTATTACCAGTTATGTTCATGACCGCCCTTTGTTATTTAAGTGAATTAAAAATGAAAATGCCTAGCTTCTGTGTTTCCTGTAATCATTTAGCATCGTTTGAAGAATTTAAAATGTTGCCTCATGAAGTGTACACAGTAGCTATTTAAATATCAATATTAAGTTTTACTGCCACTACATTTTTTCATTCATAATCATTTTAGAATTGAATGGAAATTCCGAATTTAATTACTTTACGCTCAAACCACGCATGCAAAGCAAAACAAAACTGCTAATTACAAATAAGACAAAAAATCTAAAACGGCCTTTGAATCTTGTAAAACATTGAAATACCAAGAAGGTACTCGGAAAAACGTGTATAAAAACAATACAAAATATCAGCTCGATAAGAAACTTCCTCTAGCAAGTAGCAGTTTATAATTACGCTCATTACAACAATAATCATTGTTTATGACTAACTTCGCAGACTTGTGTCAAATTATTAAAACTGATGTTGATATTAATTAATAAATAGCTTAACGCAATACTTTGTTTAATTTTGATTACAATATGTGTAAAATATTAATACAGAAGTGTGTATTCAAAATAAATGTGTGTTTTACCGGTGGTAGGTCTCTCATATGTGAGATTCCATCTGGGTGGGTACCACCGCAATGTCTATTTCTCCCGCCAAACAGTAGTTTAAATGCACTGTTGTGTTTCGTGTTGAAGGACATTGTAGCCAGAGTAACTACTGGACATTTATTGAGACTTAACATCTTATGTCTCAGGATGGTGAGCGCAGTGGAATGCCAAGCATTGCTTTGTAATTCAAGGTGTTGTTTGGTTTTGCTACTGTTCATAAGCGGTCGAATTGCTTACTATCAGGCGAACGGCATGCTCGTATCACCATTCACGGCAATAAAAAAAATGTTTATGCCTCATATACCTTGAGCTATGTATATATTATATATATACAAGGTACTTCAATATTGCTACCGGCAACGAAGCCGGATGGTAGCTTAATTACTACAAACACAATGCAATTCAAACATTTCTTGTGATTTTTAAATATCTTCGTTTTTGGGTGATAAATCCATAGATTTTGCTAAAACAATAATTTCAACTCTAGCATACCGTAGTCTTTAAAAATAATAAGGCGTACACTATTATTTTAACTATGTTTTTACCTCCCAAATACGACGATAGGAAAAAAAGAAAAACAATCATAGCTTTTTTTTGCAAAATATTAGTTGCATTGCGTCTGAAGTCACCATCCGTGGCTTAATAAGTGTAGTAATATATAAGTATACTTAATATAGTAATTTCTTGAACATAGATACACTGACCAGACTCAGCTGCCAACATGCTCACGTTGACCGCGGTTTAAAATCCCAAGGCACACCTCCGACTTTTCGGAATCATGTGCGTATTGATGGTCAACCATCACGACTATATTTGTAAAGGAAAACATCGTGAGGATAGCTGTATGCCATAGGGATTTGCAATAATTTCTATGATAAGTAAAAACCAGACGTTTTGTCCCTTTCAAACCACTTTTAGTCCAGGCATATAAGGGTTTCACCTCAAAATAGGAAAATAAATAAAACCTTCATAGGAAACGAGATATTTGCAATAAATGTGTAAAAAATCGATTTTTTTACCTTTGACCTTGGAATATCTGTAGTCGCGGACACCCTACGATAAGTAGGTTTTGAGACAAGTTTTAGGGTATTGAAATAAAGGTTTATACAAGTTTATAGCCGACTTTCCCTCATTCCGAGATTCTTGCCCTCATATGACTAATATGCCTCGACTATTTTGAATACATTTTAAGCGAAGAATATAATATAGTAGAATATAAGAATAACTATTACAGGTTTTAAAGCTACATAATATGAATTAGGCCAACTTTATTTATTTAATAACAAAAGTAACACAAATGCGATATGATTAGCAATTGAAGACACAAATGGACGCTGTCTCATTGAACTGCCAAGGATTATTACACTTGCCGGCAATAATGACCGTATAATCTATAAGAAATACGCTTAATGCATCTGTTTCTACATTTCAGTGCCGGTGTATTGTTTAATCATTTTCCTGTTTATGTAAAGGATATTTGAAATCGTTGGTACAATATTTTTTTTTCTTTATTCATATGATATGATATTTTAAATAATAAACTTTGTAAAAATCATGACGCGTATTTTCTATAACACTCATAGAGAACAACGGAGCAAATCCAAACTACCAACCATAACACAAAATTTCAATGATAACTACAAACATAACAGTGAAATAATATATTTACATTGATACTCTTTTCAACAAGATGGTCGATGGTGTGGAGACCGCGCTTATATAACCGCAGTAATAAATAAATTAAATAAATAAACCCAACAGTCACATACATAGTCCTGACCCCACACTAAGATCGAATCTTGTGTCGCGAATATCAGAAACTATGGCAGACTTTTCGGTCTCCAAGAGAGTCAAGAGGCTGTGGAACCCCGCATTTATGACAATTTTATTTGGCATTATTTTATTCACACAGTGCAATATTAGATATGTATTCAACATATGATTGAAATAAGGAACAATACACGGAACAGTTTTTTTGCAAATGCACTTTGACTGCTTAAAAAAATGCAAATAACGTCATCATATATTTAAAATCATTTGCAAATATAATCGGCATTGCACTCTCATAAAAAAGTGTTATGTAATTACTTAAAGTTTTGTTTGACGAGACGTAAAACCTTGGACAGAGTATTGAAGTATTTTGGTAAAATTATATTAATATGTGTCGTATTCTCACCAGATAAGTTTAAATATCCTTTGGTAAAAAATTAAATCTCCTTGCCATTCCGTCCCGGTCTGAGCTGGCCTTAAGGCTGAAAACATACTATTGAAACGCCACGCCACCCGACCCGACGCGACACGTGTTGAATGATATCAAACCGTAGCATTTTCTATGACCAGAACCACACTAAAAACACACCACGCATAGCATCGTGTAATTGTGTAATTGTGTTGCTCTGGTCATAGAAAATGCAAAGTTTTTTTTTATTGCTGTGAATGGCGAGACGAGCATGCCGTTCGCCTGATGGTAAGCGATGCGACCGCTCATGAACAGTAGCAAAACAAAACAACACCTTAACTTACAAAGCAATGCTTGGCATTCCACTGCGCTCGCCATCCTGAGACATAAGATGTTAAGTCTCAATATGTCCAGTAGGTACTCTGGCTACAATGTCCTTCAATCCGAAACATAACAGTGCATTTAAACTGCTGTTTGACGGGAGAAATAGACATTGCGGTGGTACCCACCCAGGCAGCTTCTCACATATAAGAGATTTGAACTGATTCAATACATGTCGCGTCAGGTTGGGTCGCGTGGCGTTTCACTAGTATGTTTCCAGCCTAAGGCATCACTGACTCATTAGCCGGTGTAAACAAACATGTTGCCTAACCTCAGTGCGCTCGTGAAGGTCGCCGTCGATGCACACTTGTTGCGTCCATGTTCTCACACTCTACTGCATATCATGATAACTAATAGTAGATTCAATAGATGGCTTAAATGGCCTTTTGCAATATTAACACAATGAGTCGTCCCGGGTCGGGCAAAGTGATGTTGGATGTTTCTATTAACTATATATCAGCCTGGAGTTAAACATTTGTGCCCCATATGGCGATCGATTGAGGCTCACACCCTATCATATTTTAGTACGGAAAATACATAGCAAAACGTGGGTGTCCTGGTTGCACCTCTGTCTACCCCTTCTGGGAAAAAGGCGTGTGTTTATGAAAGTAAAACGTACGATTATTCTATATTTTGACCAACAAAAGATCAAAATTAGTTCTATAAAAAATGCATTAATCCCGAGACTTGAAATAAAATGGTTGTCATGCTGTTATCAAAATATTAGGAACAGTTTTTCTCTTTTCACGTTTTATTATATATGACTTGTTAATACTATTAGATTACGAGATTAAATGCTTGTTGTTTCCAATATGAAAGTATATCTCAAAAAATGCGATAATTAGAAAAAAAAAAACTGTTCCTAATATTTTGCCAACAGAATTACAACAACGCATTCACACGCTAGAACCCGTAGAAAATTTATACTGATGCAATTGTTCAAGCAGAGACCAACAAAGCCAATTGTGGTCCCGATAGAAGCTCGGGCGCTCTTGCTTCGGGTTTCCGAGGCCGTTCCAATTGCGCCGAAGAATGCCACGCGGGGTTTTAATTGGTATGCCGTAGATCGGTGAACCCAACATTATCGCTCCACCTTCTCCCGAGCTGGGGCGTAGACGGTAACTCGGGTTCCTTGTGTCGACAAAAAAACAAAAGCCAAACGTGACGTCTTGAATGAGGTTCCGATGGGCGTATTCATATACTTTTTTTTCCTTAATCGAAAAATCTTAAAATAAATGTTCTTAAAATAAACATTTATTTTTAACCTTATTAGTTTTTTTATGAACAATAATAAATCGATAAATATCTAAACCAAGGTCGTCCGAAAAAGGACGACGACACGAAACACTTGAAACTTGAAAAAGAATGTGATTTTACACACTCACACATCATGTCTTTCTTCAAGGGTAGGCAGAGGTGCTATCACGACACTTAGTTTAACTTTGTGTGTTCCGTCCCACGACGTGATACAGCGCGAGCCTATCGCCATATCGGGCATAAATTCCTGACTCCGGATTGAATAGAAAAAAATAAAGATCATTTTGCTCAAATTGGGATGGAAAGATCTCAGCGTTGTAATCGTACCGAAGTTCAACTGCACCACTGAGACAGTCGAATCAATCAAGACATCTAAATATATATAATAATAAACTTTATTTATTTTCTCCTTACAAAAATCATAGGAACACAAGTTGCCTTAAAACTATTTTTACTTAAGTACATACATATTATGTAAGAACCTGGTGTCTACTGTAGGATTCCACCTGTGATGCAGTTCACCAGGCTCTCTTCCTTTTTAGTTTGGGAGACATAAAATTTGTAATGTTTAAAATAAGAAAAAAATAAAAACATAAATTTAAACAATATTTAACATGAAATTTAAATTAAAAGATGGAAACAAAATTAAAAATAGTGATAATTATACGTAATTTAAAATCTTTTAATAAAATTTCAACTCCTAGTAACTTACAATTAATGTATGTATATAATATAATTATTTAATTTACAGAAATCATCAATCGGATATTCTTCACAATGCAATTGGTTAGGAATATTATATTTGGATCTCCCCACAGTGATAGATATTTCATCAGATCAAATTTGGGTGTAGTAAGATAGAACTTAACTTAATTTTTGCATAGTTTCTTACATCAAAACAATTGGCACCATTCTATGGGTTTGGAAACGGGGTGTAATAATTGAAATAATATTTATTCATTGTCAGTAATTCTTCCGCTACTCTTTCTCAGAAGTTATGTACGAGTGGTGGTTATCAAACCCCTAGAAAAATAATACCAAGATAAGAAACCCAAAACTCGCGGTTCATTGTAGGTACATAGCAACTAAGTCTAGACATGTCTAAATATAAGTATATAAAAATCGATATATCTCTAGTGATTCGATAAATTGAAAAAGTAAAACAAATCCTTGCCTGCCCTATGAATTCACTCTGGTAGTAGCTAAAATAATAAACTTTACCAAACCTGTATGTACATATCACATACCTGAGTAATTTTGTAGACCAATAAGATGATTAATTTAATTATACCGGGTATCTCAAGACTGCTACCGAAAACGAAGCCGGGTGGTAGTTTTAGTGACTACAAACACAATGCAACTAAAAATTTCGCAAAGAAACGCGACAATAATTTTTTATGATTTTTTAAATATCGTTACTTTTGGGTGGTAAATTCATAGTTTTTGCTTAAATAATAATTTAAACACTTTTGTACCTTAGGTTATTTATAAATAAAAGGGTATACACTATTATTTTAGGAAAAAATGTATTTACCACCCAAATAACAATAAAAAATTGTCATAGGAAAAAATAACAAAAAAAAATTGTCGCTTTTTTTTTGCAACTTTTTCTGTTGCATTTTGTCTGAAGTCGCTTAAACTACCACCCGGCTTCGTTTTCGGTAGCAGTCTTGATATACCCTGTATTAACAATCTTGTTCACCGTAAGACTACATATTTAAAATAATAAACAATTCTTTACATACGTATAATAACTGTTTGTATAACCATAAAAAAAACATGGTTGCGCATGAAGCATGACTTCTGGCTAGAATTAGCATATTAAACTTGAAATGCATACATTTATTATAGAAACTAAATCCACAGGCTCACATAATAAAGACATAAATAATATTTGCTCTTGAACTTGAATTAATTGACCTTGAAAACTCATACTCCGTAAATACCCGTAATAAATAACACCCAACAATCACATGTGCGAGGCCATCTAGGTATATAATAGTCCACTACATTGATCTAATGCGGGTTGGCGAATTTAACACACCATAAAAAATTACAAATCGGTATGGTATGCAAGTTTCCTCACGATGTTTTCCTTCACCCTTATAGTGCACACATGACTCTGAAAATTCAGAGGTGTGCCCTGGGATTCGAACAACCGTGAACATGTTGGCAGCCGCGACTAGTCCATTACCAACAGGCCACCACGCACTTCTAATAAACTGGTGTATTATAATTAAATGTTTTTGTTATAACATATAATTTTAGTTAATGTTTTACACTACATGCATCAATTAGTTTAATAAATTATACTAATCGAAATCAAAAGCCAAATGTTATTACCTAAAACGTTTACTACTAATTAACGATTGACCAATTAATTTTAGTTTTTGAACACTCGTCTAGAAATATACACTAATTTTTTTTTTTGCTAACTGCTGTTTTTCTTTAGATTCACGCCATTGTTAACATTCTTCTAGTCACTTTATGAATAGAAAAAACTTAAGATGCATTCTAAATTAAATTAAAGTCCTTAAAATAGCTTATTAGATGCGCACTGATGCTTCCAATAATTCAGGAAATTGAATGCACTTAGAACAATCTCGTCTATTCCTTTTTGCTGCACTATTGGAATTTTCGTCCCATCTGCGACAAAATATGAGCAAAAAAGTAATTTACATTACACGTCAGACGAACGTTGTATTATGAAGGCATTGGATAAATGCTCGTGGAAAACGGAAGAGCGCCAACACTGTGTTTCCCCTTAATATACTTAATATATACATGGTGTTACTAAAATATACGATATCTACCGGTAGTATCTAGACTGCGACCGAAAAAGATGCCAACTGGCAGTTTTAGTTGCTACAGACACAATGTACTAAAATTTCGCAGAAAAAGCTACGATTTTTTTAAGTAAAATCGTGTTTGGATGGTAAATACATTGTTTTTCAAACTGATAATTTAAACTATTACAATTGCTTCTTTAAAAATAAAAGGGTGTACAATAATATTTTAGGAAAAACTATCTATTTACCACACAAAAACGACAACAACAAAAATAAAAAAAGAGTTTCGGTGTTTCAAATTAGTTAACCATTATGTGCATGTACTAGTTTTCATCTGTAAAGTTTTAAATTTACTTCTACAATATTTCGTTGCTAACTTATTATTAGGTTTTCTAAAACGTACCAGCTAAATAGATAAACTTGTACTATAACTTTTTCCAAATCTATATTAATCTTCACCACAGATTTCATTTCGTGCAAGCCGTATTTAAGAAAAATGAAGAATGGCCAAACTTTCTCACTACTTACGCAGAATATAAATAAGAAAAAAACCTAATTAATTGTGTAATTTATAATTGCATACAGCGATTACAAACAGCTGATCTCTGAATACAATTTCACAACAACCTACTTTGTCTGTCCACCTTATTATAAGCATTATACAATATACTACAATATTACGTATCGAATGTTACGTATTATGCAAGTTTTATGCCAATATATACAAACACTAGAACTGTGCAGTTAACGCGTCGAATATTAGGTTCTAAACAGATGGTATGAATGAACATGTGACCAAGATTGACTAATTTATATAAATGCAGGTACCGGATTCTTGTCACTATTATGTGTTGTATTTTAAAGTCTATACAAAGGTTTCTACATTAAGGACATTATTAATAAACTCGGATGAGCGAGGGATTAACTTTAGCCCAAGGTTTTAAAATCGACTTTATTTTTCGGTTCACCCTTTTCACTTTTAAAATCAATGGGTTGCCATAACAGGATTGTTATGTTAGACCGAAGTGCATTCGTCATTATACCTCGCTATTCAATCTAATGGCAAGCAGGCAAGCGAAATGTCGGACGCCCGCCTACAAGGTGGACGGACGATCTGACTAAGGTTGCAGGAAGTCGCTGGATGCAGGCCGCTTCCAACAGATCATTGTGGAGAACCTTGGGGGAGGCCTATGTTCAGCAGTGGACTTCCTGTGGCTGATATGATGATGATGATGATGATGATTCATAATAAATTCTAAATCCTCGGGATAAAGTTATTCCCTGGGTGTAGACGTAATCTCATACTTTCTTACAATGCGTGTTATTATTTTTATATATTATTTTTTTTGGACCGTCGAACTGACTATAATGAATCTGGTATGTGTATTCCACAAAAAATGACATGTGCCATTTAATTTAAATAGTACAACCAGATTAGTCTATTCCATCTTGACTTGAACAAAAAGTTTCTGCCTCAGGGTGCTGAATAGAAATTTGCTCACGTATTTCCTTGTATTTACCTTTTTTATTCCATCTTTTGAATCTGGGGAAAACCATTTCTGGTAACTATTTAACTCATTTTTTATATACCGAGGCCTTTTAGATTACAATAACTAATACATACTAACACCGTCGGAAAGTATGTCCTGTATAAACTTGACTTCATAATCTAGATATTATGTAAAATGACTTTCTTAGAAATATATACTGTTGAAGTCTTACTAAGACTGACAGTCTTAGTAAGAGACATAGAAGCCCAAAATGTGTAAATGAATTGTTCCGAAAAGTTAGCGTTGCAGTCTCGGATTTGAACCCGCAATCATCGTGAACGTCTCGTCGCTGCGTCTGTATGTATTAACAGTTTACTACGTAAGTTAAAGTACATTTAAAGTAAAAACCCTTTATAAAAAAAACATCTAGTTTATAAATATACTGTTTTAAAATGTTGTCCTAGGTCGGGATTTTCCCTTTGACGTAAGTGCATTCAATATATAAAATGTCACACGTGAATCACGCAGTACCCGGAATATGTGTAAATAGTATAAATGTTGCTCTTTTTTAAATCATACACGTAGAAAGCAAACTCTATAGTCGCTTCACTTATCGATCGTCGCCCCTTATAAAACTCATCAAAGAATGTGCGTCAATGCCTTTATCAGTAACCCACCTTATAAATATTGTTATGTTCTATTGTCTGACCCACAATGGACTTCCTATGGCTAACGTTGATGATAATTTTGATTACCGAAAGATTTTGTTTATCTAATAATTTTACTTCTTTATGCCTTGTTTTGATTTTAATTAAATATTAACATGACCACTTAAGTATCATTTCATAATTAAGAGATATAAGAACACTAATTTTATTATACACTAATTTCACTCAACGAAAATTCTCGTATTCGACTTAAATTTTACATTTATTTTAAACTAAATATGAAAACCAAATTATGGCAATATTAATTTGATTAATTAGTTAACTAAAACATCCACCAAACTATCAGACATAAAAACATGAAAAAAATTCAAATTGTATTACATAATAACGTGAATTCAAACATCCTGTACGTATGCGGTTTTTATGCATCAAAGATACATGAAATAATAGTCGACCAGGGGCAAATTAGACGTTTTAGTGCGACGTACCTTGGTATAAATACTGGTGTGATTGCACTGAACAACATAAGTCACTCGACGTCTGTGCTTACTGGGCAAGTACAGGTAGGTCTTACAATTATATTATGAGGAATAGGAGATTCGGATCAAGTTTTAACTGATGACAAACTCTTTTTAATTAGATTTTGTGCAATTTTCTATATTTTGTTATTAAATTATTTTATTTGGATTTTCTAATATTTTGTCTAATATAATATATTGAATCGAAAGATATGTGACTTAAAAAGTCTTCCTAGATATTTGTGGTTATAAAGCGAAATTGAATTCGAATATTTATGTGATTAAAGCCGGATTTTTCAAGAGTAGGATAAAAGGTACAACTTGACTGAACATAAATGCCACATCGGAAAATTTTATGAGTGCAATTCACTTGTTTTTATTATCTAGACATATTATATTTTTACTTTTAATTACCATCGATGACTTAACATAGAGCAGAAGGCTCAAAAACAATGTCTCAACATTTTTGTTTACATAAGAGTGTCTACCGTTTAATGGGTATTTTCAAAATATTTTTATATTTTATAATTTTTTGAATGAATCTAAAACTCATTCGGTTGTCTTTAATTATTTTTGTGGCCCAAAATTACAATCACATTTTAATCAATTCCATGATTATTAATAATTCTAAGTTTATGACTTAAAATAGAATTGCAACTAAATTGGCATCGAAATGAAGTTCTCACGATTGTTTTTGAATTAGAAAAAAAACTATTTATTCTATTTATTTCATCCCATCCTTCCAGAGCAACCATGAAGTACCTCGTAGTGTTGTGCTGCGTGCTGGCAGCTGTATTGGCTGAGAAGTACACCAGCAAGTATGACAATGTGAACATCCAGGAGATATTAGAGAGCGAGCGCCTGCTCAAGGGCTATGTGGACTGCGTGATGGAGCGTGGACCTTGTACTGCTGAGGGAAAGGAACTTAGAGGTAGATTCTATTCATTTGTTATATAATGGCTCAATTAGTTCAATATGAGATTGTGAAGACTTCGAATAGAGTGACTATGTGCTTTACTCCCAGTTCAGACAAATTACTTTTGTAAAGTTTTCGATACAGGAAATTAGCTTATATAAGTTGCTATAGACTGGAATTTGACCCAAGTATTGCAATAGTCTCATCACATCTTGGAAAATTAATTTAATAATTAATTAAAAATAGCTTCAACTGGTATTAGACAAAATTTTACATAAAAGATAATTGCATTATCTGTCTATAAGATTGTTTGTTTCGTGGTAAGCTGTATTCAACAATAATTCATACACTATACTTTTGTGTATTGTATATATACAATTGCATCAGCCACGAAACGTAATAAGCGATATTCACAGAAATCACATAATAAGTGATACTCTTACGTACCAGCACATTACAACGAAGGATAAGCACATCGAAAATAACAAAGAATTCTGCATTCATTCACTTACTATCATTTATGAACTTATCCTTTGCCAAGGTCTGTAGATTACATTGTCGTAAAAATCCGATTATAAAGACTTTAAAATAGCCTTACAGTATTCATAACCTGTTTTAACCGCCTTATTCAGTTAATTTTAAAACTGATTTTAGTTATCGAAAATTTTCACCTTCAAATAATTTTTGAATTCAGTTTGAGAGAAGGAGAGAAAGCATTCGAAACTAAATTAGGGTTTAAAACTGTATCTTTGCATGTTTGTTTGCAGGATTGGTAGGTCATTTATTTACAAATATAGCTTAACTATAAATACTTTAGATAACATATATTACTGGTACAAAAATAACTGCTAACCTGCTTTGTGATTTTCGAGTTATAATAAATATAGTAAGTTACCATGGAAATGTTTAAGCGAGAACTATATAAGCAAAGTCCTTCTTATGATTTTGATAAGTACAATATATTATAAAATCAGCGGTTCACACCAGCTTTACCCGGGTGCAGATGCTTTCTGATTCCAGTCCACTTTAGAAACACAGAAACTATTTCGCGTGATAACTGTTTATATATTTAAAGTCAACGTTACTGCTGTACTTTAAGCTTCCCATCCCGTTCGTGCACACCCCACGGGAACGCTACATTTTGTTGGGAAAAAAAAAACTATGTATTAATCCAGGGTGTCAGTTATCTCCATACCAAATTTCATTAAAATTGGTCCAGTAGTTTGAGCGTGAAGAGGTAACAAACAAGGATTCCTGCACTGACACAAATGTTTGTGTGGCCCAAAAATATTTGTATCAGGTCTGGGTGTTTGTGAGATCGCAAAGTCTCTCATAATTTCTGATACCCACGAAACAAGACTTAATTGATCTTAATATGGGGTCAGGACTATGCATGTGACTTTTGGGTGTATTTATTTATTTACATACATACTTACATAAATAAACTCACGCCTTTTTCCCAGAAGGGGTAAGCAGAGATGCCAGGGTGCCCATATTTCGCCTTGTACGTTCCATCCCACGATGTGATAGGTGGAGAGCCTATCGCCATATCGGGCACAAATTCCTGACTCTGGGCTGATAATGAATACAAAAATCCTATATCACTTTGCCCATCCCGAAGCCGAAACCTCAGCTTTGTAACCTTACCCCAGTACAACTATTCCACCGAGGCAGTCAGAGCCAGCCGAGAGTATTATGAAATGAAATGTATTTATTGGTCACGTAGGCAATTAAAGAGCTCTTATGACAAGTCAATTACTTAATTAAGAACTTAATCTCTATATACAAAATATTTTCTATATTTAGTATTATTTATATTAATTTCATTCATTTCTTCGATAGTTGTGTGTTACCAGTGATGACATACGGCACCGAGACGTGGCCTCTCACTGTGGGCCTCATTAAAAGGCTCAAAGTCACTCAACAAGCCATGGAGCGGGCTATGCTCGGTGTTTCCCTACGAGATCGAATCAGAAATGAGGAGATCCGTAGGAGAACCAAGGCTACCAACATAGCCCATAGGATTTGCAAGTTGAAGTGGCAGTGGGCCGGGCACATAGCTCGTAGAACCCATGGCCGTTGGGGCCGAAAGGCCTATGTTCAGCAGTGAACTTCCTGTGGCTGATATGATGATGATGATGATATTAAATTCTTGCTTTAATTTATTCATTAGAGTATTTATTTATAAAATATTGTATATCTATTCCAGAACACCTGGTAGACGCGATCGAGACAGGTTGCGCGAAATGTACCGAAGCTCAAGAGAAGGGTGCTACCACGGTCATTGACTTCCTGATCAAGAACAAACTGTCTGTCTGGCGTGAGCTGTGCGCCAAGTTTGATCCCGAGGGCAAGTGGAGGAAGAAGTACGAGCAACGCGCTCGTGAGAACGGCATCCAGATCCCGGAAGAGTAAAGGCGACGGTAACCAGTGGGACTTGTGATAACAGTTTTGTAATGTTTTTCTAATAAAGTTTTATTTTGTATTTACTTTTAGTATTTTCTCTTAATGCACATTATGAAATGACATCATTTTTTGAATGCATAAAATGTCATACATTATATATTCAGTTACTGTTTCCACTGCCACCCAGTTCACAAGGCTGTTTTCGCCAGAGACGAATGGGCAAGAAGCTCTAGCGTGGCTCATTTCGAAACAAGTTTACAATGCAGTGATCACATAGTAGGTGCAATTTAGTAAAATTCAGAGCAGTTCATAAATACTGTTGTGTGTGGCCATCAAGTAATGTTACTGGATGGTGTTATTTACTCAATTGTCCGATTTGTATACTTTTGGTGTTAATTTTCGAAGAAAGAACACCAATATAATGTTTTAAAAATTACATAGTAATATACCGGGTATCTCAAGACTGCTACCGAAAACGAAGCTGGGTGGTAGTTTTAGTGGCTACAAACACAATGCAATTAAAAATTTCGCATAGAAACGCGACAATTATTTTTTATGATTTTTTAAATATCGTCATTTTTGGGTGGTAAATCCATAGTTTTTGCTAAAATAATAATTTAAACTCTTTTATACCTTAGAGTATTTATAAATAAAAGGGTATACACTATTATTTTAGGAAAAAATGTATTTACCACCCAAATATGGCCATAGGAAAAAAATAACAAAAAAAAAATTGTCGCATTTTTTTGCAACTTTTTCTGTTGCATTGTGTCTGAAGTCGCTTAGACTACCACCCGGCTTCGTTTTCGGTAGCAGTCTTGATATACCCTGTATATGTAGCTAACAATGACTTTTAGAGTCGTAATGCAATTATATCTAAAAAAATAAACGTCTGGATACAAAAAACATAAGCTAGATGAAAATCTGTCACATAGATATTTAAGATACTCTTGCTTACTTTGAAGGCTTATTTTTTCATCTTTTATTTTTTATCAGTTTGGAATATTCTTACACTTTAATTCACGTTGTAGCATTAATATTGTTTTTTTTTTGCTCAAACATATTACTTATCTCTTGAAAAGTCCTAGAGTTAATTGTATGTTTGGGTTTATAGTTAACTGACATAAATAAAGCGTTATCTACTTTAAGTTGACCTGTGGTGAAATAAGTAAAAAAGTATTCATATGTGTATTGCATAGATACACAACAGTAGTAAGTAACATGGCATGGCCTCTTGTTTTGCATTCAGCATCTAACCGACTGAGCCACGGAGGCTGTCAATTAAAAATCGAAATGATTCATATGATTTTCATATCATGAAGGAAATCATTATGAAGAAATCATTATGAAGGTTTCCTAAGAAAATTTAATTTCACCACGAACTAAAACGATGAAATTAAATTTTCGTGCCGTTTACCAACAGGCTACCAAAAAGTACAAACAAATGTTTTATTTCATATTTCGTAATAAAACCCCAAATATGATCATTACACGCCACGCTGGATAAATTTGTGATTATAACAAAGAACACTGTGTTTGTGATCTCAAACAAGTATCCGCTTCGTCACGGTTGTTGTCGTTTCAAGCTAATGAATATTTTAGCGCAACCAAAAACATTATTACGTAAATATATACATATTATAAGGTACAAAAAATGCACATCTACATAAATACAATACATATATATTATTATGTCCGTTTTGAATGATTCACATGTTTAATTATTCAAAAGGTTTCTGGGAAACAAAGGTATTTTAATGAAATTGACATATTTAATAAATTTCCTAAGAGTAATCCCAGGATTCCGACTGAGGGATTTGTCTTTCTTAAAGAAGAATCCAGATGATTAAACGGATACACCTAGTTTAATCGCATATACGTGGTCTAAAATATAATTGTAAAATTTGCGTGCAACGAAACGTTAGGCAATTTTAGTATTATACAATTATACAGTTTAACACCCGAGGAATTTCGAGGAAGGTGATTTTCGTCTTAATTCCATAACAATTATGTGCCATATAATAAAACTTTTGCAATTATTTTTCGCATATTATGCGTAAGTATGTACGTTCCCAAAAAATATTCGAATTTCGTTTTTTATGCCGGCTACTACATTTTGAGAACACCGTACCTGATGGTTAGTACTGTGCCATCCAGATAGAATTTCGAACTGTTACATATTTAATTATAATATGCGAAATATCGTTATAGTCCAAATAAATAAGCCTTTGCAATTTATATATTAAAAACTGCCTCATCAAAATGATATAGTGACTTTTCAGCTATATTAGATTTCAACGAGCTTCTGCTCTTTGCTCAGAACATTCTGTCAGGCGTGTTGCTATGTGTGTATTACATAATTTATATTCTTATAGAAAAATACATACAGCGTATATCTAGATTGCTACCGAAAACGAAGCCGGGTGGTAGTTTTTGTGTCTAAAGACACAATGCAACTAAAAATTTTCCAAATAAAAGAAAGGAAATTTTACTTTTTTCCTACCTTGGTTTTTAGGTGGTAAATACATAATATATTGTTTTTTGTAAGATAAATAGTATATATCCTTTTATTATTAAGGACACTATGGTATGCACGTTAAAAAAATACGGAATTAATATGTCTAGTTCAATGGTAATATACATCTATATAGTGTTATTAAGTTTTAACAATACTTCTAATTTTTAAAGGTTTCTTTTAGTAATCTATCTATCTAACTATCTATCTTTATATAAAAGAGGATCCTGACTGACTAACGTATCAACGCACAGCCGAAACTACTGGAGCCAGGAACCTGAAATTTTACACAGGGTTTCCATTTGTGACATACGGTAGCACTAAGAAGGTATTTTTCGAAATTCCGACCCTAAGGGGTGAAAAGGGTAAAAAACGGTTGCACGGAAAATCTAAACCGTTAAAACTATAATTCTCAAACTTTGAACTTTAGTTAGCCAATCAAAAAATAAATATAACTGCATACTTACTATTTTTTTTCAAAAGTTAACCCTTAAGGCGTAAAAATAAGTGTTGAAATTTTGCACAACCTAACAACTGGTTCAACACACAGCCGGAACTACTGGAGTTAGAAAGGTGACATTTTGTACAAGGGTTCCTATTATGATGTTAAGTAGCAATAAGAAAGGATTTTTGGAAATTTCACCCCTAAGGGAGTGAAAAAGGTAAAAATCGGTTGAATGGAAAATCAAAACCGTTAAAGTTACAATTTTCAAACATAGCGCTTCAGTTAGTCAATTAAGACCAAAAATAACTGCTTTCTTTATTTTTCTGAACTTAACCCTAATGGGGTTAAAATAAAGGTTGAACTGTTGTGAGAATAGGGTCATTTATTGACTGCCCAATCGCCGCACGGAAACTAATACGAACGAAAAATAAAGGCGTAAATTATTTTTAGAAAAATAGCACTAAGGGGGTGAAATAAGGGATGAAATTTTATGTGAAAATCAGAACCATTGAAGCTGATTTATATAATCACATAATTTATTTTTGTAAAAAGTTTTTGTAGTTGTAGCGATATAATGTATTGCTTTTACGTCGGTATTAATATAATATGTACATGCAGACGAAGTCACGGGGAAAAGCTAGTACTTAATAATACTAGAATAATATTACATTTGGACTATTTGGTCTATTCTCAATCATATTCTCAATTGTAGAGTAAAATCGTACCCTGCAATGGGCCGATACATACAATTTTACTAATAAAGTATTTTTGTATTATACTGGTGGTAGGTCTCTCATATGCGAGAGGCCATCTGGGTAGGTACCACCGCAATGTCTATTTCTCCCGTGAAACAACACTGCTTAAATGCACTGTTGTGTTTCGGATTTAAGGACATTGTAGCCAGAGCAACTACTGGACATATTGAGACTTAACATCTTATGTCTCAGGATGGCGAGCGCAGTGGAATGTTGCTACTGTTTATGAGCGGTCGTATCGCTTACCATCAGGCGAACGGCTTGCTCGTCTCGCCATTCAATGCAAAAAAAAAACTTAATAATACTAGAATAATATTACATTTGGACTATTTGGTCTATTCTCAATCATATTCTCAATTGTAGAGTAACATCGTACCCTGCAATGGGCCGATACATACAATTTTACTAATAAAGTATTTTTGTATTGCAATCAATGGCGAGACGAAACTCCCATTCGCCTGAGGGTAAGCGATTGGATCGCTTATAGATGGTAGCAAAACCAAACAACACCATGAATTACAAAGCTATGCTTGGTATACAACTGCGCTCGCCATCCTGAGACATAAGATGTAAAATCTCATTATTTCCAGTAGTTACTCTAGCTACAATGACCTTCAAACTGGGTCACAATAGTGCATTTACACTGCCTTTAATTTAATCTTAATATATATATTTCACGTGTCACGTTGTTTGTACGCGATGGACTCCTAAACCTCTCAACTGATTATAATGAAGTTTTGTAGATATGTGTTATTTGTTCCAACTTAAAGGGTGAGATAGTTTTTATCTCGATTAAATTGACGAAAGTATAAAATAACGCGTCGGTACGGTAAACTCTTCCCTCAAATTAAATAACGTATTTAAATAAAGGTTTCGAATCGACAACATATATCCACAATATTCGATTAATGGCGTATTTTAGATTTTAAATATGTAAATTAATGAGAGTAATGAAAAGTGGTTGACATTTAAATTGGTTGTCAAATATTTATGCATGTGTTAGAATGTTTGTGGAAAAAGGTATATAAAATAATATAAACATGTATATTTCAATAGATTTATATATAATTATATTTTTTAACCATATAATTTTTAATATTTATCACTTAACATAATGGTTAATAATTATTATAATGTTACAAAATTATCAATTATATTAAATGTTATTTATATTTCTATTTATAATAATATGGTTTAATTCAAAGACAATCGATAATTACAATGTTACAGAATAATATTCAAATATTCTGAGCAATGAGCAACAAAACATCATATTAATAACTTAACTTGCCAATCCTAGTTGCTACCGGCGAGGATAAGGTCCTTCCTCTGTCGTTGTCACTCGAAAAGTGACGAATGACGATCCAAGTGAGAACGCTTTATATTACCGATTCCCCACTACTTGTGAATCATACGATGGGTAGTTTTAATAAAATTTATAAAAATTGTTGCGGTATTTTGTGACAGTATTCTAACACGGCCATACTGACATGTACTTCGTTCTCGAAGTACAATAAAATATTCTAACACGATCCAGTCTCGTTGCTCTACTTAATTTTCTGCCTAATATCTTGAAATGAAATGAAATGAAATGTATTTATTGGTCACGTAGGCAATTTAAAAGCTCATGACAAGTCAATACACATAGAACTTAATCTCTACATACAATATATTTCCTATACTTAGTATTACTTATTTTAATTTCTTGGTTTCATTTATTTATTTATGTAATTTATTTATTTTAAATTAATTTTATTTTTATTTAAAATTAGTTTTATTTATTTGTTTACTTTTTATTCATATTTTATTTAAAATATTAGTTATGACTTTATGGTAATTTATTTTTCAAAGAAATACAATATGTACGTTAGTCAAATTAAATTAAATTTAAATTAATTAGTGGACCATGAATATTATTACAACGGTGCGTAGTGGTTTATTGTTACCACCGGATCCAACGCGGCCCTTCCTGAGAAGACCCGGCGAAACAAACTCAGTGGGCTTACACTACCACTGGAACTACGCGACGCGACCCAGTCCTGAGTATATCCAGCGAATAAGACTCAGTGGGCTTGTTTTGGATCCAATTTAAGACAACGACCATAAGTATTTCCGAAACGTCCCGTATGTTTAGGCTTACTGCCGGATCCAACGCGGCCCTGACTGAGAAGACCCGGCGAACAAACTCAGCGGGCTTTACTTTACCACTGGATACTACGCGGCGCGACCCATTTCTGAGTAGATCCAGCGAGTCAAACTCAGTGGGCTTGGTTTTGGTCAATTTACTAAAATAAATATTTGTGACTTGTCTTACAAAGATTTGCCATATTTTTATTTTTATTTGTTTTCTCGATCGGTCGTCATATGATTTTATTTCTTACAAATAACTGAACAATCCATTCAAGTACATTATCTATTATCTGAAAAAAAAAAAGTATATTATTGTCTTTATTGATACACCTTGCTTTGTACAATCAAACACCCGCAGTCAGTGAAGCTTAATCACCCGCTGCCAGTGAATGTTAGACAAAAGCCAAGGGATCATCATCATAATCTCGTCACAGTCTCGTCATAGTCTCGTCATAGTCTCGTCATAGTCTCGTCATAGTCTCGTCATAGTCTCGGCATAGTCTCGTCATAGTCTCGTCATAGTCTCGTCGTAGTCTCGTCGTAGTCTCGTCATAGTCTCGTCATAGTCTCGTCATAGTCTCGTCATAGTCTCGCCATAGTCTCGCCATAGTCTCGTCATAGTCTCGTCATAGTCTCGTCATAGTCTCGTCATAGTCTCGTCAGAGTCTCGTCATAGTCTCGTCATTGTCTCGTCATAGTCTCGTCATAGTCTCGTCATAGTCTCGTCATAGTCTCGGTATAGTCTCGGCATAGTCTCGTCATGGTCTCGTCATGGTCTCGTCATGGTCTCGTCATGGTCTCGTCATGGTCTCGTCATGGTCTCGTCATGGTCTCGTTCATGGTCTCGTTCATGGTCTCGTCATGGTCTCATCATGGACTCGTCATGGTCTCGTCATGGTCTCGTCATGGTCTCGTCATAGTCTCGTCATAGTCACATCACATCTTTTTGATACACCTTGCTTTGTACAATCAAACACCCGCAGTCAGTGAAGCTTAATCACCCGCAGCCAGTGAATGTTAGACAAAAGCCAAGGCATCATAATCTCATCATAATCTCCTCATAATCTTGTCATAATTACATCATAATCATAATCACAGCATAATCACATAATCATATTATACAAATCCTTAATATTTATTACTATACACATTGGGTTCTAAAACAAAGAAACATGTTTCACAAAAAGTATTTTCTAAATAATATGTCAGGGCATTTTCAACGGAAATATTTTCCTCAATCGATTCACCGGGCCGCATAGTAAATTTTACTTTACAACGACAGGTACATATCTGCTTCTATTCCAATCAATAAATGCGAAAGATCATATTGATTTCGTATTTTACTATGTATGTATACATAGTATTTTGCTATTTCTGTATCAAAATAAAATATACATGGGTAACTTTGCATATTAAATATAGGGTAAATACCGGGTAGTGAATCGAAATGTTGAAACATTCTAATGGATTCATTTTAATTTTTATAAATCGTTCGGCCAATCTGACGTTTCGCTTTTAATTCCCAAATTATACTCAGTTTGTCCGGATATCAACTAATTCTACTATTATTGAAACTTCCAGAGAACTGATATTGAGAATCTGATTGTCCCGATATTTAAAACATCAATATAAAATATAAATTATAAAAAAGTTGACCCCACAAAATGTCGGACAACATACCACCTATTTAAATTGTAATCTGTGCTTAGCAATTAACTACATCATTTAATTACGTATTTACAACATTGTGTGAACAGTGCCGTGGCTCAAAGAGGGAATTGATCCTCTACTTGACAAATACCAACATATTACTTCAGTTGCTAACTAACATTTGTAACATCAATTGTTGAAAAAGGAAGTCCTTTTACAAGACCAATAACTATCTTAATTCACAAATGTTTTTTTTTGGAAATCTTATGTTAGTTGCCAGAGTGTTAAATCTGTTAAGCAAATTTGCATTTGCGTCTGCCATATAATTATTTAATTATTGGTCCCTGACCCATAATTAAATTATCTTCTTGGTACCATATCTCTTGGTTTATTTTTTTTTGATAATGTGTTTAGGATACTAATTTATAAAACTTTATTTCAGTTATAAACTAAACGAGGCTCGAATTTTAAATACAACAAAATATTACTTTACTTAATTTATTAAGAATGTGTATTAATCAATGGCCAACATTGTGTTCCATTTGTAGCACACTCTAGGGAGCCTCGAAGTTTCGACTTAAGATCATTATTTAATATATTATGTATCAATAAAATGACATTTCCAAAAACTATTATTATTCCATGTTTGCAGGTGATCTCAGAATTACACGGACAGATCTGAATCAAGGTTAAGCCAAATTGCTTCAGAATGTGATATTTCAGAGATGTACAAAATACTTCTCAAAAGTATTTAAATACAGAATACAAATACTTCTCCAATTTACTATTTCAAATACAAAGTTCTTCTGCTCTTAGTATTTAAGTATAAAATTCAAAATAGCCTTTTCAAGATACTTATCAAATAAAATACTTTCAGATAAAATAACAAAGTTTTTAACATTACCAGTTCTTTAAGCCAACCCGCACTAGGCCAGGGTGGTGGACTATATGGCCTAACCACTCTCAATCGTATTCTCAATTGTAGAGTAGGCCCGTGCCCTGCAGTGGGACGTATATGGGCTAATACAGATACAGACAGTTCTTTAAAAAGAGTATCAGATTATCCTAGCACCATATGAAAAAACAATCGTTCCACTGGTACGGAATTAGGGAGACAGGTGTTGTATTTTAATACTTTTTTTTACTGTTGGGTATGCATTGAAAATTGTCAGTCTAGTGTTTGGTTATTATTGGATTTTAATGATGCAGCGCCTGTAGTGGCCATTTGCTGAATCCCTAACCCAAGAATTTTATTCAAGTAGCAAAAAGTATTTTATGTTTTACACATATAAAGTATATCTCATAAAAGTAGTTCAAATAAAATACGTACGTACGTAATACTTCAAAAATATAAAAGATATTTAAGTACAAAATTAAAATACGTATTTTGCAACTGCACTTCAAATAAGTCACTAATCTAGTCCTGATATAAGATAATATATGGGATGTTTCTAAATTCAAATAGATGTTTTCACATTAAACTATTTTTTTAACTTTATTTCGTATATATCGTCTTGGGAATGATTTAAAAGGGCAACTTTTTAGACGAAACTAAATGCTGCTAATATCTTAGGTTTCGTTCTACTATCTTGTCTACAACATCACATATTCAACAGCTATGTACGAAGCAATATAGAAAATAATAGTTACACCGTCTCAGAATCGAGAAAGTCACAATTTAAATTACCATTTCATTGTAAAACTTGTAGTGACACTATGCAATAGTAAAGAAACTTGAAACTTTATTCACATAGTTATTAATGGTGCTACTAATACACCTTCTATACATTAAATAAATCTCATAAGAACTGCCAAGTAGAATACCTCGAATACCCAATCTTTTGTTTCTTATTCGTTTCTGTAGAAATAACACAATACAAAAACACTCTCCTGTCCCACTTATACAATCAAAGTGCGGGAAAATATTTAAATATTCGGCGAGTTTCTTTTTCAATTATTTTAACACCCTACAAAGATGTTATTACTAAAGACTCGTCGCAGGTTCACAACGCTCGAGCCAGAATAATGCAGATCCCGTCGGGCCTTACCTGCCTTAGCGACAGTCTAAACTTCTACAACCCATTTTTAAGGAAGTCTTTTACAGATCACTTGTGACTGGATTAAAAGCCGGAAGTGCAGTATCGTCGTTCCGCGTAGAGGTAACAGCGTCTTTAATTTATATGTGAAGGTCCGTCAGAACGCCGTGATCCATCCTTGCAACAAAAGTATAATTTGTATATAAAAAGTAATGGACACGATCCCACTTCTGATGTTAGAATTTTTGTGGGAAAAGGTAAATAAAATAATATAAACTTGTATATTTCAATAGATTTATCTATAATTATATTTTTAACCATATAATTTTTAATATTTATCACTTAACATAATGGTTAATAATTATTATAATGTTACAAAATTATCAATTATATTAAATGTTATTTATATTTCTATTTATAATAATATGGTTTAATTCAACGACAATCGATAATTACAATGTTACAGAATAATATTCAAATATTCTGAGCAATGAGCAACAAAACATCATAATAATAACTTAACTTACCAATCCTGGTTGCTACCGGCGAGGATAAGGTCCTTCCTCTGTCGTTGTCACTCGAAAAGTGACGAATGACGATCCAAGTGAGAACGCTTTATATTACCGATTCCCCACTACTTGTGAATCATACGATGGGTAGTTTTAATAAAATTTATAAAAATTGTTGCGGTATTTTGTGACAGTATTCTAACACATGCGTTCAGAAATTTATTTTGTGTAACCTAAAGAGTATATTATGAAGCTACGTAAATATAGGACAATTAAATAAATAATATTCACATGTAAGAAGTTTTACTTCTTTTCAAGATAGAATGTCACTTGAAAATGAAAAATCTTTAATAAAATAACACATGAAAATAAAAACTGAACTAAACTGAATAACAATTTCATATAATTATGGAGAATATTGCAGGGATTCTCAAATTAGGCGTTGCCTGTGTCTTAAGAAACCAGTTAAATATAATTGTTACTACATTAATTGTGTGTGTCAGTGTGAGTGTATTTCTATGAAAATGTATATGTCATCTCTTTATTACTAACAAACAGTAATGGCGTAATAATTTTGGAAAACAGCATAGTGGGGGGTGAAATAAGGGATGGAATATTGCATGGATAATCAAAATCGCTAAAGTGTTTAATGTCAAAAATTTATAAGGCACACTATTTGGATATGGAGAAACGGGATATGATAGAGTGGAAGGTAGGGGAGGGGACTGGGATAGCTGACAGATTTGATAGGACGAAATGTAAATGCACGGTATAAGACGGGATGGTTAATGAAGAGAAAGGATGGGACGTATCGGGAAGTGACTGAACAGACGGGATGGGACGGAATTGAGCAGGACAGTAGGATAGCTAATTCATGTTTAGGTATACAAGAGCTAATACAAAAAATAACATGTATTTGGTGTGGAGTAAAATAAAAAATATCTGCATTCAAGCAAACGTGGGTCGGGCTTTTTTTCTATGCTAAATAATTGAATATAAAATTAATCATATAATAACTAAGCCATAGCGAAGCGTGGTCGGGTCAGCTATGGTATCTTTTAATTGATTTCAATGAATGTGGTCGGAGTAGTAACAGTGTTATAATATCACCATAGCAAAATAATGATTTGAATCTGGAGAGATGGGATAGAACAGAATATAAGGTGGATAAAATGGGACATAAGAATAGGTACAGGATGGGATTGGAATTGGATAAGCAGTTTAGACAACGGCTGTCATCAATATGACACATAATGAATAAACATGTTTCAATTATTTTATATTAAACATGTGACAGAATTTATGACCTGACTAGGTATGTTACTAGCGGCCCGGCCCGGCTTCGCCAGGATGCAAATACAGATTCCAGTCCATATGGTATAGCTAGTAACATACCTAGTCAGGTCATAAATTCTGTCACATGTTTAATATAAAATAATTGAAACAAGTTTATTCATTATGTAACCATTTATATACCAAAATGAACTTAACAAAACATAGATTCTTATGACACTAAAGTTTATTCAAAATGACCTCCGTGATTTTGAATACAGGCCTTCAATCTGCGCGGCCAGTTGTCTATCGCAGCACGAACGAGGTCCATGTCAATATCGGCGGCTGCCTTAATCAAGGATGTCTTCAGTGACTCCAAATTGGGATGAGGCTTTGAGCACGCCTTTTCCTCCAAGTGTTGCCATATTTTGTAATCTAACGGATTCAAATCTGGACTGGAGGAGGCCCAGTCTTCGTGCCGGATGAAGTGGATTTCACGCGCCGCCAGCCAGTCTTGGGTGCTCTTCGCTCTATGAGCTGGCGCCGAATCTTGTTGGAATACCTATATACTCACAAAAATGTACCTCTGTTAAGCCCCAATAAGAAACTCCCAACCATACCATGAGCGAGGATGGAAAATGACCTCGTTGGACATGCAGAATACGGTTGCTCGCTTCTTCACTACTGTGTGCGTACACCTTATCATTTTGTTGTAGCTCTCTTCTACAGTAAAAAATTTTTCATCTGAAAAAAGAATTTCCCGATATTTTTTTCCCGCGTACCGCTTCAACAAAGCGCGGCATCTCTTCAGTCTCAGGTTCATTAGACGAGCATTCAAACGATGTCCTGTTTTTCTTCGATATGCCCGAAGCCCTAAGTCTTCATTTAACATCCTTTTCACCGTGGTTCTGCTTAACCCCATCTGAAGGGCCAACAGTTTCTGCTTACGTTTGGGATTTCTTTGAATTCGCGTCTTCACAGCTTTTATCACTGCTGAAGTCCTAACAGACCGAGGACGACCACTTCTTGTCATCTACACTAGAGTCTTCATTGTATCGTTTGATGGTACGATAAACGAATCTTTTGGTTATATTCAACTTTTTCAGTATGTCAAAAAATTGAATTGGCGCGTAACCGCAACGATGCAACGCAGTAACTGCAACACGGTCTTCTTTAAGCGTCCACTCCATATTTAAAAATGAGTAAAATTCTAAAACGTATACATTTTTATTTTCATGAACAATTCGAAATTCGAATTCAATAAACGTTTTTGTGGCCAGCATTCTAAAAGAAAAGTTTTTACTGTGTGACAATACTTATGACCTGACTGTGTATATATCTCAATGGACTTGTTACATTCTATAATATAAAAGTTTAAACACGGAAATTGACATGAATTAAACATTACGAATTAGGTACACAACTGTGCTATGAATATAAAAACAGCTTGAATTGTGTGTTATTTAATTGCTTAAGCATGTTGACACTTTTAAATAGTTTTCTAAACGTTTAAATTGAAACCATTTAAAAAATAAGTACATTAAATATATTTATTTATGTACATTTAATTGCACATAAAAAAAAAACAATATAAAAAAGGTAATTCACAAACATGACAAGTACAATTGGCGATCTTCACAAAATAATATATTGATGGAGAAGTCACTGACCCTATATTTTGTTGAACAGAACATGGTTACAAGTATATTATTTATTAAAATTATAGAGCAAAACAAGTTTTATAATGGTGTAATTGATCTTAGTAAAAAAGCCAAGCGATATTTCTTATGCCATTATTAATTCACATATTATAATCAAGCAATAATTCAATCAAATTATTGTAATGGATATTCTGTATCAGCCCATATACGTCCCACTGCAGGGCACGGGCCTTCTCTACAATCGAGAGTACGATTGAGAGTCCATCCATCCATCCATCAGCCAAAGGAAGTCCACTGCTGAACATAGGCCTCCCCCAATGATTTCCACAGAGACCTGTTGGAGGCAGCCTGTGTCCAGCGACGTCCCGCGACCTTTACCAGGTCGTCGGACCATCTTGTTGGTGGACGTCCTACGCTGCGCTTTCCGCTACGCGGCCTCCATTCGAGTACTTTCCGACCCCATCGGTCATCAGATCTCCGCGCTATGTGCCCGGCCCATTGCCACTTCAACTTGCTAATCCGGTGGGCTATGTCGGTTATTTTAGTTCTCCTACGGATCTCCTCATTTCTGATTCGATCTCGTAGGGAAACCCCGAGCATAGCCCTCTCCATAGCTCGTTGAGTGACTTTGAGCTTCCTAATAAGGCCCATAGTGAGAGGCCACGTCTCGGTGCCGTAAGTCATCACTGGCAACACACAGCTATCGAAGACTTTCGATTTAAGGCACTGAGGTGTTTTGGACGAGAAGACGTCGCGTAGTTTCCCGAACGCTGCCCAACCGAGTTGGATTCGACGATTGACCTCTCTCTCGAAGTTGGACCTGCCTAACCGGACCACTTGTCCTAAATAGACATATTCGTCAACAACTTCAAGAGTTTTATAAATCGCTATGGTATACAGGTTTCCTCACGATATTTTCCTTCACCGTTTTAGTGCGTGGTGATCGACTATCAATACACACATGACTTCGAAAAGTCAGAGGTGTGCCCTGTGCTCCACAAGTGTTTATTTCGCATCTGGGTGAAAAGTCTTTTGCTTTTTTTCTAATAGTCACTACACAATACTTAATTGATCTCAGTGTATTAAGACTATGTATGTGACTATTAGGTCTATTCAGCAAAACGAAATATTTAAAAATGACCTCATGTTATCGTATTCCTAACACTTATAAAACTGAGTTCTCCTCATTGGATTTGTTTAATAATATTCGCCACGCTTTTCGAAAGACTACACCTCAGTCTCATACAAACTAATTCATATTAATTATATGTATATAGATAATAAAATTACGAATGGGCCCATAATGTAACATTCGATGAAAATGAATATTGAGAGAAATACCAAGAATATACTAATAAGAGCTACTTAGTACTTACTTGTAGTTCCAAATGTATTTAAACCTATATTTTAATTTGTTCTTCTGCTTTCTTTATCATTAATTTAATTATTATCCCTATCTGCGGCATAGAAAAAGTCATTTGTTCCTTAAATTAATATAATTTATATTAGCTAGCATTTACACATCCGTACACACTGTGCATATATTGTATTTGTGGAAGCTAGCTATCGGTAAATTAGTAACATACTAATTAATATTTAAATATTTATATCTGTAGGTAATTAGTTTCTAATCTTTCATATATTGTAAAAATACACAAAGGAGAAAAGTGGTCTTGAACAGGATACTAGGTATAACGGAAAAATCTACAAGCGTTTAAAATGAGAATTAAACCTGTACCCTCCGTTTACACAAAAAAAAAACACAAATCGAAGAAAATATTGTTTGGTGCGTTTTTTGTTTTTGTAATAATTATGAAGGTCCTGTTTATATCTCCCGTATCACGTGAGACATAGAATATAAATAATTTCATCATAACAATAAATAATTCTCCATTCCTCATATAACTTCGTTAGTCATAACGTATAATTATTCTGTACTAGAAGATGTTTATCGTCTCTACTTTGTTCCAAAACCTGATTTGCTGATCTTGAGTTTACTAACCAGTTTCTCTAGATTTATCTACACTAACTTGTTGCTATATTAACTCGTATATTGTTTATTCGTTCATCGAAGATTTATACCCCGCGTGTTATTTGCATGAACGCTTATACAAATATTAAAGATGTATACTACCGTTAAAATGTCTTTAACTGCAGTTGTTGTAATAATAATAAGATTAAAATGTCAAATATATAAAGATTGAAATAAATAAAAAGAGATGTTGACTGACAGCAGTGTATAATTGAATTACTGAAAGCTAAGGCTAGAAAGACAAAAGTATATTATTAAAATTGGAACATAATACATTTTTCTATAATACTATCCAGTGTTTAAATATAAAATAATCACAACGGAGGTTACATTTCTCCAACAGCCGCCCTTAAACGAAGTTATGGTAAACTAAACATAGAAGAAAAAGAAAGAAAAATAAAACTATGTTTCTAACCCTAAGTTAACAGCACATCACTTATGTGCTAGAGCCCTAGTGGCTTAGTAAGTATATCAGCAGATATATCACTACTTTTCATATATATAAACTGAACAACATTATTAGATACCTTTTCTCTAATAAAGTGAAATCTAGTATCTATATGCTTCGTCCTGCTGTGGTGTACCGGATTTCGTACGAGGTTAATGGCACTCTGGCTGTCAGAAGCTATGTTAACTGTACAAAGTTTACGTGTTATTTCGTAAATAAAACGACATAAGTAGCACGCTTCCTTCGTGGCAGACGTTAGTGCCATGTATTCAGCCTCAGCCGAACTTAACGCAACAGTAGGTTGCTTCTTTGACTCCCACGAAACCAGACCTCCTCTCAATTTGAAAGTGTAACCGGTGTATGACTTTCTGTCGATTGGACAGTTTGCCCAGTCCGCATCACAAAAACCTTTCAATGGTTTTCCACTCTTCCTGTAAATGAATGAATAGTGTAGAGTACCTTTTAGGTATTGCAAAATCCTTTTTTGCAGCATTTCAGTGTTCCTTAGTGAAACAAGTATTAAATTGGCTTAAGTAGCTCGTGGCGAAAGCAATGTCGGGTCGTGACCTTACTGTTAGATACATGAGGCATCCTATCAGGTTCTGATAAGGATAAGACTCAACAACTTGACCATCTGCTCTTCTTTCCATATTCTTTTTATCTAACGGAGTATTCACAGTCTTACAATCCTTCATATTAAACTTTTCCAGTATAGTTAGAATATAATTTCGCTGGTTGACTCTAATAGTTTCGGAATTATACTCAATCTGAAGTCCCAAATAACTTTTCAGCACTCCGAGATCTTTTAGTGAAAAATATTTTAACAAATCTTTCTTGACAGTGTTAAATGTCGAATCCGATTTAAAGAAGAAAGACGAAGAGCCCGTGGCCGCCAGACCTTCGTTATTTTATAAAAGCTGAAAGTTTGTCTGCGCATGCCTCTGACTTAAGCATCACACGATCAGCTATTATGAAGTTCCGATCGTGGTTGCTTTGGAAGTTATGAGCTTTAATGTTTCTGGCAAGATGAAAGAACCATCAAAAGTGTCTGAATACTAAGGAAATATTTTTTTATAGTAGCTTTAACAACATATATAAAATTCAGCATTTATATTTTATATATGTAATTAAGGCAACTACAAACAAATATTTCCTTGGTATTCAGACACTTTTGATGGTTCTTTCATATTGCCAGAAACATTAAAGCTCATAACTTCCAAAGCAACCACAATCGGAACTTCATAATAGCTGATCGTGTGATGCTTATTTCAGAGGCATGCGCAGACAAACTTTCAGCTTTTATAAAATAACGGCCACGGGCTCTTGGTCTAAGACTATTATGTCATCGAGAAAGACTCCCAAAATTACGAGTTCTTTACCAAAAAGTTTGGTATAAACGCATGGTTCGGAAGGAGTTCCTATAAAACCAATTTTTAAAAGCGTTTCATTTAACTTTTTATTCCAGGCTCGCGGTGCTTGTTTAAGACCGTAAAGGAATTTTTTCAACAAACAGACCTTGTTCTCTTTGCCTTTTTCTATGAAACCAAGAGGTTGTTCCATGAAAACTTCTTCGTCCAAATGCTTCATTCTTAACTCCATCTCTGCAGCGAATGCAAACAACGTGCGAAAAGAAGAATGACGAATCACTGGTGCGAACGTCTCGTCATAGTCTACTGTCTCAACTTGATGAAAACCTTTGACGACGAGTCTCGCTTTATACTTTGTTATGTTACCATAAGCGTCCTTTTTTATCTTGTAAACCCATTTACAGGGTATAACCTTCTTGTTAGGTTTATCTACTAAATCCCATGTATGAAGTTTTTTTTTTAACAAACTGTACTCATCAGCCATAGCATGGTGCCACTTATCGGCATCATCGGAATGAGTAGCTTCATAGTATGTCGTAGGTTCACAGGAATCGGCCGCTAACGCATTATAAGACTTATATGTTAAGAAATCTGGTGGTTTCCTATCTCTTAGGGATATCTGCACTCAGGCGAAGATCCCTGTTCCAAATTAGCTGCCCGTTCATCCACTACATACACTATACACTAGGTAGCCTCAAACCACTGAGACACTCTTGCTCTTCCAGAATAACTGGCTCTTTGGAGGTCTCTAGATTTACTGGAGAATGAACTTCAGCCGTTGGGCTGGCAGTTTCATCACAATCATAAAATTGACAGACATGATCAATCTTAGGCTCAGACTCTCTTCTTTCTTCGAATAATAAGATAGAGTCAGTCTGTGCTATAGACTCAGGTTGCTTCTTCTTTAGCGCTGTAAAACAATTTTCATAAAAGTTTTCATCCCTGGATATAAAAACTTTTCGTGGTTCGTAGCAGGATCTCTAAAAACATAAGTACCTGGATTTTCAGAGTAACCGACTAAATAACTTCCTGTGCCTTGACATCTAATTTATTCCTTTGATTTGAAGGTATATGAACGAGAGCTCTACATCCAAACACTTTTAAGTGCCTAAGATCACCTTTACGTCCATACCATCTGTCATAAGGAATTTGTCCACCTAAGGCTCGATGAGGAGACCTATTTTTTAGGTATAATAATAAATAACACCCAACAGTCACAGACATAGTCTTGACCCCACACTAAGATCGAGTCTTGTGTCGTGGGTATCAAGAACTACGAGAGACTTTTCGGTCTCACAACACCCAGACCCGGAAGAAATATTTTTGGGCCACACAAACATTTCTCTCGGTGCGGGGATCAAACCCGCGGCCTCTCGCTTCACAGGCGGCGTCTAACCAACTGCGCCACGGAGGCTGTCAAACGGCAACTTTGAACCCATCTTCCCAAAATCTACAAAATCCTTGTTCACGAACTCCTTACCTCCATCGGTCCTAACGGCTTTTATTTTCTGGTCTAATTGATTTTCGACAAAAGTTTAAAACAGACAAAATTTATTTTTGACTTCTGTTTTTGAAGAAATAAAATAAGCAAACGCCTTACGCGTATAATCGTCTACTATTATTAACATATACTTATTTCCTTGGAATGAGGTAGTAGACATATGTCCCATCAAATCCATATGGATCAGTTCTAGCGGGGAAGTAGCCCTATTGAACGCTATCTTCTTTAACGGTTTTCTTACTTGTTTACCTTCCACGCAAGCAATACAACTACTTTTATCAATTACTGAAAACTTTACGCCTACCTCGTGATTCCTTAGTTGGTTCATGCCTATGCGACACAAATGTCCTAACCTTTTGTGCCAAATTTTATAACTATCCTGACATCCAGAGTGCACATCCTGAGTCAAATAGTTATCCGCCAAATTATCGGAAACATTAATAGTAGCGTCTAAAACGTATAGTCCATCACAGGGCGAGGCATGAGCAACAGATTCACATGTAAAACGAAAATTATCAGATTTATAAAAGTTACAACCATTTTTATCAAAAACACATATAAAACTTTTCAACAGTTTTCTGTACAGCTAATAAATTAGGTTTTAAATGTGGTACAAAAGCAATATCACTAATATTGGTGATAATGTCCTTGGGTGTGTTTATGGATATATTACCAATTCCGCAGCATTTCATATGTTCTCCGTTTGCGACAGTAACAGTACCTTGTAAGTGTCCTAAAATGTTGAAACCACTCTCTTCTGGAAGTCATATGTCTTGTGCAGCCTGAATTTACAAAAAATGTATTCTTACTTGAACTATCACAAGTAGTGAGAGTTGTAAATGTCGTATCTTTAGCAGTTACCACATTGACCTTCTCCTTGTTTTTCCGTGGACAATCTGGTCTCTTATGTCCAGGTGTTTTACAATCATAACAGACAATATTCTTCTTCTTTGACTTAGGTTTCCTTTTTGCTTATAGAACAGAGTCTGATGATACAGCTGCATCTTTGGACATTTCGTTCAGCAGTTTAGTTTTTACTAGATCAATAGTCACATCCACGTTGCAATTTTCTATTGACATAATCAGAGGCTCATATCTTGGAGTGAGTCATCTCAAGAGTATTGCAGCAACAGACCTATCTTCTATTACTACGTCTATATCAGCAAGGTCCTGTACGGTTGATATAACTGCGTAAATATACAATTCTACATTCTTGAAATCTGACAGACTCAACCTGTACAGTTTTCGTTCTAGTGCCAATCTTCGTCCCATGCCCTTATCTTCAAAAGCCTTTTGTAAAGACTGCCATGCTTCTGATGCAGTTTTCGCACATCTAACGTGAGTCATAGCTGCACCATCTACTGTCAAGCATATCTTTGCTAGCGCTTTGGCAAATTTTCTTACCTTGATAGAGGCGGGGTTCATATCACCGTCTGGGTATCCAGCAATTGATTCCCACAGGTCTTCATGTATAAGATAATTACGCATCTTAAACTTCCATGAAGGAAATCCATCTTTATTCCTCAAACTAATAGATGGCATAAATGAACGCGGCGAAGAGTATTTTTTTGCACTCCCGATTCATGTGACATATTTCGACTATTTTTTAGCCACACAAAAATAAACTTTATATTTTTATTTATTTATTTATTTAATTCTTTATTGTACACAATAAAAAGGAATAACAGTTTAGAGATAATACAAAACAACAAAGTACAAATGGCGGTCTTATCGCTCTAAGGCAATTTCTACCAGACAACCATGGGATGGATATATGAGCAGGAAAAAAGATAGGACAGTGTAAAATAAAGATAACGAAAGCATGGAGACATAAATAAAATCATAAAAAACATATAAAAACATTATATGTATACATACCACATATACATACATATTATATATACATACATAAGTATTTTACATATACATACTTATATTCATTTATAGACGAATAAACATACGTCTGTATCAGCCCATATACGTCCCACTGCAGGGCACGGGTCTCCTCTACAATCGAGAGTACGATTGAGAGTGGAGAAACATACGTACATACATATTATTACATGTATATATTTATATATATATATATACATATATATATATATATACCGGGTATCTCAAGACTGCTACCGAAAACGAAGCCGGGTGGTAGTTTTAGTGGCTACAAACACAATGCAATTAAAAATTTCGCCTAGAAACGTGACAATGATTTTTTATGATTTTTTAAATATCGTCATTTTTGGGTGGTAAATCCATAGTTTTTGCTAAAATAATAATTTAAACACTTTTATACCTTAGATTATTTATAAATAAAAGGGTATATACTATTATTTTAGGAAAAAATGTATTTACCACCCAAATATGGTCAAAGGAAAAAATAACCAAAAAAAAAATGTCGCTTTTTTTTTGCAACTTTTTCTGTTGCATTGTGTCTGAAGTCGCTTAAACTACCACCCGGCTTCGTTTTCGGTAGCAGTCTTGAGATACCCTGTATATTACCAATATCATCAATAAGAGGAAATAGTCCTAATCGGTTTATCTGTTTATAGAGAAATGTAGTGTTCTTTTAATCGTTTTTTAAATGATGACAGTGTTTGAGCCTGCCTCACCACAACAGGAATTGCGTTCCACAAACGAACAGCTTGAACACTGAATGATTTATCCATAAATGTCGTGGTGTGGACGGGCATTTTCAACTTTAGGTTCTCAGACGACCTCAAGGACCTCGTATGTGACTCGTGAAGAAAAAGAAATCGTTCTTTTTTAACTTTATATTCAACTTTATTTAGATAGATAACATTTTAAACACAGAGCATCGTACTGATAACGTGTTGTAATAATAATAAGATTAAAATGTTAAATATATAAAGATTGAAATAAATAAAAAGAGATGTTGACTGACAGCAGTGTATAATTGAATTACTGAAAGCTAAGGCTAGAAAGACAAAAGTATATTATTAAAATTAGAACATAATACATTTTTCTATAATACTATCCAGTGTTTAAATATAAAATAATCACAACGGAGGTTATATTTCTCCAACAACTGTGAATGAAAACATCGCGAGGGAGCATAAGATATACATCTTCAAAAGTTAAACCATGGTCTACTTGGCGTCTATCGTACTTATGATTGTGGAGGAAGTCCGTGTCCTGCGGACGTTCAAAGGCTGATACAGGTATAGATATGGTACTTCAGTGAAATCCGCCAATTGTTTAAGGCCAGCGTGGTACACTAAGGCCTGACTACTCTCAATCAAAACATCAGTTGTAGAAGAGACTAATGCATTGTGTAATTTTTGGCTAATTTCGTACACTGGTGGTAGATCTCTCATATATGTAAGAAGTCGCCTAGACAGATACCACCGCAAAGTCTACTTCTACCACCAAACAGCAGTTACACTGCTATTGTCTTCCGGTTTGAAGGACATATGTCTCAGGATGTCGAATGCAGTGGAATGCCAAGCAGTACCTACTTTGTAATTCATGATGTTTCGTTTTGCCACTGTCCACGAGCGGTTGTACCGCTTACCATTATGCAAATGGCATGCTCGTCTCACCGTTCCTAGCAACAAAAAAAGTTTATATATTACCATCGCAGTTTTAGACACCTAAGTATGAAACTATTCTCTAAGGATTCGAAAATGCATCAAATATTTTTGTGATTTACAAACTAAATTCATGGCGTTTCATATAATGTAATCGAAAATACTTGTTTTTAGTAGGGAGTTATAGAATTAGCCTAATAGCAGTAGGATATTGAATTTTGCATGTGAAATAAATGTTTAAATAAATTGTATTACATTCCTAATAATCTTGACCTAATTCCAAGAGGAACTATAATACATGTATGACAAAATATAATTGGACACGGGGATCGATTCTAAGTTATAATGTTTCTGGTCCATGCTCAAAGCTGTTTTTATTAAGTTGTACTTAATTAATTTTATTAACAAAATGGATCTCGATTAATGCTAATAAAACTTAGTTAAAATATGTTTATTTTTTATTCCACGGGGATCGATTCTAAATTGTAATGTTTCTGGTCCATGCTCAAAGCTGTTTTTATTAAGTTGTGCTTCATTAATTTTATTAACAAAATGGATCTCGATTAATGCTAATAAAACTTAGTAAAAATATGCTTTTTTTATTCCACGGGGATCGATTATAAATTATAATGTGTCTGATCCATGCTCAAAGCTGTTTTTATTAAGTTGCGCTTCATTAATTTTACTAACAAAATGGATCTCGATTAATGCTAGTAAAACTTAGGAAAAATATGTTTATTTTTTATTCCACGGGGATCGATTCTAAATTATAATGTTTCTGGTCCATGCTCAAAGCTGTTTCTGTTTTGGAAACGTTCCCCTGACACTTTAATAGTCGTAGCAATTCCTTCGTATTAAATGTCTGAATGGATAATTTAATATGCAATTACTTTGAAGACCATAATAATAATTAAAAAGCGGTTTCACTCCCGCCGTCAGAATGCAATGAATCCGCATGATATAAATCAAGACAAACGTAACAAAGAGAAGCTAACCCTGAAACGTTATTATGTTTAGGATTCTGTATTGAAATATTGCGAAGGGAACCGTATAGTAAAACTGACTAAATTGTGAGTGCAGTCGATCTACGCTGCTGTCAGTAATGACCCAGCATAAATGGGCAGGATCATCTGGGGCTGTACTACTGTCTCACAGGAGGTAGACGTGAAGTGACAGCGATGCTGCCGGGTTTCGTTTGATAAGTGAAATAGTGGATGCTCAATACCTCTTTCCTCTTCCCATCCTTTTTGTTCCCCTATTCCCGTGTCCGGCAACACATCTATGATAGAAGCGTTGTTGATGCTTATGGGCGGCAGTGATCATTTACCATCAGGTGAATTATATGCTCGTTTTATAAATACAACCAACAGTCACATACATAGCCCTGACCCCACACTAAGATCGAGTCTTGTGTCGTGGGTATAAGGAACTACGAGAGACTTTTCGGTCTCACAAACACCCAGACCCGAAACAAATACCTGTGGTTCACACAAATATTTGTTTCCATGCAGGGATCGAACTCGCGGCCTCTCGTTTCACAGCCAGCATCTAACCAACTTAATTGAAATTTTGTTTTATGGCCCGTTTAAATAAAGAAAAACTACGTCGTCTACCCATGGGATTTGTCTTTATAAATTTTATAGTACACTTGCATTGTAGGTGAATTTCCAACCACTCAACGGAAGGAAAATCGGAACGCGAAAGCAAGTAATCAGGAAAGCAGTATTGGGTCTTTCATCGTGATAATCTCACTTAACAACGAAAAACAACTTCAAAATCTTGGCATGAAACAGTAGAGCCAGTTACGGATGAAATGGTTTTTATCTTTGTATGTCTCAGGATTGCAAACTTAGCCAAGCATTATTTTGTAACTCATTATGTTGTTTGGTTTTAATAATATCCAAACAAAAATTAATAGCTTCCATGGCACAGGCGAGTAGACGTTGCTTGTGAAACGAGACTGCAATTCTACAACTTTTGTGTGGCAAAATAGAATTTCAAGTTGCAGTCCGAATAGTTCTAGTCAATTTTTACGTGCTCAGAAAAACAGGTTTCGTACGATTCTTATCTTTTATACGTTTTGTGTCTGCAAAAATTAATTATTGTGATAATAGGCATCGTATTTATGCGCTTAGAGCAGGGTTTCTTAAAGTGAGGTCCGTAACATGTGTGCCAGGGGTTCACAGCAGCTCAGTAAACTTTAATATATTTATCAGAAAATTATCATTTAAATGACTATCAATATTAAAAAGAAATCATCATCATCATCCTCAGCCCGTTGCAGTCCACTGCTAGACATAGGCCTCTCCCAAGGTACACCACAGAGCCCGGTCTGCAGCTTTATGCATCCAGTCGCTGCCGGCCCTCTTGTGCAAGTCATCCCGCCATCTGGCCAGAGGACGTCCCACGCTACGTTTGCCAAGACGCGGTCTCCATTCCAGAACACGCTTACCCCAGCGGTTATCTGTTCTGCGACATATGTGGCCAGCCCATTGCCACTTTAACCTACTAATTTTCAGAGCTATGTCGGTCACCTTGGTTCTCTGACGGATCACTTCGTTTCGAATTTTGTCCTTCAGAGAGACTCCTTTTTGCCAAAACAATTGCTCTTGCCATTTAATTACATAATATATATTTAATTAAAGTGAAAAATAAGTAACTTAATTAATTATATACATATGAACGCAGAAGGATACATATATATGTACTTGAATATAAATGTAATGTGTTATCTTCGTTTTAGATTCTAATCTATACTAATAAATAAAACTGAAGAGTTTTTTTGCTTGTTTGTTACCTCTAATCTCAGGAACTACTGGTTTGTGGTAAAAAAAATATTTTTGTTTTGATAAGTAATTTATCGAGGAATGCTATAAGCTATATATCAACACGTTATGACCTATAGAAGGGAAGCAGTAGTGAAAGCAAAATCTAGCAAATACATTCTAAATTGATTGTCGGAATTGAACATAATATTGGACGCCTTTTTCAAAAGTGTATCTGCGCCCGAGCGGAGACAGACCGGACCGCTAGTGAATAGTTTTTTTTTTTTATTAAACATCACTCAAAATTTATTTTTGCGATTCCAGCAAGCAACACACTGTCACTAAATTTAAGCTGAAGTACTCGTCATAGTTATAGAAGCGACCTGCATCCAATGACTTCCTTCAAACTTTACGAGGTCATCGGTTAACCTCATGTATTTCCTACGCTGCGTTTCTCGATACTTTTTGCCCTCACTGACCGAAAAAATAATGTTTTTACGTAAAGATATACATGCATTTTACAGATTTTTGCATAATATAAGATTTATGATAATTTTCAAGTACTCATTAAATATGCATTATTGACGTCACTTTGTTATTTCAGTAACTGCGTAAAAAAGATTGACCTAACTACTTTAATTTTGCACTTACAAATCTAAATAAAATGAAACCCTACCGTCGAATTGTATAAAGAATCTTCACATATAGTATGTCCTGAAGAGGTGATATATGCCAAACTTAATCCATACAATTTTTGGAACTTCTGAAAATTAATAAAATTGAAAGCTCCTCGTCTTCACTAAAACAGCCACTTTTTATTAAACAGACCACGTAAAACAGTTAGTAAGAAGAAACTGGATTTAAATCTAGAAGTTTCTAGAAGCTGTCAAGTGTTTTCATTGTGTGTATTTTTTCAATAATAAAATGTATTTTTTTTTCTCCAATCCTCTCTGTAAACGGCGACTGGACATGAAAGATAATTATTGAATTATAAAAACACAATTATAACAATTACGATGCAAGGGTCATAGATAAACACTACATTTAATTACTACAACAATGGTTGCTATTTCCCCATTTACACGTCTATTTATCAACTTATAAGCGGGATTTTAAACCCCAAGTTCAGTTTCACTTGGTTTAATGCAAAAAGACGATCAAAGTAATTTTAACAAAACAAGTTGAGTGATACGTCATCTTATATTATTATATAGCTAAGAAAGAAATATAAAGTGAGACTATAAATACCGAAAAATTCCTGTTGCATTTAATTTGTGTTAGTTTTGTCTTCAGTTCCTCACGTGTCTTTTGTTCAGCGAATTGTTTTCGGAAAACTATTTTTTAAAGTAAGAACTTAATTTATTTGTTAATTTTGAGATTTATTTTTTATTTTAATATTATTATTTTAATATATATTTTTTGTTATGGGTATTTTCTTCAATAATTGATAAATAAGGAATCGAAAAATAATATTGAATTATATGTTTTACTGTATAAAGTAGATTACCATTAGAGTTTTGAAAATGTTGCGGCATATTTACAGTAAATATATTAGAACAGGTTTCAGCAAATATTTTTGGACCTGTATACATGAGATAATAACTTAAGTGGCGGTCTATAGTCTCTGCTTACCCCTTTGGGACACAGGCGTGACGATTATATAATTATACACATATATGTTCATATATAAATCAGTGTTATATAACTGACAAGTAAGGAATGCTTCTAGAGCTGAAAACACCAAGTGCCAAGTGAAGACACCGCGCATAAATGGATAATTATATTAATAGGACTATAATTTAATTTCGTCTTTTTTGGTATTGTATTTTATTTGACGATCATTATTCTATCTGATGATTATAAAACCGACCCTACATAATATTTCATTTCAGCATGAAGTGGCAAATCCTTACATTGCTGGGTGTAATAGCGGTCGCATGCGGTGAAAAATACACCAGCCGATACGATGATATAAACGTACAAGAGATCATAGATAATCCAAAATTGCTTCATGCCTACCTTAACTGCATACTGGATAAAGGAAAGTGCACACCAGAAGGCAAGGAGGTGAAGAGTGAGTAATTTAGACCTTAATGCACCGTGTTAAGGTGTAATTTCAATTATAACTAACGACTAAGATTTCGTGGCATCATTGCATGAATTTAAGAATGGATATCGAAATAAGTTAAGAATAAAAAGAATATTCTAGACGTAATTAAAAAAAAACAAGTGCTTAAGATTAGGAACGTCCCATTCAGTGATCAAGGTGTAAAAAATTCAATACAAATATAAAAATTAATTCATTAATTCAATAAAAAAACACGGTTGCCCCTGTCCATCATAATAGACTCCCTAATGAAACACTTATCATAGATCCTGGATGTGTTTTCCTTTTAACTAAATAACTTTTTATTGCAAGGAATGGGGAGATAAGCTTGCCATTTGCCTAATGGTACACCATATGACCGCTCATGTACAATAGCAAAACTAAACAACACGATGACTTTCATAGCAATGCTTGGGATTCCTTTGCGCTCGCCATCCTGAGACACAGATGTTAAATCTCATTATATCCATTAGTTACTTTGGCTACAATGTCCTTCAAATCGGAATATAATCGTGCATTTCAGCGGGTGAAATAGAGGTGGCGTGTGGTAGTTGTCACATTTGAGACAACTACCACAGTAACATTCATATTAAGTCTGGGTGTTTTGATCGAAAAGTCTCTCTTTGTTTTTTTTTTTCCACGGAACATTGTGACTGTGAGAGGATTTTAGTCATTTATTTATTATCAAATATCAATAATATTATTTCAGTTCACGTAAGAGAAGCCTTGCAAACTGGATGCGAGAAATGCACAGACAAGCAGAAATCCGCCGCTAGATTGATTTTAAAGCATGTTATGGAACACGAACTGCAGTACTGGGCAGATCTTAAAGCCAAATATGACCCCAATGATGAGTACAAACACATATACGAAGCTTTCCTTGCTGTGAAGGATTAAATTATATCACGCGAAAAATATATCGGTTATAATTGATATTGTTTTATAAATTCGAAGTGTATGAAATAATATATATTTATTGGTGTTTGAAAGGTAATTTTGTTTTTTTTTGTCATAATACATACATAAATTCACGCCTATTTCCCAGAAGGGGTATGTACCATCCCACGATGTGATAGGTGGCGAGCCCATCGCTATTTCGGGCACAAATTCCTGAGCCTGGGCTAATAATTAACAGAAAAAACCAATATCACTCTGCCAAACCTGGTACTCGAACCCGAGACCTCAGCTTTGTAATCGTACCCTGGTACGCCACCGAGGCAGTCTTTTTTAATCAATTATGACATAAGTGCAAATGGTTTTACATCCTAGGATATTATAAAATTAGTGAAATATAGGAGATTGACGATTGCAAGAAGTTGTTGGATGCACTCCGTTTCCAACAGTTCGATATGAAAATATCTCAAGATGGTCTATCGTTAAAATATTTTCAGTTTTAGACCTCTCTAACGAAGCCACTATTTAATTTATCCATTGGCCTTTGCCATAATTAATAATACCTATAAAATATTTGTCTTCTATTAACTGTTATGTCTAGACATAGTAATAATAAAATTCATTGATATTATAAACCACAATGACTCGGTAATTTTACATCAACGAAACATATTATTAAAAAACGTATACAAAACAAATTAGCGCTAGATGAGAATGCGTCAAAGTTTACGTCATAGAGACACTGTCTGCTATACAAAAAGAAAATTACACACACAACTGGTTCTTCAATAACCGACGAGCCTTTACAGACAATAATAAATTAATTATAGACAGTCAAGAACTTGAAATTAGTGTGGTTTTACTACATGCTCTTATTTTTAATAACAATTGTATGTATGCACATAATGATACATACGGCTTTACACAATGTTTTCATCCTAAATTAAGGCACGGTAAGTGGAATCTGGAAGAGTATCACTGGATAAAAGTGATTGGTACTAACTCATCGCACTTTAAGGAAGCTTGAAGGTTTTTTTGACGTAAATAAAACAATTAACCACCTTTCTAAAACCCCAATTTGACTATTGTAACCTGTATAGATCCCTAAAAATGCCCAGCATATCGGCTAAATACCCATAGCGACTATCAAATACACAATGGTCAGCACAGGGAATCCTACGGTTAGAACCTTCAATTTTCTTCTAATAGTGAAAAAACCAGGTCAGGCGTTTTCCTCAATACTTTTAAAAACATGAGAATTTCGCATCACTAAACTCAAATCTATCAGGACTAAAATACTGATTGACTTTTTGATAGTACAGGAGGTTCATGTCAATTAATGGTACGTAATGTAGGATCGTAGTTAAGATGCAAGCGAAAAGTAATAAGTGCGTGATGGCCTGTTGGTAAACGAACCAGACGCGGCTACCAACATATTCACGGTGGTGGCGAGTTCTAATCCCTGGCAAAGGGCACGCCCTGAGAAAACCTGCATACCATAGTGGTTAGTAAAAATTTATATGGTTAATAAAGTCCGCCAACCCGCACTAGGTCAGCTTGGTGGACTATATGGCCAATCAACTCTCAATCGTAATCTTGATTGTAGAAGAGGCCCGTGCCCTACAGTTATGCAGGATATTCTGCTGTATGACAGACTAAGTTGGCTGCCACTTTAAGATGCTGAAGTGCAATAGGAGACAGCTATTGACAGAATATTCATACAAAGGCTAATAAATAAAACAATAAACCAAGTAACCTTCTAAAACCTGACCTAATATTTAAATAAACCAAAAGAAATGAGAGGTTACTCCGTGTACTGTTCACGATATTTCCTTCGCACGAAAATATAAAGACCAACCTTTCGCCATAAGGACATTCATATTTCTCAGAATTACGTTAATACAAAATGCCACTACCCAAATATAACTGGCCAACGATACTTGCACATAATAATGATATTTAAAATAAAATATGTTATATTTACTCTGACTAGTTTGCGCTGTTATGACAACTATTGCAGCGACGAGCTTGTCGAATTGTCAATGATCCCGATCTCACGGACAAATTGGAACCGTTAGGACTGCGGAGAGACTTCGGATCTCTCTGTGTGTTCTATCGTTTGTTCCATGGGGAGTGCTCGCTGGAGAGTGATAATGTACGTTGTATGTACCTGTTTACACCAGGAAATTATCGAACAGTATCAAAAGCCGTGTAATTATGTCATGTCGTGTTTAATGTGTCAATTGTTCTTGAGACTTGAGGACAATCAATTTACTTCCCTCATGCATGATGATCCCATCTATTGCATTTTATAGACCATTGTATGAATTTTCATAGCTCCAATGGATACTATAACTATATACCTGAGTATTTGATATGAATTTCAGCTTGATATGTCCACGCATTTGTAAGACAAAGGGTCAAAGGACAGACAGACAGACGACTATAAGACTAATGCCTAATTTTTATTTGAGATATGGAACCCTAAAAATTACCATAGATACAGAGAATAGAATTGTGTCTTATTCAGGTCACCTGATGGCAAGTGATCACTGTCGCCCATAGAAATCGATAACGCTTGGAACATGGATATGTTTTCGGCCTAATCAGGAGGGGAGCTGATATTAATATATTTTATTTAATACAAATAGTATTTCTTTGGTATGGATAAAATTCAGCAATTACAACGATAAATTAATAGGCATTGGATACCTGTACATACATTGTACACATTATATTATTGCTGTCGATTTGGAATGTTAAGCCCATGGCAAGGAAAAAGCAGTATCTTTATCATCTTTCGCCATGTCCAGTGAAAATAAAACCACAACTTATAATACTCATGTTTATTTTGATAACATTTAATTGTGTTAATAAAACAATAAAACAGAGCTTGAACATCCGATTACAAAAATTCGTGACGTAGGTATATTTTACATAAAGGTTATCCAAAGGACAAAATGTATCTATAGGTTTCAATACAAAAAAGTGACAGCATCCAACACTGAATCAATGATAAATCACTGATCCGAATGTCCCAGACTACAATTATGTTTGACTTCCTCGCAGAATCATGTAAATTAAAATCGAATCAACTATTCTCATGTTGCAGAACAATCGAGACATTTATTAAAAATACACAATATGCAAAGAAATTATGATAATTTTTATTTTTCGTATTTAAAAAAATAGTTATATTTTAATTCTAAATCAAGTAATGTCCTTTGTTCAAACTCTATAAAAATCACAGCGCATTCTGGTCAAAGGAATCTTGATGACGTCAAATCACTCGAGCATTAAAGTTCTCTGACGTCATAGCACAGGTTTGCAGATGTTCAGCCTATGCCCTCTTTTAAATTACGATACAGACTTGAGTTCCTTCTCGTATTTGTGGGCATATTTGCGGTCGGGGTCGTACTTGTTGCACAAGTTGGTCCACCATTGCTCCTTGTGGTTGATGAGATGGCTGACAATCTTACGAACACCTTCTCTTTGAGCATCTGTGCATTTGGCACAGTCCTGTTCTAACGCTTCTTTTATGTGTGCTGTGAACAAAGAGTTTTCAGAAGTAAATAACACTATTACACGTGTAGCTAATCGCCTAGATAAAATCGATGGTGTGGGTAATTTATGGACAATTATGAAATACTTTTTGATGCCAGAACCCGCAGACCAATTTAATTAAGATGCTTTGTGATATTTTGGCATATTGGTACTATAAATGTGGTATTATACATTAGATTGGTATAATACATATCAGAAAACATAAAATTGCTTTAAAATTCCTATAAAAGCATAATGGGTATCTTATCATCACCAATCCTGTCCTTCTTTTATTAACTCTACAGACACATATTCAAATTGATGTAACGTTTTCAGAATCTTATTTATTTACTTATAAACACTTTATTGCATACATAGAAAAGAAACAAATACAATAATTGGAAATCGCGTATATACAAAGTACAAGTGGCGATCTTATCACTCAAAAGCAATGTCTTACAGACAATCGTGGGATGGATTATCATTATTATTAATTTATGATTCACACAATTAAACGTATAGTTAAACAGTTCATAGGTGATTAACGTCATGCATCCACAACTTTTAATAGCAACAATACAAAAATGTTTTTGAAAAAGTTTGTTGTTATTTTCTTGCTGCATCCAATACTAACGTTCTTACAAACATTATGATTGGCAATCAAATCAACTATACAATATATTTTTATTTATATGGAGTCTGTTTTGATATAAAAAGTATATTTTAATTATTTTTTATGATTCTGTTGTTTTTTAAATACTTAAACTATTTTTTGTTAGGACCATTACTTTTTACCATTTTCCCATAATTAATAATTAATAAAGTGTTTGGATTGTAAATTGCTAAAATCTAAATCAAGTTTCAACGAGACAAATAATTCATAAAAAATATATTTATATTATTGTTTGAAAAATCTCTTATGAATTTTGCCAAGTTATGACCTCGGTTCAATAATCATTTATCATACAAAAACAAACATTTTAAACAAAATGTAAACAACTTGACTCGAATTATCGACAAATGCAATCCAATATTTTTTCAAGCACATAAAGTTTTTAAAAATAAGCCAGTCATCATACACAAAAACATCGGGTTATTTATTTTTAAGCATTTTAATGGTAGCATATACTAAAAATAAAATAAAATACCTAACTAAAAATAATATACATATAAATAAGTGCATTTAGTCCTGCAAATAATTACTTATTTAATTTCATGTACTGATTAGAAATTGTATTGTATGTACTCTAAATATGTACTAGTATTACTCACTTTTGTACGATTTCCAGCCTTAACATCATACTTTTAATGCATTATTATTCCATTATAAATATTGTTACGGTACGTTCGCGGAAGATAATCTATTTAATTAATTCAATCCAATTTATGATTGGAAAAATAATAAAAGAATATCGTCATATACTTGGGAAATACCTGCTTTAAAACAATAGATGAATGTCACCACAATTTATGCTAACATCTAGAATTATCTCACATTATAAATGACTCATTATTTGAAAGATTTCCATCGCTAATATATAATTTGCAGCAATCTATCAATAATGTATAAGGATTTTTTTATTCAAACCAAAAACAGGTTTCACTAACGTTTAAGTTAGGAAATAATAGAATTAAAAAAATAAAAACTCATTATGATCTCGAGCAAAACATAAATACTTTCCAAATGTAACAACTCAACTGAATAAATTGCCCAATCCTGAATACGAACCCGGGAACTCATATCTCGCCAACGGAGCCATAGTAAATAATATATGCTTCGAGTTTGTTCATACTTTATCCAAATACAGTTTCCACTAGACAGAAATGGTAAAATCACGCCAGACGATAGAACTACACCAGCCTTGTCAAAACTTGACATACAGGCTAAACCCGAACCGTGACGCGAGAGTTTTTCACCGTGATAATATTTATGTATGATCGCCATCAGACGAAAGTTCTATCATCTACAAATAAACAATCACAAAAAAAAACCCAACAGGCACATACATAGTCCTGACCGTACTCTAAGAACTAGTCTTATGTCTTGGGTATCAGAAACTGTGAGATACTTTTCTGACTCACAAACACCCAGTCCAAAACATAGGCTGTGAATTACACAAAAATTCGCGGAGATCGAACACGCGACCTTTCTTTTCACAGGCGGCTTCTAGCCAACTGTGCCACGGAGGCTACCAAACCTTCTTGCTACAACTAACTATACTTACATTTAAGTTCAACGCCCTCTGCTGTGCACTTGCCCTCTTCCATGATACACTTGTAGTAGGCTTCAAACAGTCTTTCATTGCTAATGACTTCATCGAGGTTAGTACCGTCGTACTTGTCTGTATATTTAGCAGGATGCGCCGCAGCCATCGCCGCCGCCGACAGGAAAACTAACACCAATATGCGCATTCTGAAAAACACCGCGAATTAACATACTATTTAAAGAACAATCCAGCCGGTATACGACCCACTGTGGACCACGGACCTCCTCTAAATCTGGAGCGCTATATTCGTCCGCGTGGAATTTAACAAAAACTTTTTTTTTCTAAAATAAAAGATTTTTTCTCAAATAAATGTATCCTAAGTTACTCCTTCTTATATCAGCTACCTGACTATAAAAGTCCCGTCAAAGTCGGTCCAGCCATTTCAGAGATTAGCTGGAACAAACAGACAGACAGACAGACAAAAAAATTCTAAGGTCATTTTGATTATAGGTATCGTGTATATAACGATATGTAGTTGGTCATTTTTCTTTATTTTCATTTTACAAACAGACACTTCAATTTTATTTATATATATAGATATGGAGTCATCCGACTCGCAATAAATCAACATATGGAATACTGCCTATTATCCGCTTCAATATAACAGTTCTGTTATACCTCAGTAAAAAAATAAAAACTTGCGGAAGTTATTTCAATGCGACCAAAATCTTAGTAACAAGCAAATCCGAATTGTTTCGGCTGACTAGGGATGTCATATATTTATGGAATATATTGACGAATGGAAGTAATCGTTCAATGCGATATGGCCAAATATTGTACCCTTAATATTTGTAAAATTTCAGTACCGTCATACTTTATATGTACAATGATGGGTATAAACAAATGTAATGTTAACCACAACTGCATGAAATAAAATAGAAAAATACAAATTTTCTCAATTGTATCTTTGTAGATTTTTTGTTATAAAAGTCAGGACGTTTAAAACAAGATTATTGGGACAACCTTCACAGATCTCTGTACATTTTATTGTTCGGATTACGAAACACATGATTTTGATTACAACTATTTTTACTTAGATTGTAACTTCCTTATATAATTTATACAAAATCGAATGTTTAATATATGCCATGCTAACATAATTCAGGTAGGTATGTCGTTACAGTTCTAGTCTACACACTTAGTGGAAACACGAGATAAACAATAAATATTCTATATTGTTGATTAGATTAATTTTACACTTCTGTATCAGCCCATATACGTCCCACTGCAGGGTACGGGCCTCCTCTACAATCGACAGTACGACTGAGAGTGGTTAGGCCATATAGTCCACCACGCTGGCCTAGTGCGGGTTGGCGGACTTACATGCCATAGAAATTTTTATGGTGTGCAGGTTTCCTCACGATGTTGTCCTTCACCGTTTTAGTGTGTGGTGATTGACTATAAATACACACATGACTCCGAAAAGTCAGAGGTGTGCCCTGGGATTCCATCCCGTGACCACCGTGAACATGCTGGCAGTCGCGTCTAGTCCGTTTACCAACAGGCCACCACGCACTTCTTTTACACTTAGTCCAAATAATTATATATATTTTTTATATTAAAAGCTCATACAATAGCTCTCGAATGGAAAATTAAAGTAAATATAAAAAGTCGGTCTCAACTACGAGAAAGATTAATTTAAAATATTGTTGAACATTAAATTTAAGCGTTTACATTGGTCACTGAATATCTTGTGACCAAAGACTAACACTGCCACGACTTTTACCAAACATAAAAGCTTATTAAGTGTCTGAGGACTAACTTTTCTTTGACGGCTCATTTACAGTTAGCCTGTGTACATATATTCGAGTTCAAACCGGCTGGCACAATTGTATTCGCATGATGAGGATAACAATATCTTGCTAGTGCATAATAATTGTTTTGAATTGTATTGTACTTGCAATAAAATCATTTTTCGAGGAAATTTAAAGAATCCGCGCTATTCGGCCTACCGACTAGCACGGACTAAACGACTTCATTTTGTTTTAATACATTGTTTTTGTCATGATTGTTGTTTATAGTATTAGGCAATAAATTCGACAACCAACTTATTAAATTTATTTATCTAAAAAACTGACAAAGAGTGAACCAAAAAAGGAATACAGAAAGAGTGGGTAACACCAAATCCACTCCTCTTAATTGCAAAGCTAAAACCAAAATATTGAACAATTAATGTAGAAAAATCCAAATATAGACTACTTCTGATCTACATCTACCAGAGATATATATGTATATGAGTTCTACACTACGACCTAATTAAAATAAAATAGTTCACCATAACGATTTTATATCCTCCCTTTTACAAAATACCACAATAATAAAATGAAACATATTTTCATATAAACTTACTTGGATTTAATACAACAGTCACGTACAATATGAGCAGTTCACTTATTGACCACTGTCGAATCACTATGAAATGTATATCGCCGACCTTTTTATATATGATTCGTTTTATGTAAACTTTTATTCTTATTCTGTAGTTTACGTCGAATATGGTGCGTCATTTAATTTTTTTCCATGTTAATCAATTACAGCGGAAATTATATTGTTTTGTTTATGTTTAATACCGGGTATCTCAAGACTGCTACCGAAAACGAAGCCGGGTGGTAGTTTTAGTCACTGCAAACACAATGCAACTAAAATTTTCGCAAAGAAACGCGACAATGATTTTTTTATGATTTTTTAAATATCGTCATTTTTGGGTGGTAAATCCATAGTTTTTGCTAAAATAATAATTTAAACACTTTTATACCTTAGAATATTTATAAATAAAAGGGTATACACTATTATTTTAGGAAAAAATGTATTTACCACCCAAATATGGTCATAGGAAAAAAATAACAAAAAAAATTATCGCTTTTTTTTGCAATTTTTTCTGTTGCATTGTGTCTGAAGTCGCTTTAACTACCACCCGGCTTCGTTTTCGGTAGCAGTCTTGATATACCCTGTATAATTTTGTCCTTGAAGATCTTGTTTAATCTACAAATAACAAACCGTAAACAAATCTAACAGATTTTATTCCTGAAATGTGTAATTAATTTAACGTAACGTATATTTGCGGCAATTAATAATAATAATAATAAATTTCTTTATTCAAGTAACCAATGACTCATTTTTTTAGGGTTAGTATCAGTACATGTATTATAGAATAAGAATGTTAGTTATATTACAGAGGTTTTTTTTTTCTTTTCTTTTTCTTTGTACATTCACAATATATTAAATTATATCTATACCACGAGTCACTGACGTCCCATACCATGAGATATAGTGCAGCAGTGGCTCATGTAAAGACAGTCAAATCTGTCCGAGATCATTTTCAGAATGCTGTTAGAACTAGCCCTAATCCTGTTTACTAGAGACGCGCACCTTTTGCGCATAGTGGTATAAAAACAATCCACTCTAGCCTAATTGATTGAATGAGCTACCCTAATTATATTAAACGTGCAAAGGAACTTTGTGTGTATGGTTGTTACCAGTTAAAGACAAAACCACTGAACGGAGTGTATAGGAACATGTAAATGCATTAACTGACAACACTAATACATTCTAATTTAATAATATTATTATATGCTCGCAAAACACTTCAACCTGTACTCCATAATCTATAAATAAAATTGAAGTGTCTGGTTGTAAAGTGAAAATAAAAAAAATGTCCAACTACATATCGTTATATACACGATACCTGTGCCGAAAATGATCTTTAATTTTTTTTTTGTCTGTCTGTCCGTTTGTTCCGGCTAATCTCTGAAATGGCTGGACTGATTTTGACGGGACATTTTTGTCAGGTAGCTGATATAACAAGGAGTAACTTAGGCTACATTTAATTTAGAAAAATTCTTTTATTTTAGAAAAATCAAGTAATATTGCAATGCCCACGCGCATGCCGCCACTGGGCCGTCACGTCGGGTGCCTCCCACCACTTCTCCCACCAACGAATCAATATCGCATTTACAAAATATTGTATATAAAGAAATTTTTCATTAAAGCTAATACAATAAACTGAAAATAAATGTGTAACGGGAGTTTACCGCCGCTCACTAAGAGATGGCGCCACCGTAGAATTAGATCGCGGTATGGTTTCGTGACAAAGGTTGATAATTAAAATAAAAATGCAAAAACCAAAAAAAAAAACTAAATAAAATAATTCACTTTTTTGTTAAATTCCATGCGGACGAAGTCGCGGGCACAGATAGTATTATCATAAATATTTAAAGCCGCCATCTACGTAGGTGCACCTACTTATACCAAACCAGAGTACATACGTCACACAAGCCTACTAGGAATTCCTTCAACTTTATATTCTGATGAGGCTTCGGAAAATAATATTCTGAGACCGAAAAGATTTCATAGCAGGAGATATATTTAGATCATAAACCAGTCTACGAACTTAAATGCAAGTAATTCATAGGGTCTTTTGGTTTTATTACTTAAATCGACAAGCCTTCCTTTTTTAAACTGCCTCGATATGGATGCAATGCGCCTGATGGTAATCGTATTGTCGCTTCGATAAAGTGTCGACCGGCGTTTTACGTTAATACGCTTCGGCTACGCAAGCAGCACAGGGAAGCATTGCTTACATCGTATCGCATCATAGACCTACTATGTCTGTCCCGCACTCACAACTGTCAGGATTAGCAGTGGCACGCATCTTAATGACTAATGACTTGTGTCTATGTTTGTGGACACAAAATGATATGATCCTAATCCTAATATGACAGCCTTCGTGGCGCAGTTGGCCACACGCTAGATGTAAAATGAGAGAGCGCAGATTCGATTGCCGCAAAAGAGAAATGTTTAAGGCCCATAAAAATGTATCTTGGGTCTAGGTGTTTGTGGGGCCGAAAAGTCTCTCGTAGTTTCTGATAAACACGACAAAAGATTTGATATTCTGAGGTTAATTGATTTTAAAGGGTCAGTGTATGTATGTGACTGTTGGGTATATTCATTTATTTATGTTGTTTAGATTGTGTCATCACACAATAGATAGGTCTGCCTTGATTCGAAATCAATAATAATGATTTTATTTTTGAGCAACTGGACAACAATCCAAGATCCTAGGCAGGCCACTGCATATTCACACCAGGAAATGATAAAAACAGTTTTGAATTTAATGTAATGATGTTCCAAAATTTTATGATTTAAATATTCGAGACGCTTAAAACATTGTTAAGCAAAACTTTCACCTTTCTTGGGATTTTATAGCATAAATTACGTAATATTATCATTTCTCCGACATTGGATCAATATGGTATGTCACTCCATTTTTTATTGTATTTATTAAAATCCATTCAGAATTAAAGATACTAGAAACGTGTTCAATCTTGTAGTGGAAGTAAAAGAAGAGGAATGCAAAACAAAACTAGTGACGACATTAGTCTTAATAATTCTCCTCCGAAATCCGAAATCCTTTTGTACTTTTTATAGATGTTACTTCTTTATATTGTTATGTTCTTTTGTATGTGTACAATAAAGATTAAATAAATAAATAAAAAAAATAAAAATGATGCATTACAGTATGCGGGTGTGAAAGAGACGGTAAGACGTTCCCATTACGCTCCCAATTTAAATTAAAAATACCAATAGCTACTTTACTACTGTTTTGATAGAAATGTTTTATTTTAATGGCAGTTGCGTGTGGACGCATAATAGTACAAAACATCGTTCTTTGTCAAATTGCAGAAAATGTTACTTACTGGTGGTAGGTCTATTATATGGAATTTGATTGCAATAAATTTTCATAGCGACCGGCTTCTGGAGTTTTATGATTCCTATTTATACAGAACATAAAGAACAATGATAAACCTCCATACATTTTTTTGTTGTAATTTTTTTTGTGTGTATTGAGATGAAAAATATTTTCAAATATACATTTCGAATTTCTTAACAATTATTTCTTAAGATTTTCTATTGTAGCAAGCCTAGGAAAAAAAGATATTCCACTTTAAAGTTTTACAGATTTTCTATATCTTGTCAAACTCTGTGGGTAGTTAATGTTATTTTGTCCCATTTATATTGGCGTGAGGCAAAGTTACGACCCACAAATAAAAGTAAAAAAATATTTTTACACGCATTTTAAACATCCATCCATCCATCCATCAGCCAAAGGAAGTCCACTGCTGAACATAGGCCTCCCCCAATGATTTCCACAGAGACCTGTTGGAGGCAGCCTGCATCCAGCGACGTCCCGCGACCTTTACCAGGTCGTCGAACCACCTTGTGGGTGGACGTCCTACGCTGCGCTTTCCGCTACGTGGCCTCCATTCGAGCACTTTCCGACCCCATCGGTCATCAGATCTCCGCGCTATGTGCCTTGCCCATTGCCACTTCAACTTGCTAATCCGGTGGGCTATGTCGGTTATTTTAGTTCTCCTACGGATCTCCTCATTTCTGATTCGATCTCGTAGGGAAACCCCGAGCATAGCCCTCTCCATAGCTCGTTGAGTGACTTTGAGCTTCCTAATAAGGCCCATAGTGAGAGGCCACGTCTCGGTGCCGTAAGTCATCACTGGTAACACACAACTATCGAAGACTTTCGATTTAAGGCACTGAGGTATTTTGGACGAGAAGACGTCGCGTAGTTTCCCGAACGCTGCCCAACCGAGTTTTAAACATCGAGTACTTATTTATTTCATTAATCTACATAATAGTAATATCATGTGCAATGAAATAAAAAGGAAGGAGGGGACAACTATATATTATTGTTTGCACAATAGCGCTTTCGGGCGACAGAAGCAAATTGTTATTCCTTAATTAATTAATCAGTGATTATTTTTCTGTTCTCACTTCTCTGCACTATTTTTTTACATTAATTTTCTGATAAAGATAATGCAAAAGCCAGTCAAGCATATATTTTAAAAATGGCAACATTGAAACGACATAACGCCTCTCCAATAAAATTAAGGCAAATATCAATAGAGTTTTACGAATAATGTGTTTTCTTAATTCAGGCTTAGGTACGCCGTGAGCTAGGCACCAAAATTACTTTGAAAATTAATTATTAATATTTTTATACATGAAATTTATAGACGCTTACGAATTGCATTAACAATGATTTTACCAATGTTCATTAATCACCTAAATCTTGATGCAACATGGACGCAGGTTAAATGAAACCACAGATATTTATTTATGTATTTTAATCATGTTCATAAGACAAAAAGAGTGAGGGCTGAAACATCCGATCAAGTATTCGTGGCGTATATACACATATTATACCATACGTATATATGATTCTCTCGTCCACATGTCTCTCATCCACAACATCGTATCCATCAAAAGTGTGTCGAGCAGGGTACCTTATACTCAGAATATCAAAAAGATATTCGTTGAAGGTCATACAGGTATACGCGCCAACCTCGACACACCCAGATGAAGAAGTAGAGGAGATGTATGAGGACATAAGTCGGGCCATACATACTTCCAAAACCTACTTCAATGTTGTTATGTGGGACTTCAACGCAAAGTTGGGCAAGAGAAGCGATGTAGAGTTGATTGAAGTCTACGCTCCGACCTACTCGCGCCCATATTCAAGACCCCGAGAGCTTTCAACTCGAGTTGACAAATCGCTTTGACCGTCTAAAAGAAAACCTTGCAGTGGACGAGTTAAACGGCGGTTTGGTAGAAGCTGTCCATACGGTGGGATCTAAGTATTTCAGACCTCGCCGTAGAGATAGACCACAAAAACTCTCGATCCACTCTCTTGACCTCATGGCCGAACGTCGATTTTGACGCTGCAGTCTTCCGATGACGCCGAACCATATCGACGGCTCAACAGACAGATCTGGAATCAAATCTGGTCCTTGCGACACGATGTCCGTGCTCACAATAGTGTGATCATTAAGGAAACAATTGAGCGGAACGGAGGCTCCAAAGTATTTGCAAGAGACTTGTCTATTGGGCAAAGCCAGTTGTCTAGGCTAAAAACGGACGATGGCCGCGTGGTATCGACAAGGAGAGGTATTAAGAGAGATTGAGAGATTCTACGGCCATCCGTAGAATCTCTCAATCTCTCCCGAAGACTGTCCCGCCCTCACACCCACCACTGCAACTCCTGTAAGCCAGGATCAACAGTGGCACGCAATGTAATGACACCGAGCATTGAAGCTCGGCGAGTCTCCGGGAATGTCTAACTTGTCTTTAACCCGCAACGAAATTAATCAGAAAGTTAAATTAATAGGAGGAGTTGGAAATAAATTATTGTCCACTTCCCTCCGTGCAAAGCGGGTGACAAAACAATGAAATAAAGAGGTAAATAACCTCGCAAAAAGACAAGGAAAAGGTTCTACGGATAGCTTTACACATCGGTTGCCGAACCTACTGTTAGCTCGGCCGAAGACCCGAGAGCCGAGTTGATCCGACACTTTAGCGATGATATCCCGGACATCAGCCTGTGTGAGATTGAGATAGCCCTCAAACAACTTAAAAACAACAAGGCGCCGGGTGAGGACGGAATCACTTCAGAGCTTCTGAAAGCGGGCGGAACGCCGATACTGAAAGTCCTTCAGATGCTCTTCAATTCCGTTCTCCTCGAGGGCTCAACGCTAGAGGCATGGAGCAGGAGCGCGGTGGTACTGTTCTTCAAAAAAGGTGATAACACTTTGCTGAAGAACTACAGGCCCATCTCGCTGCTGAGCCATGTCTATAAGTGGTTTTTGAAGGTCATCACAAATCGTCTCGAACGCAGGTTTGATGACTTCCAGCCTCCCTGACAAGCCGGTTTCCGAAAATGCTTTAGTACCATAGACCATATTCATACGCTACGGAAAGTTATACAAAAAACCGAGGAATATAACTTGCCGCTTTGTTTAGCGTTTTGGACTATGAGAAAGCCTCTGATTCGATGGAGACCTGGGCTGTGCTACAGTCTCTTCAGCGGTGCCACATAGACTATCGGTACATCGAAGTGTTGAGGTGTATATATTATACAACAACGCCACCATGTCGGTCCGAGTACAAGATCAGAGCATGAAGGCTATTCCACTACAAAGAGGCGTGAGACAGGGAGATGTCATATCTCCGAAACTGTTTACTGCCGCGCTGGAAAACGCCTTCAAGCCTAATTACGGAAATGTCGGACGTCCGCCTACAAGGTGGACGGACGATCTGACTAAGGTTGCAGGAAGTCGCTGGATGCAGGCCGCTTCCAACAGGTCATTGTGGAGATCCTTGGGGGAGGTCTATGTTCAGCAGTGGACTTCCTGTGGCTGATATGATATGATAATATATTATACGAACGTTCCAGTAAACATATATTTCTTATTCGATGGTACCGGCAAGCGAACAAACATGACACCTGATGGTAAGTGATCACTGACATTCATGAGCATTCACAACGCTTGGGTTATAGATTAATTGTCTGCCCATCAATCCGGGAAGGAAATGGGAAATGAAAAGGATCGGAAGGAGAAGAAAAATCTATCCGTTTTTCACAAATGTTTGGTAAATGTTTAATAGCCAAATAAATGGTAACAAATATAAACATACTATAAATTAAGCTTAAGCTAATCTGTTCCACAGAATACTGTATCAGCCCATGATATGTTCCACAGAACATCATCATAATTAAAATGAAATCGTTTAAAGGTTTTTTTTTTTAAATTGAATCGTTCAATAATAAATACACAATATAAAAATAGATAATATTTTTTATTTTTTTGTATACAATGCATCCTGTTCGAAGAAATCTTGATGACGCGACGTCAAATCACTAGTACATTGAAGTTCTCTGGCGTCATAGTACAGGTTTGCAGATGTTCAGCCTATGCCCTTTTTTAAATTACGATACAGATTTGAGTTCCTTCTCGTATTTGTGGGCATATTTGCGGTCGGGATCGTACTTGTTGCACAAATTGGTCCACCATTCCTTCTTGTTGTTGATAAGATGTCTGATAATCTTACGAACACCTTCTCTTTGAACATCTGTGCATTTGGCACAGTCCTGTTCTAACGCTTCTTTGATGTGTGCTGTGAACAAAGAGGTTTTATAAGTAAATAAGTTACATGAGTATCTGATCATAACCTACGAAAGATGGTGTTGGTATGTATCTATGACGAGACTATGAGAGACTTTTTGATTCTACGATCCGCAGACTAATATATATAATATAAGAGTATATATGCTTCGCGTAATTTTAGTATATTGGTACTATAGATTTGGTAGTATATATTGGATTGTTATAATACATATCAGAAACATAACATTGGATTAATATACACACAAATAAACATAGAGTTAAACAGACTTTCAAAAGACTTCACATTCTCTACAACATGTTTAATTTAATAATAAGTACAAAAAGTGATAATAACTGGTTAAAATGCTGGCAAAAATAGGCACACTTGTCTTACAAAAGACTGTGGTTCGTATCAGGTTGCCTTTGTAGGTGATTAACGTCATGCGTTAATCCACAAGGTTTAATAGCAACAATTTTTTTTAAGTAGATTGTTAAAATTTTCTTACTTGCATCCAATATTAACTTTTTTTCAAACGGGTAAAATTTAGAATATGTGTGGTGGGTTGAGAGGTGTGGAGGGGGGGGAAAGGGAATGTCCCATCTCCCCTGGTACTACTACCGTGAAAAGGTAATGCACCATTCCTGAGATATATCAATTTAAGTAACCTAACCTCAAAACACTTGTTGTCAATACAAAGGATGATGGGCGTTTTGGTACCCATGTCCAATCAAAATGAATTTACGCTCGTTGGATAGCTTACTTCAAGAGAAGAAAATAATATTACGGCGACAAACCTGTATGTATTGTCCGTTTTGAAATATAGTCGTCAGAAGATATTGGATAGACATACATATGTAATAACCGACTGATTCCTTAACTGTGTAATGTGCTGAAGAAGGCTATACCGAGGCTGATATCAAGTGCGCATTTCATCGGAAAACTTACTAAGAATGCGTGCAGGTATATATAGCTGAATTAATTGGAGGAAATGTTACATTATAAGTTAATTGTCAATTAACTTTATAACTTTCCTTCCCTTTTTTGTATGGATGCATATAAACTCACCCTGTTATTCCAGAAGGGGTAGGTAGTTGCTAGTAGCTATGCTATGCTAGGGTGCTACCAGGTGAATCATGATTCCAGGTTTTGATTCCAGGATGACCATAAATAAAATTCCATAAAATGAAAATAATTTATTGAATCAATTTAAGATTATCTACATCATTTAGATTCAGTATTTTTTTTATCTATCACCTGGTTTGGAAAGCAGTTTTCACTAGAGAAGAACGGGCAAGAAATTATGCTGTGTTGTTCTTTTATAACCAATTTACAATTGTTCAACAATTTAAAACACAACAGTTCATTAATAATTTGTTATAACATTTTAAATACAAGCATGTTTACGTTATATTTAATATGGCTGAGTAAAGTCGAATGAACGAAGAATCAGTGATTATAAGCATTGTTGGTATTTTTGGACTGGACGCACTACAGAACAGTTTAATGCAATTTTAGACCACAAGACTTCGGTACCAAATGCAAGTTTCCAGAACCACTTTGGGTATTTTATTGACAAGGCTACTTACTGGTGAATGCAGTGAAAGGCTTGGAATATTGTTTAATATGTGAGGAAGAAAAGTCGAACGCCTGTTGGCCCTTGCACGAGAGTGTCCTAGAACTAACTATATTGTGTTTGACAAGGGTTTCGATCACGTACCTAAAGACTATGTCCTTGATATAAGCCTCAGGATTCCTAAAACACTATTCGGAAATGAGGAAAGACGGATGCATTATAGATGTAAAAGAACCATACGCTGCCACTAAGACTGAAGCCTGATTTTATGAACGATGAGAAAAACCCCTTGCAAATATTGCTTCATCCCAATTTATTTATGACCGTGGGCTAAGAGACAATTTACGCAATATCAAAGAACATCCATACGAATACCACGTTTCTTCGACAAAAAACCTGGGACATGCACAACTTTCTCTTCATGAAAATAATTCCCTGACTGGTTATAATATGCCGATGGGTAGTGGAAGTGGTTAACGGCCGAATCAAAAGATATTTTAAGCTATTGTGCCTAATATATTTTAATTAATACTATTCATAATATGTTTGCGGACTTTCCGATTTCAGCAGCAATAATAAACACTTCCACTATCCAATTGGAGATGGCCAATACGCAGAAGCTTTTCTTCAAAAAATAACTGAAAAAATGTAAATCCCTAACTTATTGTACAATTAAGTAGAAGAAATGTAATGAAATGCAGTGATATGAAATGTAGAAGAATTATGTGCCTGTTGGTAAACAGACTAGAAGCGACTGCCAACATGTTCACGGTGGTCGCGGGTTTGAATCCCAGGGCACACTTATGACTTTTCGGAATCATGTGTGTATTGATAGTCAATCACTACGCACTAAAACGGTGAAGGAAAACATCGTCAGGAAACCTGCATACCATAGCGATTTATAGACAAATCTATGGTATGTAAGTCCGCCAACCCGTACTAGGCCAGCGTGGTGGACTATATGGCCTAACCACTCTCAATCGTACTCTCGATTGTAGAGGAGGCCCGTGCCCTGCAGTGGGACGTATATGGGCTGATACACATGAAGAAGAAAAAAGATCAAATAACAGAAGAGCTGCTTTTCAGAGGTTGGAAGCCAATGATATGGCCGATTTTTCACGATTAAGTGAACAAAACGTGATATTGCTATCATTGGGGACATAATATCGGTTAAAACATGCACCTAAATAACAGTTTATATATCTCGTTTATATATATATATCTCAGTTTATATATATCTCATCGAAACTTATAGAGAAGCTGCTATGGAGGACATAACTGACTACGGAATTGAAGATGTGTGACTTTCGCGTGCACGTATACAGTACCGACATGTGAGAGTAATATTATACTTTAACAATACCAGCCCATTAAACGCTGGCCAAGTGCGGGTTGGCGAACTTTACCTAGACATAAATTCTAGAATATCTCTATGATATTGAGGATTCCTTCATGATGTTTGCATCACCGTTAAAGTGCAAGGTAATCACCTGCCCTGGTATTATAATAGTACCACGCCAAATTGAAAAAAAAAAAAAAACATTAAAAGTATGTGTACTTAATATGATGTAACAAAAAATGTTTAACTATAAAGTACGATTTCTCCGATTGGACAGCGAATTAGGTCTAGCCCCCTTGATATCATTAATCTACACTAAAATACCTTTCCAACGGTGTATCACTCATTCCGATTGGAGCTGGTACCAGGTTCCATACATTTGTGCCCATTGTCCTTTGCTTCCGCAACGTCTCCGGCGCTGCGAGAAGTGCAGCCCCTTCGCCCTTGCGTAACAAAGGATAGGCACCCACGGCGACCAACCTCAGCCGCTACGGCTCGCATGGTTGCCTATCCTTCGTTACAGCGGCGGGGGCTGCTCTCCCTCCGCGCCTCCGGCTTTTTATATAAACTCTAGGGTTGGTAGCCAAAACACTACGTGAAGTCGAGGTGCCCTGAGTCGGTTTTGGGGCACATTCGACCTAACTGATTCATAAGTGCACTAACATCCTTCTGAACATAATTTCTAAGGCGTTATAAAACATATTATAAAACAACAAAACACAAACAAATCAATATTGGTATAACGCAGATGCAAAAAGTCCGTCAAAAACCATCAACAAAACATTCATATTTTTTTTGTTGACATTGACACCTGACTCAGCTCGCAGTTTTCTACGTTTCGTTTTCGTTTCACCGATTTTTACACCATAGACTACATGTTTGACTTAATACTTGCTTAATACTGTTGATTTGTTTGTAAATCGCCCATAAAAACGTTCCGTTTTACCCAATTTGTGATTTGAGGTTAGGAACTATTTCTATTATTTTCTCGAAAACTATGCATTTCCTTTGAATAGGAGTGATAACGTTGTAATCAAGGACTCAATCTCTATCACCTGTGATCACTTTTAGTCCTCAACTCGGGCTGCCCGCTCTTATTACGGTACGTTCGCGGAAGATAATCTAATTAATTCATTAAATCCAATTTATGATTGGAAAAATAACAGAAGAGTATCGTCATCTACTTGGGAAATACCTGCTTTATAAATAATAAATAAATGTCACCACAAATTATGCTAACATCTAGAATTATCTAACGATATAAATGACTTATTATTTGAAAGATTTCAATCGCTAATACATAGAATTTGCAGCAATCTATCAACAATGTTTACAGATTTCTTTATTCCGTAGACTTCGAACCAAAAAGTAACAGGCTACACTAATGATTAAGTTAGTAAATAATAGAATGAAAAAAATAAAGTCATTATGATCTTGAGTAAAACGGAAATAGTTTCCAAATGGAATAACTCAACTTAATAAATTGCCCAACCCTGAAATCGAACCCCGGGTACTCAAATCTCGCGAATAAAGCAACAATATGGATAATGATGTATCAAACTTGTTTATACTTTATCCAACTACAGTTTCCATCAGAGAGAAATGATAAAATCACGCCAGAAGATAGAACTACACAAGCCTTGTCAAAACTATACTTACATTTTAGTTCAAGGCCGTCTGGTGTGCACTTGCCCTCTTCCATGATACACTTGTAGTAGGCTTCAAACAGTCTTTCATTGCTAATGAGTTCATCGAGGTTAGTACCGTCGTACTTGTCTGTATATTTAGCAGAATGCGCCGCAGCAATTGCCGCCACCGACAGAACAACCAACACCAATGTGCGCATCCTGTGAACAAAAACACAACGAATTAACATACTGTACAGAACAATCCAGCCGGTATACGTCCCACTGTGGAGCACGGACCTCCTCTAAAACATGAAGCTCTATTGAAAATACTTAAATCTGGAGCGCTATTGAGGCTTATTATAATATCTGGAGTCATCCGACTCGTAATAGATCAACATATGGAATACAGCCTATTTTCCGCTTCAATCGAAATATAACAGTTCTGTTAGATCTCAGTACAAAAATACAATAACACAGTTATGTCAATGCGACCAAAATCTTAGTAACAAGCAAATCCGAATTATTTCGGCTGACTAAGGATCTCATATATTTATGGAATATATTGACGAATGGAAGTAATCGTTCAATGCGATATGACCACACATTGTACCCTTTATATTTGTAAAATTTCTGTACCGTCATACTTTATATGTGCAATGAAGGGTATTAATAAATGTAATGTGAACTATAAATTGCAAACCTCATTTGCATCTTTGTTGACTTTTTGTTGTTAAGGTCAAAACGTTCAAAACAATATTGTTGGGACAACCTTCACAGAGCTCTGTATACTACTGATACATTTTATTGTTCTGTTTTAATGCCATAATTATGAAAATTGATTACATGTATTTTTCAATTAGATTTTAACTACCCTTAAATAATTTATGCAAAACCGACTCAACCTGTTTTTATTCAAGTTGACGCAGTCGAATTCTTATATAAACCATGCTAACATCATGCAGGCAGGATATAGATAAAGTTATAGTTTACATACAATAGAAATTGGAAATAACCAACAAAGGTTCTATTTATTATTGCTTGCAGATTAGATTAACTCTACGCTCAGCCTCAATATTACCATCGAAATTTAGACCAACGCCGTAGTTTAACCGCGTTGGACAAGGTAAATAACCAAAACATTGATAATTTATTATTACTTTCGTTATAGTTTAAAATACATTTTTATACACAATAACCCTAAATAAAGGCCAAATTAGACATACCCTGAAAATAAACAGTGTGCCAGTTTTGTAAATATTGTACCCTCGCACAAAAATTTGCTTCACCCACCATGGTGGTAATTGCTTTGTTCAAATGAATTGATTAGTTGGTTAGACGCAGGCTGTGAAACGATAGGCCACGGGTTCAATCCCCGCACCAAAACAAATATATGTGTGAACCACACGCATTTGTTTTCAGTTCTCGGTATTTGTGAGACCGAAAAGTCTCTCGTAGTTCCTGATACCCACGATACAAGACTCGATCTTAGTGTGTTGTCCGAACTATAATTATATGTGACTTGTTGTGTTATTTATTTGTTTATTTCTGCGGTCTCCGGTCGGCGTCATAATACCGGTCTCCAAGACACGAAAGACACTTAATGCAATGCTGAATGCGAATCATTTCTTTTTATTTCTTTAATCCTTAGCAGTTTTTAGTTTTATTACCAGCCTATGTATAAATGAAAAGATCACGCAATATAAATTACAGCATAAAGAAATAATTAGTCTTAACTACATTGAATTTCAACGTTCCAATTAATCACTAATTATTTTGTGGCCGAAGACTGTAAATAAATAAATATAAAACTTAAGAGTCACATACTAAGATCGAGTCTTGTGTTGTGGATAACAGGAACTAGACAGATTTTTCGGTCTCACAAACACTCAGACCCGAAAATATATATTGCACTTGCAAAAATCAGCGCTATTCGGATTACCAACTAGTACGGGCTGAGCACTTCGTTTAGTTTTAACACATTGATTTTTTGGGTCATGTTTATTGGTTTTGTATTTAATATTAAGATTTTTTTATTTTTTATTGGCAATAAGCATTTTTTATATAATTATATAAATAACTGACAACGTAATGAACCAAAAAAGAAATATAGAAAGAGTAAAAAACACCAAATGCACTCCTCTTAAAGCTGCAAAGCTAAAACCAAAATATTGAACAATTACTGTAGAAAAATCCAGATATAGACAACCAGACATAGACATTTATATGGGTTCTACACTACGACCTAATAATTATAATAAAATAGTTCACCATTTCGATTTTATATCCTCCCTTTTACCAAAATACCACAATAATAAAATGAAACATATTTTCATATAAACTTACTTGGATTTAATACAACAGTCACGTACAATATGAGCAGTTCACTTATTGACCACTGTCGAATCACTATCAAAAGTATATCGCCGACCTTTTTTATATATGATTCGTTTTATGTAAACTTTTATTCTTATTCTGTAGTTTACGTCGAATATGGTGCGTCATTTAATTTTTTTCCATGTCGTTAATCAATTACAGTGGAAATTATATTGTTTTGTTTCTGTTTAATACAATTTTGTCCTTAAAAATCCAACTTAATCTCTGTAAATAACAAACCAAACCAACATACAGTATGTAATTAATTTAACGTAACGTATATTTACGGTAAATGATCCACCCTAATTATAAATTATTAAACGTGTAATCTTGTAATATGTCATGTGTTTGTTACCATTTCACGACAAAACAACTGAACAGAATGTATAGGAACATGTAAATTAATTAATTGACATTACTAATGCATTCTAATTTAAAATATCATATGCTCGCAAAACACTTCAACTTGTACTCCATAATATTATCATGAATATTTATTGCTTCCATTTACATAGGTGTAAATACTTATATCCAACCAGAGTACATACGTCACACTAGCCTACTAGGAATTCCTTCAACTTTATATTTTGACTAGCGGTTGGGCCCGGCTCCGCCCGGGTGCAGATACAAGTTTGAAAACAGCGGACAAAATGTTTAATTCCTACTTTCAATTTAAAGTATCGACCAATCAGACCATGAAAAGCGAATAAAATTTCCTCGTATTTTCTAGAAATGTCATTACTGCATCCCTCATATAGGCCATAGCGTGATGATATATAGCCTATAGCATTCCTCGATAAATGTACTATACAAAACTGAAATAATTTTTCAAATCAGAGCAGCGGTTCCTGAGATTAGCGCGTTCAAACAAACAAACAAACAAACAAACTCTTCAGCTTTATTATATTAGTATAGATGAGGCTTCGGAAAATAATATTCTCAGACCGAAAAGATTTCGTAGCAGGAGATATATTTAGACCATAAACCAGTCTAGAACTTAAGTGTAAGTAATTCATAGGGTCTTTTGGTTTTACTACTTAAATCGACAAGCCTTCCTTTTTTAAACTCCCTCAATATGGATGCAATGCGGCTGATGGTAGTCGTTTTATTTCAAATAAAGTATTGACCAACGTTTTACTTTAATACGCTTCGGCCACGCAAGCAGCTCAGGTAAGCATTGCATACATCGTATCGTATCGTAGGCCGGATCCTACTATATTGGAGACTGTCCAGCCCTCACGACTGTCTTAATGACTAATGATTTGTGTCCATGTTTGTGGACACAAAATGATATGATCCTAATCCTAATATGGCAGCCTCCGTGGCGCAGTTGGCCACACGCCGGATGTGAAATGAGAGAGCGCTGATTTGATTGCCGCAAAAGAAAAATGTTTGAGGCCCATACATATTTAAAAAAAAAAAAGACGGGTTGCACTCCGGGAGTGCCGGCAGAAGTGAAAACTTGATTATTAACGTTGAGCATGTTTGATATTTTGGAATGGTTAGGGAATAATTTTTCACCAATTGCTTTATCAGTATAAAAGTACTATCATTATTGTGGTAGAATACAATATTCATTTATTGCGCTATCGTACACAAACATGACAATTTATATTACATTAAAAATTTAACACTTTAAAACTATTACAATTATTTTACATTAAAAAGTTTATCTCTCCGAAAAATCAACTTTCATCCATAATTTCAACGACTTTTTCACCATCATCATTACCAGAACTATCATCGCCAATCTCTAAAACTGATACGATAGGTTTATGGTAGCTGAAGTAAGAAACGAACAGTTTTGATTCGAACCTATTTAAATGTCTAATAAAGACCGCATCAATAGTAGTTTTGTATTTCGTTGTGCTAAGATTGCGATCATTCGACATAGTTAAACCAAATTCATTATTTAAAAATTCAATTAATAGTTGATTTTTATCGTCTGCGAACTTTATGTTGAAATCTCCACTCAAAATCATTGGCAATTCATCAAAGCTTTATAAACTGACAGCTAACTGACAGCTGTCTACTCTCCATCCGTCTTACGCTTTTCGTCTTACGATCAGGTCACGTGTCCTGACGCGAGTTTAAGATTTTATACCCATTACAGAAAAAGTGCTCAACGCCGCTAAAGAAGTTTTCACTTCAATAACACCCAACAGTCACATACATAGTCCTGACCCTACACTAGGATCGAGTCTTATGTCATGGGTATCAGGAAGAGAGATCAGGATCAGACGATCAGGACGAGAGACTTTTCGATCTCACAAACACCCAGACCCGGAAGAAATATTTGTGGGCCACACAAACATTTCTCTCGGTGCGGGGATCAAACCCGCGGCCTCTCGTTTCACAGGCGGCGTCTAACCAACTGCGCCACAGAGGCTGTCGGATTTCTCTAGATGTTTGTAAGACCGAAAAGTCTCTCGTAGTTTCTGATAAACATGACAAAAGATTTGATATTCTCAGATTAATTGATTTTAAAGGGTCAGGTATATGTATGTGACTGTTGGGTATATTCATATGTTTATATTGTTCAGATTGTGTTACCAAACAATAGACAGGTTTGCCTTAATTAGAAATCAATAATAACGATTTTATTTTTGAGCAACAGGGCAACAATCCAAGATCCTAGGGAGACCACCGCATGCACACACCAGAAAATGACAAAAGCAGTGTTACAATTAATGTAATTATGTCCCAAACCATTTAGATCTAAATATTAACGACGATTAAATTTTAGGAATTATTTCAGTAAGGCAAATATCTTATAATCTGATTGGTACCCTTCTTTTGACTTTTATATCATGTAAATTACGTAATATTATGATTTCTCCGGCATTTTTTATTGTTTTCATGAAAATCCATTCAGAATTAAAGATGTTAGAAACGTTTTAATCTTGTAGTGGAAGTAAAGGAAAAGGAATGCAAAACAAAACTAGTGACGTCATTAGTCTTAATATACATTCCTGTATACGAATGTGTTCCACCACTCTCAATCGGTAGTCGATTGTAGCGGAGGCTCGTGTCCTGTAGTGGTATATGGGCTGATATAGAATACGAAGGTGAAAGAGACGGTAATAAGTTTCCATTATGCTCCCAAACCATAATTTAAAATACTTATAGCTACTTACTGTTTTGATAGAAATGTTTTATTTTAATGGCATTTGCGATTGACGCATAATAATATAAAACATCGTTCATAGTCAAATACTCTATTGCAGCTAATTTTCCAACAGACCGAAAGATAGTAGATTCAAACATTATTATTAATTATTTGGAATAACAGAATTATTGTTACCAAAAACAATAATTCTGTCACGCATTTTAATCATTATCGACCAAAGAAATTCCAGTGCCTTCGAAGAAACATTTACCAACAATTTCCACAGCCATCGGCTTCTGGACTTTTAAGATTTCTAATGTTATTTACGCAAGATATTAAAATATTCACCTAAATCAGGACAAATGAAACCACTTATTTTTATTAAAAAAAAAAATTAATTAAAAAAAATGTGTGATGCTGAAACAACCGATTCAAATATTCGTGGCGTATATTTTATACGAACCGTTCTAGTAAAATTTTTTTATACAATGGTACCGGCAAACAAACAAACATGACACCAGTGCCCCAAGCAGGAACATTTGGCTCTATAGTATAGTAATCGTAATAGTAAAATTTTGTATAGGAAATTGAACAGCGCCATTGTGAGCGTATTTGGAACTAAATTATGGCAGCGGGAAACGTTTACGACACTATAGTATGGTAATCGTATAGTCTATCGATAGTTTTGAGTTGAAAAGTGGGAGCAATAATTTTTGACGTATATTATCGCCAATTTACTATCGAGAAATACGATGTTTTTGTCACCGGCATTTTTACCGTGAGAACATTATCGGGAGTATATTTTTGCATTTCTACACATCGAATTAAGGAAATATGTGTTAATTACGGTCATGCTTAGTGTCTCCCGATGCCGTAGTGTTATTGTGTGTAATTATCTACTTCGTATTTCGGTAATAATATGAAATTCAATGCTGCGATATGAAGTTACAATTATTGTGATACCTAACTCAAATATGAAGGTTATTTCTTAAGCTGAAAACACACTGTAGGTTTTTGTCTTACGCATAGAGTAAAGAGTACAAAACTATGGTAAAGAGCACATCTTACATGGTTCGTACGGGTCGTCAGAGGGCCCACGTACGTTTTTATTTTTTTAATTTCATTGACAAAGGACGGTTTTCTCGTCTGCCAATGACTAAGCTTTTAGGGATGGAAGAGTCGATTTTTATGTACTCTTTATCTCATCTCTATATAAACAAATAAATAATATATTTTATTAAATGAAATCAATCCTAGTTGGCGCTTATTATAAACAGTTCTTATCTGTGATAACCTGTGGTACTATCACATTCGAGTTTGCAACTGTTTTATTGTCAAAAACAATGATTCAATTAACATTAAATCACACATCAATCAATTATATAATACTGTGATTGATTAAATTCTGTACAAAAACATAGATTACATATTGAGAATAAATTTACTGTGGAAAAATGTTAAGCAACAATGCCGTGTACACATATTAGAAATACTTATGTATAAAATGTGTGAATTCCAAAGTAGGCAAGATCGTGTTTCGAGCACACGTCTTGTTCTTGTTGTCTTTTTTTTATATATTTCTACTACCAGTGTCATTTTAAAAGAAAACAAAAAAGAGACTACCTGAAGACAAATAACAAGGTTAACTTTTTCCTATTATAATTCCTAAAACAGCGCGTGTATTTTGAAATTTTAACATCAATAACTTAATATTTGATTGTATAAAAAATTACTCCGTTATCTTTAGTATGATACTTTATTATCTTTAGTACAAATAGGTACTGACTATTTGTTCCCATACTTCTTACTTTAAGTGAGCATATTTGTATTCTTTACATTTAACATTATAAATAATTTCTCTATTACGCACATACTCTGGTCGTTTTTCTTCCATTTTTTAAATGAACGCACAGACGAACTTTTGGCTAATTACTGATAATTAAATAAATAAATACACTTAACAGTCACATACATAGTCCTGACCCCACATTAAGATCAATTAAGTGTTGTGTCGTGGGTATCGGGAACTACGAGAGACTTTTCGGTCTCTCAAACATCCAGACCCGAGACCAATACTTACTGGGTCTCACAAACATTTGTCTCGGTGCGGGGCTCGAACCCGTGGCCTCTCGTTTCACAGGCGGCGTCTAACCAACTGCGCCACGGAGGCTGTCAATTACGTCCAGTCTAGTATTTACAAACAACTGGTCAAAGAACTGCGGTGTTTATTTCTGTCAAGTCAAGTTAGATTACCAGCAACACCTCATGTAAATAATTAGAAATGTCCAAATTGTATTCAAAATTTTTAAATTGTATGCTGATTGAATAAAGAAAATTATACCTTGTACATATTATAAATTCTAATTTAATTGTAAGTTTTAAGAAATGTTATATTAGTTTGGCTTAAAAAGCTGGTAGCCATACTTACAAAACCGATTGTTGTGTAAACTCAAGTTTGTCCACAATCGCAAATCGCTCAAAAGCGCTGTGGTGCACGGAGAAATTGTTATTTTTTTCTCTCTTCAAATTTCATTACATTGGACATTATTATCATTACTACTATTGGACTACTAGTATAAATGTACATTGTATAAATTATGAAAGAATATTTTAATGAAAGCGTTGAAGATATTTTTTACTTTCATTTCTAGTTCCTAATTTCACCACTTGTCAATTTATGTTAGTTGCGCTGTATGTCTCAGACGTTTTTTGTTTTTGAAGGTCATGCCCTCGAATTTCGACCGACAGTGTGCACACAACAAAAGAATCTATTGTTCAGATCGCTGTAAGACGCGTTGCTCTAGTATTTATGGCCGCTTCTTTACTCTATGCGTAAGACAAAAACCTACAGTTTGTTTTCAGCATTACACTATGGACTGTTTGGAATCGAAGAAACGAACTTGGGAATCTTGCGAACAAGTATGAGGATATAGAAAGTCTGGAATTTATTATAGTTAAAAACATACCTAACCTAAACCTGTAAAACAACTTATAAATAAAATATTTTCATGGAATTTTGATTTTAGTTTTGCGTACAGACTTAATCATTTTATGTTATAAGCTTATTTCAATGCATAGTCGAGCAAGCATTTAGGGCAGAGAAGTGTGAACATATAATATGTGAAAATAGTTGCCGAGGAACTTAACGAGCAAAAATATAGAGAATACTTTTATAAAGCTCTCCTCCTTAAAAATGTAGAGGAATTTTATAAAACATATATACGTATCTATAACCTACATTATATGAGAGTTATTAATTTGCATTAATTGATAAGTGAAAACCGTTAATGTGTGAAAACTAATAAAAAAAAAAATGGTTGCCTGTAAAGTCGGTTTTACGGGCGAAGATTTTACGTGACAACGTCTTTTTCTCGGTAGAATATTTATTGATATGAATATAATTAAATTGCACAATAGGAACAAGGAATTGAATGAAAATAAGAATTGCACAAATTTTAACTATAGAAATATATTTTGTTTACTAAAACATTGTACATGTAATGACGAATCTAAGCACTCCATATTTTCACTACAGACACAGCTGACGATACTTTAACCACACGTGTGAACTTGTATTGTGACGCTTTCTTGTTTTTCCAACGCCAAGAACGTTCGAGAAAGACAAAGACAGAGACACAAGCATGCGCCGATTCAATGCGCCTAATTCTCTAGTGCTGCGCGCGCACCGTTACGTTACCGGGCGTTACACTTTTTCATAAGTGACTCCCAGCCGCAACCTAATTTAAGACGTTGTCACGTCAATAAGAAAAATCGTATTTTGCCTGCTCTCGATTGTCGAGCTCGTCAAGACGATTCCTCTGACTCCAAACACGGGGGGTTTACTTTAAGAAATGACGGAGTTATGCCTGGACAAATATTTTAGGGGAGATAGGGAGGAATTTGGGGATTTGGTTGGGGCCAATCTGTAGAGCTCACCGAGCCGGTTCCAAAGATACCAAACTCGGTGGGTCTACGATCTATATTGGCCGAGATAGGATTGGGGGGGGGTGAGGTAAATTTTCGGGGTGGGGTAAGGGAGGGGGGGGGGAGGAAGGTTTCGTGGGGAGGCTAACTTAAATTAATTTTTTGGAGGTAAAATATTTTTTTTTGGGGGGGTAATTTTTTGCGTAATTTGGGATTTTTGGCGGGGTCAATTTGTAGCCCTCACCAAGACGGTTCCGAGGATACCAAACTCGGTGGGTCTACGACCTATGTTGGCCGAGATAGGATTGGGGGGGGTGAGGTAAATTTTCGGGGTGGGGGTAGGGGAGGGGGGGGGGGGTAGGTTTCGTGGGGAGGCTAATAGGCACTATTTCGGAATAAGGGTGGGGGAAGGCAGGGGGGGGGCTATGGGACAATTTTGGAAAAAGTGGGTGAAACTGAAAAATAATTCTCTAGTGCTGCGCGCGCACCGTTACGTTACCGGGCGTTACACTTTTTCATAAGTGACTCCCAGCCGCAACCTAATTTAAGACGTTGTCACGTCAAAAATTGCTACGTTCGGAAATCTAAAGGCATAATTAATTGGAGTCATTTTTGTATATTGCGGAATAAAAGCAATAAATATTTATTACTTTTTGCTTATTAATTTATTTCCATAACCTTTCTACGGGACATTAATGCATGTTTTATATTTTTTTGTTATTTTATAATAATAATAAATTAATTTACCCACGTAGTGCATGACAATTCCGCACGAATCATTCAGTAACATTCGTTCATTAGCATGTTATTGAATGATTCGTGATTCATTACCCTAGGTTATCTGTCACTATCGTAACGTAATAGTATCGAGTTCACGAGAGTATGGTTAAACGATTCATGCTACCGATATGGAGTAGTAATAACAAATCGTTGTCACGATACTATTACTATACGATACTTCAAAATATTTCTACTTGGGGTACTGATGGTAAATAATCACTGCCACCCATAAACATCCATAACGCTTGGGTTATAGGATGAATTGTCTGCCCATCAATAGGGAAGGAAATAGGAAATGAAAAGAGGGATCTGACCGTTCCTCACAAATGTTTAGTAAAAGTTTAAAAGCATCCACAAAATTATATACTATCATTAATGTCCTAGGCTGCATTTAAGCTAATCTCTTCCACAGAATATCATCATTAAAATGAAATTTTCTAACGGTTTTTGTTTCAATAAAAAATACACAATATAGAATAAATATTATTTTTTATTTATTTGTCATGTCAAAAACAAACATTTTTCAGTTGTTTTGATTAAACGCCAAATAAATTTGTTTATATTATAATTATCACAATACAATGTTAATAAAAAATTAATTTGTTTATTTTATAATTTTCACAATGCATCCTATTCGAAGAAATCTTGATGACGCGATGTTAAATCACTCGTACATTAAAGTTCTGTGACGTCATAGTAGAGGTTTTATTTATTTTTATTTAATTTTAGCTCAGGTTTGTAGACGTTTAGCTCTTTTTTTTTAATTACGACTTGAGTTCATTCTCGTATTTGTGGACATATTTGCGGTCGGGGTCGTACTTGTTGCACAAGTTGGTCCACCATTCCTTCTTGTTGTTGATAAGATGTCTGATAATCTTACGAACGCCTTCTTTTTGAGCATCTGTGCATTTTTCACAGTACTCTTCTAACGCTTCTTTTATGTACGCTGTAAACAAAGTTTTCATAAATAAATAAATAACATAGTTATATGTTTAACTCATCGCAAACTAAGATAGAAGACGTGAGTATTAGACTATCGCCCAAATACTGGAACGCAACTTAAATATAAATGGCGCTTAACTACGTAAAGCCCGATTAAATGTACTGGCTAAGTGGGCCGTGCGCTGTTAAGAGCAACTTATTATTTGAATGGCGTTCCAGTATTCGGGCGTATGAGTTGCTATTGGATCCAACAACCCGTAAACCAGTTAAGCTCCTTCGCGGTGTTTTGAAATTAGCACCGGATTAGGGGTTAAACAGATAATCTTACGAGTATTTATAATATAGAGGGTGCGCTGTCATACATATGCGTCTTCAAAAACGTAGATATTTTCTTGGTTATAATGTTGACAGCGCTCATATAATAGCGAAAATTGTAATAATTATTGAACAACAAATTCCTATAATTTCCTATGATAACCGAAAGTTAGCTATTATCCTTTGTAAACCAATGGAATAAATAGTCCTAAACTATTTATTTTATTTTTATTTTCCATGTAATTTGTGAATTTTGGACAACCTGTCTTTCAGGCAATAGGAAAGCAGAAAAAGGTGGCCCGACACCACCATTTTTATCTACGTTTTTGAAGTATCAACGCTCCATCTATGTTATAAATACTCTAAGCAGATAATCAGAATTGAATCATATACTTGGTTGGATCCCATAGCATCTATCAGCAATCGAAAAAAAATATTTCTATGAATAGGGAATGTTACTCGTCAACTCCAAACCTACCCTTCTATTATTAACTCCAGTGACACTTCTTCAAATAGTTAAAACCTTCATCGAATTTTATCATTCACGCAATATAAACTATAAATAATTACACCATAATTTATGCTAATATGTAGAATTATCTTAAGATATAAATGGTTCAATCCCTGAAAGATTTTTGTTGCTATTGCACAGAATTTGCAGTAATATCAATAATGTTTAATTATTTTTTTGTTCCGCACACCACGTACCATAATGAAATTTATAGTTAATCAGCACAATCAAATTACACTAATGTTTAACTTGTGTTAATAACAGAAAGAAAATAAATCATGACCTCGAGCAAAACATAAATACTTTCTCAAAAAGATCATTTTATACTGTCTAGATTTCCCAACTTTATAATCGAACTCAGAAAGTCATATCTTATCATTAAACCAATGGAGCAATAAATAAGTAAATACACCTAACAGTCACATACATAGCCTCAATCGGGGTGGGATGGAGTCAGACAGCTTTTATCATGGGTATCAGAAACTATGAGAGACTTTTCGGTCTATTACCCACCCAGACCTAAAACAAATATTTGTGAATCACACAAATATTTGTTTCGGTGCGGGGATCGAACGTTTGATCAATTGTTTGACTGCCAGTTTCTAATTAACTGGGCATGGAAGCTGTCAATCCTTCTTGCTACAACTATACTCACATTTAAGTTCAAAGCCCTCTGGTGTGCACTTGCCCTCTTCCATGATACACTTGTAGTAGGCTTCAAACAGTCTTTCATTGCTAATGACTTCATCGAGGTTAGTACCGTCGTACTTGTCTGTATATTTAGCAGAATGCGCCGCAGCCATCGCCGCCACCGACAGGACAACTAACACCAATGTGCGCATCCTGTGAACAAAAGACCACGATTGAACATACTGTATAAAGAACAATCCAGCCGGTATCGACCCACTATGGAGCACGGACCTCCTCTAAAATCTGGAGCTCCATTGATACCACGTGGAGTCCACCGACTCGCAATAGATCGGCGTGATGGTAATACAGCTCACAATTCTCTCTTCAATCGAAATATGTAAAAGTCCTTTTAGATCTCAGTACACAAATAAATACTTGTGGAATACACATCTTTGCGAGTAAACTCTTGCATCGGAATCGTAATCGCGAATCGTATCGGAAACTTTAGTATCAAACAAAACCGAATTATTTTGGCTGAATTGGGATTAAATATATCTATACTCTAGAACATTATGTCATATGAACCACAACTGCATCATAAAAGTCATAAATTGCAAATTGTCTCATTTGCATCTTTGTAATTTTTTTGTTGTAAATGTCAAGACTTTAAAACAAGATTGTTGAACAACCTCCACAGATCTCTATAAGGATACATTTAGTGTTCTAAATTAATGCCATGATTACGAAACACCTGGTTTTGTAATACCGAAATTGTGATTTAACCGCTTCGAACAAGTAAAAAAAGCAATTTCTATTGTCTTTGCGTTTAGCCTGTGTGCAAACACTCAGGCTCACACTGGCCGGTACCATTGTATTAATTTGATGAAAACAACCATCTCTTGCCGGTTTATAATAGATTTGGATTGTATTAAACTTGCAATCAAATCGTTTTTCGTACAAATAAAAAACTCACAATTTAATGGACCAAAAAAGGAGTAGGTGCAGAAAGAGTTGGAAACACCAATCCACACCTTTCTATTGGATACCAAAAAATAATTTATTAATAAAATTATTGTGGAAAAGCCAGATATAAAGCACCATAGACTGATTTATATAGGTTCTACACTACGAGCTAATTGTAATAATAATGGATTATCAAGTCAAGTGTCGAACCCTGGAATTCTTAGCCAGCCTACCTCATCCCAACATAGATACTTTTCACTTTTCTCCAGTTAGTCGGGATGAAATCAAAAAGATTATCCTATCCATCAAGTCTAATGCCGTCGGATGCGACAATGTCACCCGTCGCATGGTAGTCTTGATTCTAGACCATCTCCTCCCAGCCCTTACCTTCATAATAAACTCTTCCTTCAGCATGGGATATTTTCCGTCTTTATGGCGGAAAGCCTATGTTATCCCTCTTCCTAAAGTCACAAATCCAACCCTCATTACTCACTACCGTCCTATATCCATTCTCCCGTTCCTATCAAAGGTGCTTGAAGCCTGTGCACACAAGCAGCTCTCCAGGTTTGTGTACACTAATAACTTATTGAGCCCGCTGCAGTCTGGCTTTAGACCTGGTCATAGCACTGTTTCCGCACTCCTGAAAGTGACTGACGACATAAGGGGTGGCATGGAAAACACCAAGGTCACTTTGCTGGTCTTGGTGGACTTTTCAAATGCCTTTAATGCCGTCAGTCACGACATCCTATTATCCATCCTCTCCCATCTAATGGTTTCTCCCGATGCACTGGATTGGTTTTCTTCTTATCTTCGAGGACGGCAGCAGTCGGTGCGTACTGGTGAGACTTCGTCGAATTGGTGCGACCTTGACTCTGGCGTTCCTCAAGGCGGCATTCTTTCTCCCTTATTGTTTTCAATTTTAATTAATCTCATTACCCAAAACCTTCATTGTGCGTACCATTTGTATGCTGATGACTTGCAGCTTTACGCTCAGGCAAGTATCGATTGTGTATCCACGGCAGTCGACAAAATTAACAGTGATTTGGAACACATTCGAAGATGGTCTCATAAATATGGCATAACAGTTAATCCTACAAAGTGTCAAGCCATAATTGTGGGAAGTCAACGACTCATAAGCAGGTTGGACACAGCTATTATTCCACCTGTAATTTTCGATAATACAGTTGTAGCGTGGTCTCTTACTGTAAAGGACTTAGGGCTTCTCATAGACACTACATTAAGCTGGCGCGCTCAAGTCACTTCCGTTTGCCAAAAAGTTACTGGTGCCCTTCGTTCTTTATATCGCCTCAAAACTTTCTCCCGTTCTTGACCAGATTAATGCTCGTGCAAACCTTGATCCTACCCCTGATTGACTATGGTGATGTGTGCTATTTTGACCTGAATGCAGATCTTCTCAATAAACTGGACCGGCTTCTCAATAACTGCATTCGATTCATCTTTGGCCTTCGTAAGTATGACCATATATCATCTTACCGTTCTCAACTCAAGTGGTTACCTATTCGCCAACGCCGGAGTATGCGTGCTCTCACAACACTCTTCTCTCTTCTTAAATCTCCTTCTCCGCCTTCCTATTTAATCTCTAGCTTTCAATTTCTAGGTGCCAATCATAATAGAAATCTTCGATCGTCTAATAATCTTCTTCTTAAGTGTCCCCCTCACAGCTCTAATTTTCTTCACTTCTCGTTTTCAGTCCAAGCGATACTACTGTGGAATGCGCTCCCCCTCGTTATCAGGACGTCCACTAACCGTTTCACATTCAAAATGAAGGTTCGTGATTTACTGCTTAAGGAAGTTGCAGAATCATCACAATAGTTTGTTACTTATATATTACTATATGTATTTATGTATATATATATATTTATACACATATATATTTAAGATATATATTTATGTCATAATTATTCATATAATAACTATATATATCCACTATAGTATATCATGTATTGACCCTATATTTGTATGTATTTACATATTAATTATTTGTTTCTATTTATTTTTCTCTTTTCTATAAAAATTTATACGCCCACTTGATCTAATCTCTGCATCACCCAAAGGTAGACTGGTAGATAATGCCTCTGGCATTAAGTCCGCCTTGTATACAATGTATATGAAGTATAATAAATAAATAAAATAAATAATAAAATAGTTTACCATAAAGATTTTATATCCTACTTTTTACAAAATCCATAATAAAATATTTTCGTATAAACTTACTTGGATTTTAGTAATACACAATAACGGACAAATATGAGCAGTTCACTTATTGGCAGATGTCGCGTTACTACGAAATGGATATCGCTGACCTTTTTTATATATTATTCGTTTTGTACAATCTTTTATTTTTATTCTGTGTCTAACATCGAATATTGTGCGTCACTTGGATTTTTTCCATGTTGTTAATCAATTACAGTGTTTGATAAAATTATGTTGTTTTGTTTATGTTTTTATGCAGGTAATATTCTCCTTGAAGATCTAACTTAATGCGCGTCTCCATCCATCCATCAGCCAAAGGAAGTCCACTGCTGAACATAGGCCTCCCCCAATGATTTCCACAGAGACCTGTTGGAGGCAGCCTACATCCAGCGACGTCCCGCGACCTTTACCAGGTCGTCGGACCATCTTGTGGGTGGACGTCCTACGCTGCGCTTTCCGCTACGTGGCCTCCATTCGAGCACTTTCCGACTCCATTGGTCATCAGATCTCCGCGCTATGTGCCCTGCCCATTGCCACTTCAACTTGCTAATCCGGTGGGCTATGTCGCTAATGCGCGTCTAACAGACCGTAAATATTTTTTTCCTGAAAGGTGTAATTAGTTTGACGCAACTTATATTTACGACAAATGAGCCATCCTAATAAGGAACGTTGGTTGTATGTTAGTTACCATTTATGTTACAATTTAAAGACAAGACCAATAAACCGAATGTTTATGAACATGTTAATTAATTAACTGACACCAGTAATGCATTATATTTAATACGATATGCTGGTAAAACGCCTTAACCCGTATTCCATAATATTATCATGATCATTATATAACCGCCATCTACGTAGGTGCATGAAAGGATACCAATCCAGAGCACATACGTCACACTAGCCTTTTTTTTCAACAGAAAAAGCTATGAAGCTCTCCTTTCGGTACCCCAGGGGAGGCCGAAAAGGGTATGTCAGTGTCTCTGGCCTTCCAACCCGGTTCAAACGCGGATATTGTGGCTGAGCTGCCATACTGACTAAACGCCCCTCGAAGGCCGTCATACGCATTTTGGGCGGCACCGGACATCCCAGGGCGGAGGGTGCCCCGATTTACGTCTGCGTAACCCACACAAAACCATTGCTGTTCCTACCATTATTAGAGGGAGCCCAAGTTACCCCCTCTTACGCCTACTTTTGGACGCCCGTTTAAGGTGTTATGTTATACGTCCATGACTGAGACAGCGACTCCGATATGACCCCTTTAGGTTGCCTCGTATGACGGGCAGAGGATACTATGGCGGAATTCTTGCTCCCCGTACAACTGGGCAACTGCCACACTAGCCTGCTTGGAATTTCCGTAACTTTATAATGCATTATTGTTGCTAGTTGTATTTAAATGAAGCTTCTGACAATAATATTTTGATGACTAAGACGAATTGCTAGCAGCAGAATTTTTAGACAAGTAGACGAAACACAGTCATAGGATCGCATTGATCGCAATCGCATTGTCGTCCATATAACGTATCGACAATTTGGTTGATACGCTTCGGCTACACCAGCAGCACAGGTAAGCCGGCGTTTATGCCATACCTATTACTGGAAGCATCTATATATAACAGTTCACATAATAGGTCCCATTTAAATGTAATGTAATACCTAATGATTGAATCGATGGTGTTTTTCAGCGGACTTTTCGGGCTGCAAAAGTCTTTTTTCTAGGCTAATTACCTCTACAGTGTATTGTTTTGTCACCCGCTTATCAATGTGGATAATAATTTATTTCCAACCTATTACTTAAATATTCTGTATGATTTCGGTGAGGGTTGAAGACAAGTTAGACATTCCCGGGGACTCGCCGAGCTTTAATGGTTGGCTTAGAGTTGCAGTGGTGGATGTGAGGGCGGGACAGTCTCCAGCAAAGGTATGCCGGTGCCTATAATATTGGAGACTGTATACTGATAGGAAAAAATAATCATTTAGTTATTATCTTCCGTAAAGTAAAAGTAAAGTTCCGTAAAGTGCGTGTGCCTGTTGGTAAACGGTGCGGTGGCCTGTTGGTAAACGGGCTAGACGCGGCTGCCAAGATGTTCACGGTGGTCGATGAATAATATGAATATGAATAAAAATCCCAGGACACACCTCTGACTTTTCGGAGTCATGTGTGTATTGATAGTCAATCACCACGCACTAAAACGGTGAAAGAAAACATCGTGAGGAAACCTGCATACCATAGCGATTTATAAAAAAATCTATGGTATGTAAGTCCGCCAACCCGCACTGGGCCAGCGTGGTGGACTATATGGCCTAACCACTCTCAAACGTACTCTGGATTGTAGAGTAGGCCCATGCCCTGCAGTGGGACGTATGTGGGCTGATACAGATACAGATATTATCTTCCAGTAATTGTGTAAGCTACACATGGTGATACATCCGCAGATAGTTATGTAAATTAGAATCACAATAATTTCAAGTTTTTTACGTAATCAATTTTAGTGACATTAAATCTTCATCAATATAAGTGCCGTCTTCTGTGCTTCTTGTCCCATCACGCCCGTTCTAGCTAGTGTTACCAGGTATCCCGATGTATGCGGGACGTCCTGATTATGAAGGGTTTGGTGACGCGTCTCAAACGTTGGACAGGACACCAAAGTTACCGCTAAAGTCACCAGTCTTCTACAGTACGAATAAAATCTAAATATTTTACACTTTTATGTATGAACCTCCTGTGTTCCGCGTTTTCCTACAAATACTTAACTATTTAGTATCGAACTTGATCTTAAAGTTGTTTCTAAGGACCGATTTCAAAAATATATTGGACCTTCAATAAATTCTCGTAGTTTGTTAAAGAATTCCTATCACAGGAATAACTGTCTTATTTCTGATGGTACCACATTTTCAAGGAAATTAAATTAGTGAGCTTAAATTTTAGGGAATTCGCTGGTTCCAATAATCAGAGCCTTTCTTTCCTACCATTACCAATTCCAAATTTTATACCGCATAGAGAGCATATGTGGGGATATTTATTACGCGATATGTACCAGTAGATGTTATTTAAAATATTTACATACCTAAACTTCACTAAATTCTTATAGAGTAATATAGCGAGCGTAATTAGTCAGAATCCATGTATATATATTGGTTTTAACATTGGGAAAATATTGATTAGAATGGCTATAAAAAAAGTAAATAAAGAAGTTCGTGTTGCCGAAGGAGTTTCTTGCACCGTTTCTTCTTCACGGCTATAACACGTTCCGAAGCGGTGGTAGCAGAAATTAACGGTTAAAAGGATCTTGTGAATTAGAATATTTTTATTTGGGTAATTAGAATATTTTGATTTGATTTTCTGAAACAAGCAAAAGAATTTTGAAAATCCATTCAGAATTAATGATATTAGAATTGTTTTTAATCTTGTAGTAGAAGTAAAATAGAAAGGATGCAAAACAAAACTAGTGACGTCACTAGGCTTAATATGCATTACAGTATGAGAGTGTGAAAGAGATGGTTAGACGCTGAGAATGTAATGGAGACGTCTTAGCTTTCTTTCTTTATCTCTCTTTCTCCCTCTCTAATAAAAATACAGATAGCCACTTTACTACTGCTGTCCTTGGTATAATTTATTTTATTGGTATTTGCGTTTCTACGCAAATGTGTATAGTCCAATGCACTTTTGAATTTTAGGCCACTTTTTCGATCAATTTTATAACATTTTTATTTCATTCTATCAGTGATCTGATAATATAGAATAAAACACAAATTGTAACCAAAACCAACAATTCTATCATCCATTATAATCAACATCGACCAAAAAAATTCCAGTGCCTTACCAGAATCATTTCCCAAGAAATCCACAGCGATCGTTTGGAAATAGTATAATAATAATAATATTTATTTATTTCTCTGATACAGAAGAAGTGTACAAACATGTTAGAAAGTATATATTGAATATGAGACCGGTATCTGATATAGGCAGGGCCTGTGTTTCAGATCACCAGGATCTTCACGACATGGGGTTACATTTTGCTTGCAGTTCGTTAAATACGTTCAAAATGGATACATAAATCTGTGTATCCAACAATGAATACTGGTACATTATATATTAAATATAGGTCGTCCTTTTATTTTAAACTTACATAGTCACCAAAATAGTTAGTCTTTATATAGTGGCTCCCGAACTTTTACAAAGATTTCCATTATTATTTAATTCGGTAACGAAGTGGAAAGGAAAAAAGATGAGAATAGGAAAGGATAATCTTCGCATTTCTTACCAATGTTTAATAACATCCATGTAATAACATACTATCACTTATATACCAGGCTTCAATTGTACTTGTCTCCTCCGCAGAATGTCATCATCATAATCAAATAATTTAACTGAGACGCTCAATCAAAAATACACAATATAAAATAAATAATAATTATTATTCATTTATCTTATTACAAATATTTTTATTAGTTTATTTTCAACGCCAAACAATATTGTTTACTTTATAATTTCTATCAGAAAAATAAAAATGGGTCCTGTTCGAAAAAATCTTGATGATACGACGTCAAATTACTCGAGCATTAAATTTCTCTGACGTCATAGTACAGGTTTGCAGATGTTCAGTCTGTGGCTTTTTTAAATTACGATACAGACTTGAGTTCCTTCTCGTATTTGTGGACATATTTGCGGTCGGGGTCGTACTTGTTGCACAAGTTGGTCCACCATTCCTTCTTGTTGTTGATAAGATGTCTGATAATCTTACGAACGCCTTCTTTTTGAGCATCTGTACATTTTTCACAGTACTCTTCTAACGCTTCTTTTATGTGCGCTGTGAACAAAGAGTTTTCATAAATAAATAACACCGTCAGACGTGTACCTTATCGCAAACAAATATAAATGTGTTGAGCATCAGTCTATGAGTGAGTTTTTGACCCCGCAGAACATAATTTAATGCCAATATCTAGAATTGTCTAACGATATAATGATTCATTCTTCGAAAGGTTTCCATCGCAGATACATAGAATATGCAGCAATTTATCAGTAGTTATCATAGTTTATGGACTTTTTATAATTCGTAGTCTAAGAACTAAAAAGTAATTTATAATTAATCAGTATTGCAACAGATTCCACTGTTGTTTAAATTATGCAACTAATAGATTGAAAAACAACTTATGATCTCCAGCAAAACATACTAATATTGGTTCGACTGCCGGTTTCTACGAGTGACCAACTGTGCTATACTCACATTTAAGTTCAAGGCCGTCTGCTGTGCACTTGCCCTCTTCCATGATACACTTGTAGTAGGCTTCAAACAGTCTTTCATTGCTAATGACTTCATCGAGGTTAGTACCGTCGTACTTGTCTGTATATTTAGCAGAATGCGCCGCAGCCATCGCCGCCGCCGACAGGAAAACTAACACCAATGTGCGCATCCTGTGAACAAAAACACCACCAATGAACATACCAACGCTATGGATTAACCGCTTCGAATCAGGTAAATAAACAGAAACACTGATCTACTATTACTTTAGTTCCAGTTGAAATACATTTTCAATTGTCAATTTGCGTTTAGCCTTTGTACATACATTCGAGTTTCAACTGTCCGGGACAATTATATTCACTTGGTGAAGATCCATCATCTCCAATCCAAGACCATCTCTTGTGGTGCATAATAGATTTGGATTGAAATGCCCCCACAAATTGTTTTCCGTGCAGATATAAAAAATCTTACAATATAATAATAATAATAATAATAATACACCCAACAGTCACATACATAGTCCTGACCCCACACTAAGATCGAGTCTTGTGTCGTGGGTATCAGGAACTACGAGAGACTTTTCGGTCTCACAAACACCCAGACCCGGAAGAAATATTTGTGGGCCGCACAAACATTTCTCTCGGTGCGGGGATCGAACCCGCGGCCTCTCGTTTCACAGGCGGCGTCTAACCAACTGCGCTACGGAGGCTGTCTGTATAATGGACCTAACAATAAGTACAGAAAGAGTTGGAAACACCAAATCCATCCTTTCCATTGCACATTAAAAAATAATTTATTAATAAAATAATTGTAAAAAAATCCAGATATAAATAATAACCAGAGATAGATATTTATAAAGGTTCTCACTTCGAGGTACTTATAATAAAATAGTTTACCATAACGATTTTTATATCCCAAATTGTATATGAAACCATAACAAAATATTTTCGTATAAACTTACTTGGATTTTAGTAAAACACAGCTCCGGACAAATATGAGCAGTTCACGTATTGGCAGCTGTCGAGTCACTATGAAATGGATATCGCAGACCTTTTTATATATGATTCGTTTGATGCTAAGTTTTGTTCTTGTTCTGTAGTTTAGGTCGAATATGGTGCGTCATTAGAATTTTTTCCATCTCGTTAATCAATTATAGTGGAAATTATATTGTTTTGATGTTATTTTTCCTTGAAGATCTAACTTAGCCTTTGTATGACAGACCGTAATAAATCCAATAGATTTTTTCGTGAAGTTTTACGTAACGTATGTTTACAGCAATGAGCAAAGCATCCCTAATTATATTAAAAATGTAAAGGAACTTTGTCAGTGTTTTTGTTACTATTTAACGATAATACCACAGAACGGAATATATAGAAACATGTAAATGAATTCTGTCCCCTCTTTCGGACTGGGCACTTAGGGTAAGTGCCCAGAGCCTCGCGATCTATAGGGGCCCCGATCCCGATATTTATTTTTATTGCCGAAACATAATAGCAGGCGTGAAGCTTCTCAGCTCTAGCCCAAAATTAAGCTTTTCGGTTTTACTATGGGAAACATGCTGAACTAAACCAAACACGTGGCAGTTGGTTAGACGCCGACTATGAAACATGAGTCTGCGAGTTCGATCAACATGTATTAGTTTTGTGTCTGGGTGTTCGTGAGACTGAAAAGTTTCTCGTAGTGATAGCAACGACACAAGACTAAATCTTAGTATGGGCCGCGGGGTCAGAACTCTATGTATGTGACTATTTGGTATATTTTTTTCTAATACATTTTTTTTTCGATATCATTCAATATAGCATGGTATTACTTAATACTAAAATCTTTCCCATCTTATTAATTTCTTTTAATTCACTCCTATGCCCAAATGGTGTTGTTCGGTTGTGATTTCCAGACAGTATTTGATCTCTAACTTTACCTCCAAAAAGCAATTTTTCAAAAATGGTTGCTTGCCATTATTTATTATTTGTAATAAGAAACAATAATATATGTACATACCACACACCTATCTATATTTAGTATGAAAAGCTGAAGAGTTTGTTTATTTGAATGCAGTAACATGTGGACCTGCCGCTCTGACTTTAAAATGTCTCACCTTTAGAAAGTTATAACATTCGAGAGTGACAAATATATTAAAAGCGGTTGAAATTAGAGTTTATATGTTATATTGAAAATCGAAACAACTGAAGTTATTTCTATGATCATTTATATTTCAACCGTTTATTACTAACAAACTAAATGGCGTGTAATATTTTGTAAAACAGTACTATGGGAGTGAAATGAGGGATGGAATATTACAGTAGGGTTAGAGCGGTGAGTGACGCGACTGGCCCAAGCGAAGCTGGGATGGGCCGCTCGTTATCAAATAATATCTTCAGTGGTTCAAATTTATATTTTCATTTGAACCCTTATTTCAACCGCTTTAAGGAAATATAGCCTATTTTACTGGGAGATAATGTAGCAATCTAATTATAAATTAATATTTATCTAATTATAAAATAAAATTATAAACTAATATCGTTTTCAATTTTAGTTTATTCGTAATTAATACAAATAAAAATGTTTCCTCTTTATCAATATTATTATTATTACAAATGAATTTAATTTATCCCCATTTTGATGCCAGTTATTTTTTCAATTTAAGGTATACCTACCTTGTACTGTAAATAAATAAAAATCTATTTAACACTTCGGCACTTCGATCAAATTAATCGAAGCTTTGTAACTTTCTTTATCGATCCTAACAATATCTGTCAAGATCAAAGGAGATATAAGGCTCATAGAAATTAGAATAACAACAATTTTATGAGTTGAAACAATTAATAATTAATTAGTCCGCCAACCCGCACTAGGCCAGCGTGGTGGACTATATGGTCTAACCACTCTCAATCGTACTCTTGATTGTGGAGGAGGCCCATGCAGTGGGACGTATATGGGCTGATACAGATACAGATACAGATAATTCCATTTAATCTTCATCAATATAAGCGCCGGACTCTGTCCTGCTTTTCCCGTGACGTCAGTTATAGCTAGTGTTGCCAGGTGTCCCGGTTTGTACGTTTACGGTTGTTGTTTACGAATTCCTATCTCAGGAATAACTGTTCCTACTTTTGATGGTACCACATGTGCAAGGAAATTCAATTAGTGATCTAAAATCTTAGTGAATTAGCTGGCTCCAATGATTATAACTTTTCTTTTCTACGTTAACCAATTTCAAATTTTATACCTCGTAGAAAGCATATGTGGCGAAAATTGCACGATATGTATTTGCTGTAATGTTATTTAAAAGAAATACGTATCTTAATTTCACCAAATTCTTATCGAGCATTACGGGTATAGCGAACGTCATTTGTGAGAATCCGTGTGCATAGACTGGTTTAGACATTGGGAAAATATTGATTAGGAAGGGTAAAAAAACAGCTGACGGTGTTTTATTGATCCGTTTCTTCTTCACAGCTACAATAGGTTCCGAAGCGGTAGTAGCATAAAATAAAGATTCATCAGATCTTATGAAAGACTTTTTGAATAAATAATATTTTGATTTGATTTCATTTGGAACAAACAAAGAGTTTTGGAAATTAATTCAGAATTAAAGATGTTAGAAACGTTTCAAATCTTTAAATGGAAACCAGTGAGGTCACTAGGCTTAATATGCATTACAGTATGTGGATGTGAAAGTAAGTATGTAAGTAGTAAGAAGGTCCCTATTACGGTCCCACTCGTGAATTTAAAACATTGTTAGGTATATTAATACTGTTTTTATAGAAATGTTTTATTTTATTGGTATTATAGTTTCTACGTAAAATAATACAAAACATCGTTTATGGCCCAATGCACTTTTGCAGCAAATGTTTCGATAGACCCATAGGCATTTTGGGACACTGTTTCGGTAAATTTCATTACATAATTACTGATACTATGGAATAACAAACTGATTGTAACTAAACACAACAATTCTATCATGCAGCATAATCATCATCGACCAAAGAAACTCCAGTGCCTTTCAAAAAACATTCCCCAAAAAAGTCCACAGAAATCGCTTGGAAACAGTCTTTATATACTTTATATTCTTACAAATGTTTAAGAGCATCCAAATAATGAAATACTATCACTTATAAACCAGGCAGCAATTATGCTAATCTATTCCGCAGAATGTCAAAATCAAATACACAATTTAAAAATAAATATTACTTTTATTTATTTATCTTATTACAAATATTTTTTTATTTGTTCAACGCCAAACAATATTGTTTATTTTATAATTTCTATCAGAAAAATAAAAATGGATCCTGTTCGAAGAAATCTTGATGACGCGACGTCAAATTACTCAAGCATTAAATTTCTCTGACGTCATAGTACAGGTATGCAGATGTCTGACAGCCTAGGCCTTTTCTTAATTACGATACAGACTTGAGTTCCTTCTCGTATTTGTGGACATATTTGCGGTCGGGGTCGTACTTGTTGCACAAGTTGGTCCACCATTCCTTCTTGTTGTTGATAAGATGTCTGATAATCTTACGAACGCCTTCTTTTTGAGCATCTGTGCATTTTTCACAGTACTCTTCTAACGCTTCTTTTATGTGCGCTGTGAACAAAGAGTTTTCATAAATAAATAACACAGTCAGACGTGTACCTTATCGCAAACAAATATAGATGTGTTGAGCATCAGTCTATGAGTGAGTTTTTGACCCCGCAGAACATAATTTAATGCCAATATCTAGAACTGTCTAACGATATAATGATTCATTCTTCGAAAGGTTTCCATCGCAGATACATAGAATATGCAGCAATTTATCAGTAGTTATCATAGTTCATGGACTTTTTCTAGTCCGTAGTCTAAGAACTAAAAAGCAATTTATAATTAATCAGTAATGCGACAGATTTCACTGTTGTTTAAATTTTGTAACTAATAGAATGAAAAAACAACTTATGATCTCCTAAACATACTAATATTGGTTTGACTGCCGGTTTCTACGAGTAACCAACTGTACTATACATACACTTCAGTTCTAAGCCCTCTGCTGTGCACTTGCCCTCTTCCATGATACACTTGTAGTAGGCTTCAAACAATCTTTCATTGCTAATGACTTCATCGAGGTTAGTACCGTCGTACTTGTCTGTATATTTAGCAGAATGCGCCGCAGCTATCGCCGCCACCGACAGGACAACCAACACCAATGTACGCATCCTGTGAACAAAAACAACAAAAATGACCATACTGTATAAAGAACATTCCAGCCGGTATACGTTCTGCCATAGAGCACGGATCTCCATTAATATCTGGTGCTAGATTCAGAAAATTTATGGTATATGGAGAGTACCAACTCGCATAAGGTCGATGTCATGAATAATATCTTTATCTCCATTAATCGAAATATACATTTAATTTAAATCATATTAGGGAGCCACTGATGGTGTACGTAAATAAATACTTGTGGAATACACATTTGTCTCAATGCGACCGAACTCCTTCGAATCGTATCGAGAACCCTAGTATCAAGTAAAACCGAATAAATACTATGGGGTCTTCTTCCGGTTCTTCATTGTTAGATGGTGTCTTGTCCGGTAGCCAAATTAAACCAGCTTGGTTCGACTAGGTCCCTCGAGGTGACTGACCCCCATATATTATATAAAAAATTAGATGAACTCTACACTTAACCTCAATTTTAAAATCGAAATTAATACCAACGCTACAGTTTAACCGCTTCAAACAAATAATATCACAAAAGCACTGTTTCATTATTACTTTCGTTCCAGTTAAAATACATTTTACCTTGTCGATTTGCGTTTAGCCTGTGTACATAAATTCGAGTTCAAACTGGCCGGTACAATTGTGTTCACTTGATGAAGATAATCATCTCTTGCTGATGCTTAATAGATTTGGATTGTATTTCATATGCAATCATATCGTTTTCCGTGCAAATATAAAAAAGAAATGTAATGAACCAAAAAAGGAGTTCAGAAAGATTTGAAATCACCTATATGACTCCTCTCAATTGCAAACCAAAAATTAAATAAAAAAAATTTTAGAAAAATATTGATATAAAGCACCAGAGATAGATATTTATATGGGTTCTACGACCTAATTATGATAAAATACTTTACCGTAGCGATTTTATAGCCTACTTTTTATATAAAACCATAACAAAATATTTTCGTATAAACTTACTTGGATTTTAGTAAAACACAGCTCCGGACAAATATGAGCAGTTCACTTATTGGCAGCTGTCGAGTCACTACGAAATGGATATCGCCGAGCTTTTTATATATGATTCGTTTTATGCAAAGTTTTATTCTTGTTCTGTAGTTTAGATCGAATATGGTGCGTCATTTGATTTTTTTCCATGTTATTAATCAATTACAGTGGAAATTATATTGTTTTGTTTATGTTTTGATGTAATATTTCATCATCATCATTCATCATTAACTTAATCTTTGTATAACAAACCGTAAATAAATCCAACAGATTTTTTCCTGAAGTATGTAATTAGTTTTACGTAACGTATGTGTACAGCAAAGAGCAAAGCATCCCTAATTATATTAAAAGTGTAAAGGAACTTTATGTGCGTGGTGGCCTGTTGGTAAACAGACCAGACGCGGCTGCCAATATGTTCACGGCGGTCGCGGGTTCAAATCCCAGGGCACACGTCTGACTTTTCGGAGTTATATGTGTTTGATAGTCAATCACCACGCACTAAAACTGTGAAGGAAAACATCGTGAGGAAACCTGCATACCATAGCCATTTATAAGACTTTCTATGGTATGTAAGTCCGCCAACCCACACCAGGCCAGCGTGGAGGACTATATGGCCTAACCACTCTCAGTCGTACTCTCGATTGTAGAGAAGGCCCGTGCCCTGCAGTGGGACGCATATGGGCTTATACAGAAAAGGAACTTTGGCAATGTGTTTGCTACCATTTAATGACAACACCACGGAACGGAATGTATAGGAAAATATTAATGAATTCAGGCCCTTCTTTCTCACTGGGCACTCAGGGCATGGGCCCGGGGCCTCGCAATCTATAGGGGCCTCAATTTCGATATTTATATTTATTGCCGAAACATAATAGCAAGCGCGAAGCTTCTCAGCTCTAGCCAGAAAATCAAGCTTTTATGTAAAACACTATGGGAAACATGCTGAGCTAAATCCAACATGTAGCAGTTGGTTAGACGCTGAATGTAAAGCATAAGGCTGCGAGTTCAATCCTCGCACCAAAACAAATATTTGTGTGATCCACATGTATTTGTTTCGTGTCTGGGTGTTCGTGAGACTGAAAAGTTTCTGGTAGTTTCTGTTAGCCACGACACAAGACTAAATCTTAGTATGGGCCGTCAAGTGAGGCGATTACGGGATGATAAGAGATGACTGAACAGGGTAAAAATCAATGTAACACTTTAGAACTTCGATCAAATTGATCGAAGCTTTGTGACTTTCTTTGTATATTCTCACAATATCTGTCAAGGTCATAGGGGCCACATTAACCTAATGTGGCTCCAAAACGTTAAACACGGTCCTGAATGAATTAACTGACAATACTGATGCATTAAAAATTGATATCATATGTTCGTAAAACGCCTTAACCTGTACAACACAATATTATCAGGAATATTTATAGCCACCATCTTCGCAGGTTCATGTACTTATACCAAACCAGAGCACATACGTCACACTAGCCTGCTGGGAATACTGTAAGCCGGCGTTTTTGCCATACTTACAGGAGTTGCAGTGGTGGATGTGAGGGCGGGACAGTCTCAAGCATTTAAGTTAAGCTAGTTCTACGATGTTTACTGGTGGTAGGTCTCTCATATGTGAGAGGCCATCTGGGTAGGTACCACCGCAATGTCCATTTCTCCCGTGAAACAACACTTCGTAAATGCACTGTTGTGTTTCGGATTGAAGGACATTGTAACCAGAGTAACTACTGGACATATTGAGACTTAACATCTTATGTCTCAGGATGACGAGCGCAGTGGAATGTTGCTACTGTTTATGAGCGGTCGTATCGCTTACCATCAGGCGAACGGCTTGCTCGTCTCGTCATTCATTGCAATAAAAAAAAATGTTAGTGATTGTCCCGCCCTCACAACCGCCACTGCAACTGTTGTCTGGATCAACAGTAGCACGCATTACAATGACGCCGAGCTTTGAATCTATATGACGAGAGGGTTGCCCCCTATCACATCATGGAATGTCATCATGGAACACAGAAGACGAAACGTCAGTATCCTGGTTGCCACCAGGAGAGCCTCTTCCTTCTTGGAAAAAGGCATGGGTATATGTACGTATATAATAATACAAATATGTTTTCTTTGTTCAAAATCGTCTTGTTCTTTTCATAACTATGCATATTTATGTAAGTTTCAAAAATGTATGTATGCAGTTTTACTAAAGAAACACAATACAATATTCATAAAATTTTCAATAATAAAATAAAAACCGACTTCAAAACAAAAAACCACAAAAAAACAAATAAACATAAATTTATAAATACCACTGCAAAGCAAAAAATTATATTTATTTCATTGTACTTGTGCATATTGATTAATTTGCTTAATGACTTGACTAGCCAACAATTCAAAATATATACGTAACATATTGAAGGCGGGCCGCTTAGTACTGTATATCGCGTTTACCTACAAACACTTATCTACTTAGTATCCAATTCGATTCTTAAGCTGTTTCCCAAGACTAATTCTAAAAACATATTGAACTTTGAATAAATTCTCGCAGTTTTTTTTACGATAACCTATCTCAGGCATAACTGTGCTTTTTTCTGATGGTAACACATTTGCAAGGAAATGCAATTGGTGAGGTTAAATCTTAGTGAATTAATTGGCTCCAACGATTAGAACTTTTCTTTCCTAAGTTTATTAAGAGCGTTTATACCCTTTGCGCGCTTTTTGGCTAAAAAAAACAGGACTTTTCAAATGAGTTTATAGCCACCAATAAACAATTTCAAGGAAAAATAATTAGTACTAATTTTAGAAAAGGTTGTCATCTAGGGATTTTGGTGGAAAACATTATAGATTGATGGATAATTTGTGAGTACTATAAGGATTACTGAACACTAGGTTCGTAATTTAGGCTTTAAGTGGCAATTTAGAAGCTTAAGATATCCGAAATCACTAAATATAAGATTAAAATAAAAATATATATTTAATATTAAAATAAAAATATCAAATATTAATTAATTTATTAGTATAAGACCCTTATGGAGGGATTTTGCTGAGAAAAATAATATTTTTATGTTTAGTTGCTGAAAAATAAAAATTTAAACAATGCGAAATTATTCAGAAACTCTCGTCAAGAACATATTTTTTTCACCAACTTATCGTACATATTTTTTTATAGCAATTGCATATTAGAAGAACATCTTATCAATAAATTGCCATTTTTATATTTCAATAAAATTAGTTTTCATGTTTTCCACATATATTTTAAAAACCACTATAAAACACGCTGTCCGCCGTGCATCAAATCAGACCGCCGCAAGGCCTTCTTGGCCGGCCGGCCTGGCTGCAGTCGATTTTTGCCGTGCGTCGTAAAAATAGCCACGCGCGAACTGCGATTGCCATATCTTAGTACTTTGGTAGTAAAACATATTTTTTTCTTTTTATTACCTACAATGATTTTGTAGTGAGTATAAATTATGTTTCAGATAATATAATGGGATGTAATTCCGAGGCTAAATTATGTTATGTATTGTAATATAAAATTAAATATATTTCGTAATTGTAAGGGGTTGTAAGGCCCCTAACACTATTCATGTGTTCGAACACGAAATGATTAATAAACGTCCGTAGTGTCTACTGATTGAACACTGATTTGAATGCAACTTAACAATGTAATAATAACGAAAATATGATTAGTATCTAAATTTGTATTGTTCATTGCTTGCACAGTAATATTTGTCTACTTATTATGCAAATAAAATATTTTTATGATATAATATTACCAATATAGAAATCATAAGTTACATTTCAATTGAATATTAGAATTTTGAAACGCACGGATCAAAGTTGGTTGCGCTGACTATATAGCGAGCCGACGCGGCAGCTCTACGCACACAGCTTTGGTCGCTTATGTGTGCGTGAAATTAACGAAGAAATACCTATAGTTGACTTTGCGCGCAAGGTGTAAACGCTCTTAATTCCAAGTTTTATACCGCGCAGAGCATTATAGCGAGCGTAAGTTATCAGAATCCATGTGCATAGACTGGTTTCGACATTGGGAAAATACTGGTTAGGATGGCTATTAAAAAAAAGAAATAAGAAGACAGTTCGTGTTGCTGAGGTAGTTTCTTGCGCCGTTTTTTGTTCACAGCTACAACACGTTCCGAAACGGTGGTAGCAGAAATTAACGATTCAAAAGATCTTGTGAAAGACTATTTCAATAAAAAATATTTTTATTTGATTTGATTTGAAACAAAGAATTTGAAAATTCTTTGTTTAGAATCGTTTAAAATATTGAATTGGAAGTAAAAAAAAAGCGATGCAAAACAATAGCAGTGACTTCAAAGGGCTTAATATGCATTACAGTATGTGGGTGTGAAAGGGACAGTAACACGTCCCCGTTACGCTCCCGCTTTTTAATTTAAAATACTCATAAGTACGCTACTATTCTGTATCAGCCCATATACGTCCCACTGCAGGGCACGGGCCTACTCTACAATCGAGAGTACGATTGAGAGTGGTTAGGCGAAATAAAAATTTAGAAATTGAGTTGTTCATGAGCTGTAATAAAATTGACATCTTATGTATTACTGAACATTGGCTTAAAAGCTACCAGTTCATGTTCAATTTCAATAATCACCAAGTTGCAAGCTCGTTCAACAGAGAAAATATTTTACATGGAGGCTCGTTAATAATCATAAATAATCTTATTAAATATAAGGAAAGACTTGATATTGTGCGCCTGTCTGTTGAACGAGTTATGGAAGTAGCTTGTATAGAGACTGAACAATATATTGTATTAAGTGTATACAGGCCCCCCTGTGCACCACATAATACCTTTTTGGAAATTATGGAAGATGCATTGCACAAGGTATGTGTTTCACCAAAAAGAATTGTTGTCTGTGGAGACTTTAATATCAACATATTAGAAGAATCTCCTATAGCTTGCAGTTTCATTAATCTATTTAAATCATACAACCTACATCATTTATTTTTTGAACCAACTAGAATAACTGCCACAAGTGCTACATGTATTGATAATATTTTTACTAATTACTCAATATGTGAAAAGTCAGTAATTAATGTTTTAGACTCTGATCATTGTGGTCAGTATGTTTCATTGCCTAGCACTAAAAGTAAAGTTCTAAGGAAAAGTATTAAGTTTGTTCCTAACAATATATATCGCATGGAAAAATTTAGAATAAATATCAAAAACAATCTGCCAGCACTGTCCCCTCACCGAGACCCAGACAAACTGTACAGTTCATTATTTGAAATTATTAAATGTGAATTTAGAAAAGTATATAAATCTAAAACTATTATTGTAAATCAGCGAATGGCATTTAGTGAGTGGGCAACCACTGGTTTATTTAAAAGTCGGAATAAACTATATAATCTATACAATGAAAGAATGTTTAACCAAAATCCGACTTTTAAGGAATATGTAAAAAATTACTCCAAAGTTTTCAAACGAGCTTGTTCCACAGCTAAATCCTTGTATTTAAGAAATAAAATCAAAATGTCTAACAATAAAATCAAAACTACTTGGAATATTATTAATTCTGAATCTGGTAAAAACTCGGTACGTGAAAGTAAATTTAATCTTAAAATAAATAATAGGAGTTGTACAGCAGATCTGGAAGTAGCGACTGAATTTGAAAGATTTTTTACTGATATTCCCAAAAATACCACCCAACATCTTCAGTCATCTTCGAGGTCTGCTTTATCTATACTTGAAAAACTTGTACCTGAATGTAACGTGGCGTTTGAGTTCTCGCAAATTGGGCCGCAGCATATATTAAAATCGTTTAAAGAAATTAGTTTAAAAAAGACCGCAGACTTGTGGGGAATATCTGTAATTAATATATCTTTAATCATTGAGCATATAGCACCCCACTTAGCAGAGATATTCAACCGCTGTGTGGTATCTGGTGTTTTTCCTGACCTGATGAAACAAAGCAAGGTGGTGCCTCTTTTTAAATCCGGTGACAGCTCGGATCCGACCAATTTCCGACCTGTTTCAATTTTACCAACGCTTAGCAAGTTATTTGAGAAAATAATTCTTACTCAATTATTAACACATTTCAACACCAATAACTTGCTACATCAGAAACAGTTTGGATTTACGAGAGGTCGATCAACAATTGACGCGGGAGTATCTCTCCTAAAGCAAATCTATGACGCTTGGGAAGAGTCGCAGGATGCACTTGGTGTATTCTGTGACTTATCTAAAGCCTTTGACTGCGTAGAGCACGACACTCTGGTCAGGAAATTACGCCACTATGGTATCAGGAACCGAGCTCTCAATCTTTTGTCCTCCTATTTGAGCAATAGGGTACAGAAGGTTGATATTAATGGAAAACTTTCTGGAGGATCTGCGGTCACTATGGGAGTACCGCAGGGTTCAATTCTGGGACCTTTTCTATTCCTGGTCTACATAAATGACTTACCTTATCACGTCGGGAATAATCACGAAGTTGTGTTGTTTGCGGATGATACATCTTTGACATTTAAAATTAAAAGGCAACAATTAGATTTTGATGAAGTAAACAGTGCCCTTCGTGAAGTTGTACATTGGTTTAATATTAATAATTTATTACTTAATGCCAAAAAAACTAAATGTATTAAATTCACACTGCCCAATGTTAGGCAATTATCTACCACTGTACAAATTAACGGTGAAGAATTGGATCCTGTTGCGTCTACTACGTTTCTGGGCATTACGGTCGACGCTAAACTCCAGTGGGGGCCGCATATCAATAAACTATCTGGTAGATTAAGTTCAGCGGCATATGCAGTTAAAACCATTAGGCGTTTAACGGATGAGGCAGCGGCAAGAATTGTCTATTTCAGCTATTTTCATAGTATAATGTCTTATGGAATTCTTCTCTGGGGAAATGCTGCGGATATAAATAGCATTTTTATTTTACAAAAAAGAGCTGTTAGGGCCATTTATCAACTTGGTCCAAGAGTTTCATTGAGAGAAAAGTTTAAAGAAGTAGATATTCTTACTGTTGCATCTCAATATATTTATGAAAATTTATTATATGTTCGTAAAAATATAACTCAATTTAAGCGTACTTGTGACATACATAGTAAGAACACTAGGAACAAACATAATCTTGTCTCACACATTACTCGTCTCCACAAAATAAATAATTCTTTTATGGGTCAAAGTATACACTTCTATAACAAGCTTCCCAACAGTTTAAGAGAACTTCCAATTAATAAGTTTAAAAAAGTGATAAAAGTTAAGCTGTGTAAAAAGGCATATTATAGAATCACAGATTATGTGGAAGATAAAACTGCTTGGGAATAAATTTATCATGTTTTGCATCAAATTGACATTATTGTTACTTGTGACATGAACCATTGTTATTGTAATTGTAATTGGTGATATAAAAAAAAAAACAAAAGAAAAAGAAGACAGTTCGTGTTGCTGAGGGAGTTTCTTGCGCCGCTTCTTCTTCACAGCTACAACACGTTCCGAAGCGGTGGTAGCAGAAAAGGACGATTCAAAAGATCTTGTGAAAGACTATTTGAATAAAGAATATTTTGATTGATTGATTGATTGATAGGCCATATAGTCCACCACGCTGGCCTAGTGCGGGTTGGCGGACTTACATACCATATAAATTCTTATGAATCGCTATGGTATGCAGGTTTCCTCACGATGTTTTCCTTCACCGTTTTAGTTATATACTACGCACGCTACTATTGTTTGATAGAAATATTTCATTTTATTGGCATTTGTGTTTCTACGCAAAATAATACAAAACATCGTTTAAAGTCAAATGCACTTGTGCAGCAAATGTTTCGATAGACTGACAGGCATTTTGGGCCACTTTTTCGGTAAGTTTCATTACATTATTACTGATTTTATGCAATAACAAATTGATTGTAACCAAAAACAACAATTCTATCATGCAGTATAATCAACATCGAATTAAAAAATTCCAGTGCCTTTCAGAAGTGGGAACGAAGAAAGATGATAATAGGAAAGGATAATCTCCCCATTTCTTACAAATATTTAATAGCATCCAAATAATAAAATACTATCACAAACACAGAACAGCTCAATATGGTTAGAAAGGCAATAGCCGTCAAATTGTATGAAAACCAGTGTCGTCGTTTTCGAAACACACAACCTCCACAAATCTAATATAGAAAACTTGCAATAGTCGAAAGTATCGATAAAATTATGGAAATATGTTTTTGTTATAAGACCGGAAATTATTTTATCGATATACTTAATGGTTTTTCCTGATACAGTTATTTTATTAGTATTACTTATGATACAGATTTTTTTTGACGTGACAACGTCTTAAATTAGGTTGCGGCTGGGAGTCACTTATGAAAAAGTGTAACGCCCGGTAACGTAACGGTGCGCGCGCAGCACTAGAGAATTAGGCGCATTGAATCGGCGCATGCTTGTTTCTCTGTCTTTGTCTTTCTCGAACGTTCTTGGCGTTGGAAAAACAAGAAAGCGTCACAATACAAGTTCACACGTGTGGTTAAAGTATCGTCAGCTGTGTCTGTAGTGAAAATATGGAGTGCTTAGATTCGTCATTACATGTACAATGTTTTAGTAAACAAAATATATTTCTATAGTTAAAATTTGTGCAATTCTTATTTTCATTCAATTCCTTGTTCCTATTGTGCAATTTAATTATATTCATATCAATAAATATTCTACCGAGAAAAAGACGTTGTCACGTAAAATCTTCGCCCGTAAAACCGACTTTACAGGCAACCATTTTTTAACTTCTTTTTCATGAAAATGAATACTTAAAACAAATCGTACTGGATTTTGTAGGAATCTAGTTGTCTCTACCTGTTGCCTTTATCGAATCACTATCGGAAACCTACAAACAAATGAATTAATATTATAAAATATATACACATATAAATATATTTTGTGCTCAAGTTGGCGGAGTTATAACATTAGAACATAAGGATAGGTCGTCAACGTTATCAAACGTTACGAGTACTACAATTAAAAATTACTAAAGGATTTGATTTAATTTTCTTTGTTTAATGCCTATGAAAACTGATTTAGCAGTATACGAAATCTATGACTACGAAATCGATATAATTACTATGTACATGGCTACAACACTGTGTGACATGTGACAAATTTCAAAGTTGACATAATAAAAATGAGTCGTATGCATTGCGTAGGAACTAGGCATTCGCGTACATTATATGTATGCGTAATCAGCAATGTATATTTTTGATATGTCGCTATCATATTATCGAATTCTTCAAAACGTCGTAATTCTAAACCGCAATTTTTGGAAATAAAGGTGAAAATCTTCGATCAAATATACACTAGATACACAGTTCCCTGTAAAAGTTCTGTTAAAAAGTGGCACCGATGCACGACATGAAAAAAAGTAAACAAAAAGATCACATATTCCAAATATATAAACACAAATTCCACCTTATTCCTAGAGCTTAAAGTAGCTTTTCACATATTGTCTAAAGTTCTGCGACGTTTTAGAAACAACGGTAGATGCGTGACTGAAGGGGAAAGAGTGCTTAAAGCACTCTTTTTTGGTGCCATTTTCTGAGCGCTCATGTTGTATCTAGTGTATATTTGATCGAAGGTGAAAATAAATAAAATCGGGTTTAATAGTGGTACAAAATTCTTCCTCTATTGATATTCGACGTTTTAGTATTGGAACTGCATGATGATATATCAGAAATTTGCATTTTTACTCTATTTTCCCGGAGCACCACACTCCAAGGCATTTCGACAACGACAGATTTGACAAATCATCCGTTCCACGGCAGTGATGTTTTTTATGCACCACCTTGCGACGCGACGCGTCAAACGCTTGTATTTCCCTTCTAACCATATTCATCTGTTCTGTGATCACATATATCCCAGGCTTCAATTATGCTAATCTCTTTCGCAGAAAGTCGTCATCAAAATCAAATATTTTTAACTCAGACGCTCAATAAAAAATACACAATATAGAAATAAATACTAATTATTATTTATTTATCTTACTACAAATATTGTTTATATGTTCAACGCCAACAATATTGTTTATTTAATAATTTTCTATCAGAAAAATAAAATAGGATCCTGTTTGAAGAAATCTTGATGACGCGACGTCCAATTACTCGAGCATTAAATTTCTCTGACGTCATAGTACAGGTTTGCAGATGTTCAGCCTAGGCCTTTTCTTAATTACGACACAGACTTGAGTTCCTTCTCGTATTTGTGGACATATTTGCGGTCGGGGTCGTACTTGTTGCACAAGTTGGTCCACCATTCCTTCTTGTTGTTGATAAGATGTCTGATAATCTTACGAACGCCTTCTTTTTGAGCATCTGTGCATTTTTCACAGTACTCTTCTAACGCTTCTTTTATGTGCGCTGTGAACAAAGAGTTTTCATAAATAAATAACACAGTCAGACGTGTACCTTATCGCAAACAAATATAGATGTGTTGAGCATCAGTCTATGAGTGAGTTTTTGACCCCGCAGAACATAATTTAATGCCAATATCTAGAACTGTCTAACGATATAATGATTCATTCTTCGAAAGGTTTCCATCGCAGATACATAGAATATGCAGCAATTTATCAGTAGTTATCATAGTTCATGGACTTTTTCTAGTCCGTAGTCTAAGAACTAAAAAGCAATTTATAATTAATCAGTATTGCGACAGATTTCACTGTTGTTTAAATTGTGTAACTAATAGAATGAAAAAACAACTTATGATCTCCTAAACATACTAATATTGGTTTGACTGCCGGTTTCTACGAGTAACCAACTGTACTATACTTACACTTCAGTTCTAAGCCCTCTGCTGTGCACTTGCCCTCTTCCATGATACACTTGTAGTAGGCTTCAAACAGTCTTTCATTGCTAATGACTTCATCGAGGTTAGTACCGTCGTACTTGTCTGTATATTTAGCAGAATGCGCCGCAGCCATCGCCGCCACCGACAGGACAACCAACACCAATGTACGCATCCTTTGAACAAAAACAACAAAAATGAACATACTGTAAGCAACAATCCAGCCAGTATACGTTCCACCATAGCACGGATCTCCGCTAAAAGATCATCTCTGATAAAATCGTATCAGAGGCTCACTGAGGGTGTACGTAAATAAATACTTGAGGAATACACATTTGTCTCTATGCGAACGAACTCTTTCGAATCGTATCGAGAACTTCAGTATCAAGCAAAACCGAATAATTATTTTGGCTTCTTCTCCCGGTTCTTCATAGTTAGACGCTCGTTCGGTAGCCAAATTAAACCAGCTTGATTCGACTGGGTCCCTCGAGGCGACTGGCCCCCATAAATGAAAATTCTATTTATATTGCTGATGAGATGAACTCCTCACTCAACCTCAATTTTGCAATCGAAATTAATACCAACGCTACGGTTTAACCGCTTCAAAAAAAAATATCACAAAAGTACTGTTCCATTATTACTTTCGATCCAGTTAAAATACATTTTACCTTGTCGATTTGCGTTTAGCCTGTGTACATAAATTCGAGTTCAAACTGGCCGGTACAATTGTGTTCACTTGATGAAGATAACCATATCTTGCTGATGCTCAATAGATTTGGATTGTATTGCACTTGCAAACATCCGTGCAAATATAAAACCCACAATTTATTTATTGCAAGCATAAAACTATGTAAAATGAAAGTATATAAAATTTTAAAATAAAAAAAGTTTGTACAGCTAATGTTTTTGAACTTGCTTTCTCAACTACCCCCGAAAATATATGAAAACATAATTTAATCGACCACCAAAAAAGGAGTACAGAAAAAGTTGGCATCAACAAATGTACTCCTCTTAATTGCAAACCAAAAATTAATTATGAGTAGAAAAATATTGATATAAAGCACCAGAGATAGATCTTTATATGGGTTCTACGAGCTGATTATGATAAAATACTACCTGCCTACTTTTTATATAAAACCATAACAAAATATTTTCGTATAAACTTACTTGGATTTTAGTAATACACAGCTCCCATCGATATCAATGTTTCACTAGATAGGACATTCTTTGTAACTAACGTGTTCCACCCAAGTGCGGTGCATGCACCGCACACGAATCAGTCTGCCGCGTGACAGCTACGCAGCAGTACGCTTCTTTGTTTATACTTTTTTGTAATTTATTTTGATATTTCCCCGTCAAACCGACAGCAAAATTTTCTGACGTTACAATATAATAAAGAATACAACGTAAGTGATATAATATCGTAGAATAATCCCGATAATACAGATATTTTATTTATTATTGGATTAAATATATGTTAGAGATCGTTAAAATACAAGGTGAGCTCCTTAATCGTATGTCTCATTTCCGCGCATAATAATTGCCCGTCGAGTGAGAGAGACGAACTATATTAGATATAGATTATTCAAGGGTCATTCATATCAGTCGACCAAATAGGCATAAACTATTTGAATACATTACAAATACAAATATGTAGGAAGAATATAGTTGCAAATTGATTTCAGTATTTTGTTTTAATTATATGATGTTAATTAATAACACAAAATATGTGTGTTGTATGTATGTTTTAAAACAGTAAATAGTACTTAGACCCCATTTCTTAATATGAATTACTTAATGGACTATTCGAACCCATTGATTGTTATTGAAGACTCATATTCATCATATCATTTATAATTGTTTTATATTCTTACGCATCGGTTACGAAAAAAGTAGAACTCTATAATATTTGTCCAGAATTATTGGAACGGATATAAAAAGAAGTTAAGAAAGTTAAAGAAGTTAAAAGAAGAAGGAAGTGGCTACCATGAGAACATACCTATATTCGTTCAATTCATTTTCGATACGAAGATTTCATATAATATTCCAAATTCGGTAGTCATTTTTGAAAACTTCTGTTGTACCATTCCTTCTGTCTAGAAGTCTCGAAAAATTTTATTAGCTTGTTAAGAATTCATAAATGTTATTATAATAAATGTCAGACTGATTGTACACTGATTGTCACTTGTACACTTGTAAGAGTATTGAATTTCAATTACATCACTTCCATAAATTATTCACGTAAACAAAAAATAAACATTACAAAAAATATTATTGCTATTACGGTATTGATACTTAGGCAGAATCTTAGGAAAAACTATTATTTACACGAGCTGTCTTGTCTGTCTATTAATCTTTGATCATCATTTGTAATATTCAAATAAACGTACTAGATGTCGCTACTGAGCTTTTGACAAATACGGGACAAATAGTTTCTATGACGCCTCCTCGTCTATCGGTAGAATATAAGTCAATGACAGCTCCGGACAAATATGAGCAGTTCACTTATTGGCAGCTGTCGAGTCACTCAGTATGTATATATCATCTATGCGAGTCACTACGAAATGGATATCGCCGAGCTTTTTATATATGATTCGTTTTATGCAAAGTTTTATTCTTGTTCTGTAGTTTAGATCGAATATGGTGCGTCATTTGATTTTTTTCCATGTTGTTAATCAATTACAGTGGAAATTATATTTTTTTGTTTGTGCTTTGATGAAATATTTTCTTGAAGATCTGACTTAATCTTTGTATAACAGACCGTAAATAGATCCAACAGATTTTTTCCTGAAGTATTTAATTAGTTTTAACTAACGCATGTTTACAACAATGAGTAATCCCTAATTATATTCAGATTAAGATCGTTTTGTATTTCTCGATGACTCCCATTCAAGATCCCTAAGGTCGTCAGAGAGACTGGAATTAAGAATGCCTGTGCACTCCACTAATTTTATGGACGGGTCGTTCACCGTCAAAGCTGTCCGATTGTGGAACGCCCTACCAGTTGTGGTAAGACGGGCGAGGTCACTATCATCGTTTAAAAAAATGGTCAAAGATCACTACCTGTCTCCTACATTTACACATTGATGTGGATAACTTTCCTGTTTGTATGTACTGATACTCTTATATTATATATAAATATGTATTTATTTATGTATGTAGTATTAGTTATATATATGTATGTATTGATGTATTTATATATACCGGGTATCTCAAGACTGCTACCGAAAACGAAGCCGGGTGGTAGTTTTAGTGGCTACAAACATAATGCAATTAAAAATTTCGCCTAGAAACGCGACAATTATTTTTTATGATTTTTTAAATATCGTCATTTTTGGGTGGTAAATCCATAGTTTTTGCTAAAATAATAATTTAAACTCTTTTAAACCTTAGATTATTTATAAATAAAAGGGTATACACTATTATTTTAGGAAAAAATGTATTTACCACCCAAATATGGTCATAGGAAAAAAATTACAAAAAAAAATTGTCGCTTTTTTTGCAACTTTTTCTGTTGCATTTTGTTTGAAGTCGCTTAAACTACCACCCGGCTTCGTTTTCGGTAGCAGTCTTGATATACCCTGTATTATTATTTAGTAATTATTTGTTGTTCTTATATATATTTTTTTCCGTCTTAACTCCTATTCTTTACACTTTACGACTGCCCTCTAATTATCCTTTTATCAAATCCATCCCATGGTTGTCTGTAAGACATTGCCTTTGAGCGATAAGACCGCCAATTGTACTTTTATGATTGTAATTTTCATTTTATTTGTATTTTTTTTGTGCAATAAAGTGTATAAATAAATAAATATATTAAAAGTGTAAAGTAACTTTGTCAATGTGTTTGCGATCTATACCGATCCCGACATTTATATTTATTGCAGAAACATAATAGCAGACGCGAATTTTCTCAGTTCTAGCCCGAAAATCAAGCTTTTCGATTTAACCATGGGAAACATGCTGAACTAAGCCAAACATGTGGCAGTTGGTTAGACGCCGCGGACTGTAAAGCATAAGGCTGCGAGGTCCATCCTCGCTCCGACAGAAATATTTGTGTGATAGAAACATGTATTTGTTTCGTTTCGAGTGTTCCTGAGACTGAAAAGTTTCTCGTTGTAACTGTTAGCCACGACACAAGACTAAATCTTAGTATGGGCTGGGGGTCAGGACGAGAGATGGAATCAGTACTATGGGGGTGAAATAAAGGATGAAATATTATAGTAGGGTTAGAACGGTAACTGACGCTACTGACCCAAGCGAAGCTGGGATGGACCGCTAAAGCAGGGATATTAAATATCTTCAGCGGTTCAAATTTTTATTTTCATATGAACCCTTATTTTAGGGGAAAAAAGCCTATTTACTAGGAGATAATGTAGCAATCTAATGATATTGTTATCAATTTTAGTTCATTCGTAATAAATAAAAAATGAAAATGTTTCCTCTTTATCATTATAATAATATTATTATTATATATGAATTACAATAATTCCCATTTTCATGTCAGTTATTTTTTTAATTTAATGTAATCGTAAATAAATAATAAATCAATTTAACACTTTAGGACTTCGATCAAATTGATCGAAGCTTTGTGACTTTCTCTATCTATCCTAATAATATCTGACAAGGTTAAAGGAGATATAAGGGCCATATAAATTAGATTCACAATATGAGTATTATATTTTAGGAGTTGAAATATATCAATTTTAATTTCATTTAATCTTCATCAATATAAGCGCCGGACTCTGTCCTGCTTTTTCCGTGACGTCAGTTATAGCTAGTGTTGCCGGGTGTCCCGGTTTGTTGGGGACGTCCCGATTTTTAGGGGTTTGATGACGCTTCCCGAACTTTGGGTGGGACACCAAAGGTATCGCTTATTCACCACTCCACTCTTACTGGTGGTAGGTCTCTCATATGTGAGAGGCCATCTGGGTAGGTACAGTCAGCGACATAAGTCGTTGAACACTTCACATTTTTGATAAGCTTTTTATGAATTAAAATTTATACGTACTACTCTGTAGTCGTAAAATATAACCAAGTAAAGTCATCTATGCCGAGATGTGCCATACGATATTGAAAATAATTATTATTTTGGATGATAAGACAATTCCAAATCTCGTGAATGTGTAGTGACTTATGTCGCTGACTGTACCACCGCAATGTCTATTTCTCCCGTGAAACAACACTGCGTGAATGCATTGTTGTGTTTCGGATTGAAGGACATTGTAGCCAAAGTAACTACAGAACATATTGAGAGTTAACATCTTATGTACTGTAGGTACTGTTTATGAGCGGTCGTATTGCTTACCATCAGGCGAACGGCTTGCTCGTCTCGCCATTCATTGCAATAAAAAAAATAAAAAAAACTCCCTTACACGACGATATAATATTACACACTTTTATTTATTATCCTACTGTATTTCGCGTTTTCCAATATAAAAAATACTTATATACTTAGTATCTAATTTGATTCTAAACTTGTTTCCAAAGACTAATCCCATAAATATAGTGGACCTTAAATAAGTTCTCGCAGTTCGTTTACGAATTCCTATCTCAGGAATAACTATCTTATTTCTGATGATACCACATGTGTAAGAAAATTCAATTAGTAATCTATAATCTTAGTGACTTAGCTGGCTCCGATGATTTGAACTTTTCTTTCCTACGTTTACCAATTTCAAGTTTCATACCGCGTAGAGAACATTTGTGGGGCAATTTATTGCACAATATTTATCTATTAGAATGTTATTTAAAATAAATACACATCTTAATTTCACCAAATTCTTATCGAGCATTACAGGTATAGCGAACGTAATTTGTGAGAATCCGTGTGCATAAACTGGTTTAGACATTGGGAAAATATTGATTAGGGAGGGTATCAGGAAGAAAAAATGTTAATAAGAAGACAGTTCGGGTTGCTGAAGGTGTTTTTTTGAGCCGTTTCTGCTTCACAGCTACAACACGTTCCGAAGCGGTAGTAGCATAAAATAAAGATTCATCAGATCTTGTGAAAGACTTTTTGAATAAATAATATTTTGATTTGATTTCATTTGGAACAAACAAAGAGTTTTGAAAATTAATTCAGAATTAAAGATGTTAGAAACGTTTAAAATCGTTAAGTAGAAATAAAAGAAAAGGGATGCAAAACAAAACTAGTGACGTCACTGGGCTTAATATGCATTACATAAGTGGGTGTGAAAGGGAAGTCAAGAAGTTCCCTATTACGATCCCACTCTTGAATTTAAAATACTATTAAGTAGGTACTTACTTACTACTTTACTACTGTTTTGATAGAAATATTTTATTTTATTGGCATTTGTGTTTATACGCAAAATAATACAAAACATAGTTTAAAGTCCAATCCGCTTTTGCAGCAAATGTTTCGATAGACCGACAAGTATTGTCGGGCACTTTTTCGGTAAATTTCATAACATTATTTTATTTTTATTTTATTTTATTTATGAAAGGAATAGTTACAGCTGTATATAATAAGTGCTTAAAAATACGCTATTACAATTTGTTAGCCAATTACAACTATTCACAAATATTATGGAGTTACAAAACGGATACATATTTAAAGTTAAAGTTTATGTAAGGTTAAAATAAATTTTGTACATATAAATGCAAAAAGAATACAAGAAATATACAAAAAATATAAAAATAAAGGTCGGCTGAGACACTCAATGCACACAGATTTACAAAGTTTTATATTATGTTGTAATGTGGTTAGTTTATATGAAGTACAAAAAAAACAAAAAAACAGTTTGAAAATAATAAACAATTAAGAGATAGGTAATAATTAATAAACAATATATCGCACGCGTCAAGATAAATCCTCACTCGGGTCATATATAGAACATCTCACCTTACGCAAAAACATTTGTTTAGATCCTATAAATGGATCAACATTACTAAAATATTTGTTGTATGTATTTGGTAGTCTTGTAAGTATAGAATTTTTCCCGTAATTTGTAGTATGTCTCGGTACAAAAAATAGTGGTGTGTGTCTAGTACGGCGTTTAGGTGCCGCGAGATATATAAGTTCGACTAGTTCAGGGCAATCCAATTGACCGCAGATCACATCGTACAGGAAACCCATGTCGAGTACCTGTCGACGTTCTTCAAGCGTTAAAAGTCCGTAGGTATGACAGGTGTTTATATATCCTATAGACGGGTTGACTAATTTAAATTTAAAATTAAGATAGCGCACAAATTTCTTTTGGATGCCTTCAATTCGTGTGATATGAGTATTGTAACTAGGGGACCAAATTGGACTAGCATACTCCAACACACTGCGCACATATGCGTAATATACAATCTTGAAACTTATGGGGTCGGAGAAAGGCCGACATGTTCTTATTAAAAATCCTAAGTTGCGGTAGGCCTTGGCAATGATCGTGTCAATGTGTGTGGTCATCGACATCCTAGCATCCAGGAAAACCCCCAAGTCACGTATTGCATTAGTTCTCTCAATTGCAACACCATTAAACTGATAAGGAAATTGAATGGGTTTCTTTTTTCGAGTGAAGCTTATGCACTGACATTTGCCTATGCTGACTGTTATTCTATTTTGAGAGTAATAATTATATAGATTATCAAGATCATTTTGTAACCGCATACAGTCAGTAGACGAGCACACTTTCATATAAATTTTCTTGTCATCTGCGTACAAGATATACTTTGCATTTTTGAAAACATTATGTATGTCAAAGAGATAAGCGTTGTAAAACAGAGGGCCCAAGTGGGATCCCTGAGGAACACCAGAAGGGATTGAAATATAGTTAGATCTAAATCCACCTAGGACCACCGCCTGGGAGCGATTCTTTAGGTAGGAAGAAACCCATCGTAGCAGATCCCCGTGAATACCAAGATATTGAAGCTTACGAAGAAGGATATCATGGTCTACACGATCGAAAGCTTTTTCTATATCGGTATATATTACGTCAACCTGGTGTCCGTTCTCCATTTCACAGAGCACGTAGTTAGAAAATAAAGCTAAATTAGAAATAGTGGAGCGACCTCGGAGAAAGCCATGCTGCGTTACAGGTATACCCCGGGCAATAACAGGATAAATACGCTCATATATAAACAATTCAAATAATTTACTAATGGAATTTAGAATCGAGATAGGACGATAATTACTAATCAAACATTTGGATCCTTTTTTATGAATTGGAACAATTTGTGCTTGTTTCCAAATGGTCGGAAAAACACATTCTTTAAGAGATCTACGGAACAAAATTGTGATAGGAAAAGATAAGCTATCTGCACAGAGTGAAAGAAATATCGGGGGGACCCCGTCACAGCCCGGTCCTTTGTTTTTATTCAGGGAACGAATTAATTTGGATACAGCCTCTTCTGTTACATTTATATTACATATGCTATTATTACTTGAGTCATTAATTGCTGGTATCGAGCACCCCGCGGCGCCATCTGGCGATATAAACATACTATTGAAATAATTATTGAATGCGGTACAAATGTCTTGACCATCAGTATAATACGTTTTATTTAAAATGAATTGCTTGGGATAATGTACCGCATCCCTTTTGGATTTTACATATTTCCAGAAATATTTTGGGGATTGCTTAAGAAGTTTTTCTGAGGTGGCGACATAACGTTCGAAACAGAGCTTCTGTACCCGGTGCTGTCTCTTTCTTAAGAGAGAGAATTCGTCATAATCCCTGGGATTGCCAAACTTTTTCCATTTTCTATGTAACTTTGTTTTTTCCTTGATAATTCTGATCAAAGATGGACTAAACCAACAGGGGAACGATTGATTTTTAAAGTTTCCTGACAACGGTACAAAAAGAGCGAAACAAGACTGCAATTTGGCGTAAAATATATCCACGGCATCGTTCACGGTCTCACAAGATAATAGTTCACTCCATTCAGTTGACTTTAAATGATCATTAATTAATGTATAATCGCATTTGTGAAAATTAAAATACATCTGCTTGTTACTTTTAAAGGGATGTAAGTGTATATCCAGTACTGTTATATTTAATGATGGGTGATAGCGGTCTTCTTTAATTAAGGGATCCGAACTATGCGATAACGTGCACGGAAGGTTACTGAAACATAAGTCAAGAATATTATCCTTGGAATTACGAATTAGATTGTACTGATTTAAACCCAAAAAATACATATCGTCAATAAAGGAGCATGTTGCGTCTGTGACCGCTTGTGAGCGTGAGCCTGAGATCGTGTACTTATCACTGTCCCAAGAAATACAATTTAAATTAAAATCCCCAATTAAAATAATGTTATCGGACGGAAAACTATTTTTAATATTCTCGATATTCGACTTAACATGGTCCAGACGTGCTGCTAATTCGTGTAGGTCCGGGGGAATATAAACTACGATAATATATAGATTATAAGAAGAATTAATTGTGTGCGCAGGTAGACGTAAACATAGTGACTCCGTAGTGGAGCAGCAAAGCCATTGTGTGTGTAACTCGGCGGCTAGTTCGCGCCGTGTGCAAATCATTACTCCGCCTCCTGTTTTTTTATTTGTAGAATGACAATTCCGATCACAACGATATATATCGTACCTGGCATCACATAATTCTGTGTCCATAATATCATTATGCAACCATGTCTCAGTAAATAGTAGGATGTCGTAGTTATGTAATAGAATGTTGTTATACAATTGTAAACATTTAGTTCTGAGACCGCGAACATTTTGATAATATAAGTTTAAGTTACATAATATGCGTTTATGATATGAGGTCATTGCAAATGAGAGATATAATAATACCACTTGGAATTGGAATTAAATAATATAAAAAAACGAGAATACAATAATATATTAGGTATCGTAACCGTGAGTGCGTCATTTGTCTTAAATTTATAAAATGTTGAATATTTATGTGCAACAAATACGTGCTTATCAATTAATTTATTGCGATGTTTTTTTAGTAAGGTGTGCACATGTGGTTGCTTCTGCAGTATAACTTGTGAGGTGTATGAAAAAACAAACATAATTGCGATATATTGCGTGTAATGAATAATATGAATATTGTTATGCATTAATAGAAAAATAATTATAAATCTAAAAAATGTGTACGAGAAAGTGTCCCCGCCATACCTGTTATCTGATGTTATAATATTTGAGTGCCGTAAAGATATAAATAGGTTCACTTTATTTTTTTTAAGTCTTCGAGGTCTCGAATGTTTATGGCCGGTGAAGAGTCGTTTTTTCGAGCGAAAATCTTCCCGTTCCGAATCCAGACATATTGAAAAGCAGTTGTGGCTGCAGTTTCCTTCGTTTTCTTGAACAGCATTTTGTAAAAAGGTGACAAATGCTCATTAATGTAAATGCGCTTTGGGTCATTATTCACTGCAAGCCCAATGTCGTGGGTGGTGAGCCCCCTTTTTCGTCGAAAAGCCGATATGATGGTGTCCTTGGTAATTTGATTTTTCATTTTTGCAATTATATTCTTGGGCGATTGTTCAAATGATTTGCGAGACGGCACCCTATGGATTGTCACTATATCTTCTTTTATTATATGTAAACCAGCCTTTTCACATAATAACATGAGGCAATTCGATAGGTCTTCATTTTTCTGTTCCGGGTATCCTACGATTTCCAAGTTATGTAGTCGTTCGCGTTGTTGTTGAAGAATGTTTTCACGTTCGAGAACGGTAATCTGCTGTTTGCATTCGATGATATTTTTTTCCAAGGCCCTTAAATTAGCGACTTCTTTGGATAAAGACTGCGTCTGAGTACGGATGTCATCGTTGATTTTTGAGTAAAAATCCAATGAGTTTGTCACTTCCAATAACTCGGATTTGATGTTATTATGTTCCTGAGACAACAAACTAATCGTAGATACGACGGAGCTAACTTGCCTTCAGGGCTGATATGGTC